>JAFFSR010000396.1:0-600000 GCA_017163975.1 Anastatus disparis | reverse complement strand
TAACAAAATTTGCGATATGATTTTGGATATAGACCAGCCGTGTTTGCTCGCGTCACCACCGAAAAGAGGAGGTGACTCAAGCAAACGAAGGATATGAGAGTGGGGAGTCATCGAAGTATACCACGCGAGTCATCAGTGAATGCCGTTCATGCTTTAGTTACTCTCCATACCAGCTTTTTTAGTATAAGGTAATCCAATACTGATAGAGCTTCTCACGCCTGTCATATTTGTATCAATATTTTATATGCTCGCGTAGATGGCAGTTCGCATGCTCTATTAGCATGAATTTTTTTTCAGTGTATAAACGCACAAAAATATGATGGGAAATAACTTGTAAGGAGGAGTTTAATTTCCTCCAGTTTTCTGGAGATGTTCAGCTTGCGCTCTTTGTATAATTTCGGTAATGAGTGCGAGGATTTACATGTGTATTTAACCGAAATTTTGTCATTAGTTTTTACTTCTTTACCTACTTTCCTATCTACCGTTGCAATAGAGTTAAGCTTTTTCCTTCTTAGTATGTTGGGGATAAATTTTTTCTTTCTAAGAGCTAAGGAAGTTGATGAGGGGACAGCAGAGGAAGATGTGTCGCCCTGGTTAATGGTAGGGGTCTCTGAGGTCTCAATGCATTCCAGTGTGTTAATGATTTGATTAGATTGAGTTAGTTGTGGAAGTGCATTTTTATCTAAGATGTTAGTATCGTTGCTGGGGCTGCAATCATCCCCCCCGGACGACAACTGGTCCCTGTCATCACTCTGATGTATTAGTGCTTTGTGTATTATGATTTGTGGCTCAGCAACGTGTTGGAGTTCTGTGATTTGTAATGGCTCTAGGCCATGTGTCTCATTTGCACTGTGTGCAGTGTCATTAATATAAGAAGGTGGAGTTCGCAAGATCTCATCCTCTGGGCTAATATCACAGTTTACATGAGTGGACTGTTGTGTCGATGATTTGTTTGTTTCGCAGTTATTATTCTGCACGTTATTATTAAATGCACCAGAAGGTGGACGTTGCGAACCCTGACCTTCCACGTCATCAACGAGTTTACGTACCGTTGTGTTTGAGGGTATGTTGAGTTTGGGTGAGAGGAACTGCTGTAGTGAGCTTCCGTGCACATTAATATTCGTGTTTGCGTCCGAGTCATTATACTCCTCTGCTAGAAAGTAAGCTGGTTTAAGACGTTCTGCGTTAACTACAACGTGCTTATCGTTTTTTTCTAGTGTGAATGTGCGTCCATCCTTATGTCGAGAGATGACTTTAAATGGACCAGTGTAAGGCTGTGTTAATGGAGGTTTTACGGCCCTGATTTTTTGAAATACGTGCGTGCAAGTAGTCAGATCTTTAAAGACGAATGGCTTAGTGGAATTCCCAGGTGTTACCGGGACCGGTTTCATCTGCGCGATATATTGTTGGAATTCTGATAGAAAGATGTTGTGATTGGAGCTGTAATTATCGCGAAATTGAAGGATATCGCCCGGTATTGTTAATTTTGTAATGTATCGTCATAGATCCTGTCGGCGAGCTCCACTGTCGCGGTTTCGTTCTCGGGCGTGAGATCTTCTCTCAATCGGCAAATATTACCCGGCAAATTCACTTTCCATCCTTTTAAAATAGCCGCGCGTGGCATCTGTCCCCATGCTACATACATCAGTTCATTAAGATACTCCGACGGCTTCTTCGTTCCGATCTATCAACCGCGGAATAGTATCGGAATAGTGTCTTCGGACTGCGTATATTTTTTTAATAAAATGTCTTTTAAACCGACGTAACGAAAATTAGGCCTTAACAATTTAATGCTATTAGATATTTCATTTATTATGCTATTATTGAGGTTAGGCATGATGTCAGCAAATTTAATATTATCGTCCGTTATGTTTTGCAGCGCGACTTGGTATTCAAACATCTCGAACCACGTCACCGGACTGTGTTGCCAAAAGGGCATTGTTATAGGCTTAAGTCTCATATTAGCTATGGTTAGAGGTTGGATGTGATTGTTTTGTGTATAAATATTATGTGTTGATAAGGTTATTGAGCGATTGGTATGTGATTGTCTGATTGTTTGTATTTGCGGATTAGAGGTGGTTAGATTTGGATTTTGCTGTGTAATCGAAACTGTTGAAGGAGGATTAAAATTTGAAAAGGTTCTATTGTCTATTGTTGTGTTTGATATTGGTCTTTGTTCTGTGGCATGAGATGTCTGTCTACGCGTCGTCAGAGAGGCCGATAGGAGGTCAAAATTATTTTGGTTGTCAGAGTTTTCGAGAAACTCAGAATTTAAATTTGTTTGTAACGTTGGAATATTATTTAAGTTTTGACTTTCAGCTCGACGTTTAACGAGCATTTTAAGTGCTTCTACTTGTTGTATTAGAAGATTTATTTGTTCGTTATACAAACTTTGCAAAGATTTGATTTTATTATTTAGTGTTTTTTCCATTTTTTCATAAGCCTCCCTGGGGACCGTTTTTTCGCTTAAGGGCGCGTGGGGCGATGGCTTGGTGAATAGAAGTCTATTTTGATCAAAGCTATGAGTAGTTTTTTGCCTAAAACTAGAAAATGATTTTTGACTGCTATCGGTATTAGCATTATCAGTATTTAACTGAAACGTGGTGGGCGAATTGCTGGGAACAATGTCTTCAAATGCGTTGCCTAGTGATCCTAGGGCGTTCCCGTCACCCGAGTGTGTGCTCCCTGAAGGAGAGCGATTGAGCGGTGCAGTGGGCGCGCTTCTTTTGTCGCATGTAGTGTTTTTAGGTGGTGAGTGAACAAGATTACCAGGCATTTTCACGGACGAGCAGTCGCAAAGGGGGCAAAAGGTTATTTATTCAGTATGAGGAATAGTATGAAAGGGGCTTTCTTCTTAATAAATAATACGGAAAAATTATTGCGCAATTGAATATTGAAGACGAGCAATTGAAATGGCGTCTCGCGCGAACAAAATGGCGTCTTGCGCTATCAGATAGGTTTAGGCGTGTGCAGCGAACATGATATCAAGGAATCTTTGATTGTACACAAAGAAGGACAGAAAAAGAAAGAAATTCTGATGCGCAAGGCCAGTATTACTTTAATAAATACCAAGCACGTGAAATGAAGTGGAGAAAGTCCCCCGCACGATTTGTATCTAAATACGGCGGCTGGATTGCTTCCGTTTCAATGCAAAATTACAATGTGTGTTACAAAAATGAAATAGTAACTAATTAATTCTTGAGACCCACAGTGCTCTCGATGGCTTCTGAAAGGGATAGTAGAGATCAATCAAGGAGCATCTTAAGCAATGCCGACCTTTCGAATTTCATAGGTTTCTGTGACATAGAAACCGTAAACTAAACTCTAATGCGAGAGTTCTCCAGCCAGCATAAGTCATATATATATATATATATATATATATATATATATGTATGTATGTATGTATGATTAAAATAAGATTGTATAATTAAAATAAAATTGTATGATTAAAATAAAATTATATGATTAAAATAAGATTGTATGATTAAAATAAAATTGTATGATTAAAATAAAATTTTATGATTAAAATAAGATTGTATGATTAAAATAAGATTATATAATTAAAATAAAACTGTATGCAATTAAAATGAACATAAGTATAAGAACAAACCTGTGCACAATGTAGCAAAATAAATATATATGAAATGAAGGATAAGGTGTAATAAAATATGCATTAACAAAATATTTACAATAACAAGAACAAATAAATGTATGTATATGGGATAAGGAAATGAAGGATATATATAAAATAAAACAATGAAATAAATAAAAATTAAAACTTATCCAGCTCGCGCAGCTAACGCGAAATATATATAAATACAAAATAACTTGCCAGGCCCGTGGATTCATATTTTATAGGTGAAATGCTCAATTATGTAAGTACTGATTTATAATTAAATTGTTAGCGAATTTAAGTGTGTTGAATAATAATTAAAAATATGAATTTAAGACAAATTTGGTAAACATACAATTTTTATCTGTCACATAATATTGTCAATATAAAGAAGTGAATAAAGATAAATACTAGCACGGGCCTGGCAAGTTATTTTATAGATATTTAGTAAAATTTTATATATTTTACAGCACTTTAAAATAAAAAGATAGTGTTATGAGGTAGAGAATGCATAATTTTATTAAAAGTATTACAATTAAAATGTGTATCTTCTCTTAAATTTAAAAAAGGCATAAATAATTTTGAAACTGATGGTAGAAAATTTTCAAATATAAGTTGTTAGAAGCTAATAGCTCTTCTGCCAAGTTTTTAGAAATAAAATTATACAGTTTTCATCTTCAACCGAAGCATATTAATACTAAATTTCCGTAACGTTGAATTTCAACGTTTCGAAAATTTTTTATTAAATATGTCTCTCAGGAATAAAATAAAATAGATATTACTAAGATCGACTATAGTTCGTCAATGATTACGTACTAATATTCACTCATAAATGAAATAAAAAGTTGATCTGGTATATCATTTTTTTTCAATTTTTATGTGTATTATCATCGCTATCTTTATCTCAATAATCACTTTTTTTCATAAATTATTTGGCAAAGTTTTTCCAAACATTCATCTACTAAAGAGAATGAAAATTCATGTTATGAATTTTATAACATTAAAAAGAATGAATTGAATACAGAAGTACTCGACAATTGCTTGATTGATTTCAAAACTTTCTTTAGCCAAAATTGTAAATATTTTATGAATTTTATATTATTAAAAAGAATGAATTGAATACAGAAGTACTCGACGATTGCTTGATTGATTTAAAAACTTTCTTAAGCAAAAACTATGGATAAATAAATAAAAAAAATGGTATAAACTTGATAATAATTACTCAATTTATTTCAGTACTTTCACGATCTGAAATTTAAAAAAAAAATATGATGTATATAGTAAAAAAGAAAATATTTAGAAAAAATGTTCTAAAGAATACTATACTATTCAATACCTTAACTCGCCTAAAATATACTTTTTAAAAAGTAATAATAAAGATATAATAGTAAAATACACATATAATTAAAAAAGAAATCTTGGTTAATTTATATTTTGTTTTATGAAAACTAAAAAAATTTTATATACGTTTGTGTTGCTTTATTTTAATTAAAATTCTTTTATGTTTAATTTATATTTAATAGAATATTATTTCTAGAATTGAAGTTAATACAAAATATTCTTTTTCTTAAGTTCATATTAGAACAACCTATAAAAATCTTCCATTTCAATTGATAATACATACATAGTAACGTAAGTCGTTACAATTGGTGACCCCGTCAACCGTCAGCAACGAAGCGGCATTTCTTTTCTCTCGGCTAAGGAACTAGAGGGACGCCTTGAAGTCCGCCATCTTGTACATCGCTTTTAGCAACAAGTTGCCGCCGCTGCGAGCACGCCAAGGAGTGGAGCCTTCAGAACCAGCAGAGCATTGCACATCCGATCCTCGACCTTCTGTGGAAGACGCTTGTTTCTCGGCTTGCCTCAGCGTTCTCGGAAGAGCATCACAGCATCACAAGGTAGTGAGAGCAGCTACAAGCACTCTTTTATATATAATCTATCTTTCTCTCTCTAATTCTTGCTTCAGAAAGATTAGCATTTTAAAGTCTTTTCTATTTAATTTTGGCCACGTGGCGCCTTAAAATAATTACACGCGCTCATCAAACGTAAAAAATTTTTTTTTGCGGCAGTGCGTGTGTGGCCGACTTAAAACCGCGAGTCAACGGCGTGCTTTCAATCATACATTGAAAGCACGCCGTTGACGCGCGTGTAATTCACACATGTTGACTGGCGTTGATGAGCATCTTTTTTTCTCGCGCTGTACAAGTCACAAGCAAACGAGAAAGATTGCCATTTATGCCATAAGACACGCGCGAGATATTCTTCTCACGCACAGGTCTGGCATATATTTCTATACCGGCAAACATAACCTAAACAAAAGAAACGGCTAGTTTCGAAAGTTAAAAATCAACGGGTGGAAAATTCATCAAAACTACCTAAAGGTCAACATCAGAAGAATTTCATCAAGAGCGATTGCGAAGTGCGAGGAAGCGATTCGCGTCAAACTTAACTTTTTTCTTTTCTTTTCATTAATAGGTTTGCATTCACTATATTCTATATATTCACATATTATATTCACTAGATCTTAAATTTTGCCCTTCTTATGAAAAAATTAATTTTTTATAGAAGTCGAACCACTAATCTTATAATACTGTTAATTAGACATTAGCTGTGCTACTAAAACATAATTAATAAAAATTATTAGCTTTGTTTAAAGCAAAATTTAATTTCTCAAGATAACTAGAATATGAAAATCATTTATGCGAGTGTAGCATGAAAATAATTAAAAAATTGTTTTCGTGTTATAGTTGTATTAATGATTTTCATATTTTAGGTAAGTTAACAAATAACATTCAACTGTAAAAAGAGCTAATAATTTATTGAATTTATTATGTTTTAGTTGCCTAGTTAATATGATTAATTACCAATATAATCAATATAAGATCAGTTGTTTGACTTCAATAAAAAAGTTAAGTTTTTCATAAAAAGGCCATAATTTAAGATATTATGAATGCAATAACTTTGGATATTCAAAGTGTTAAACTCTACAGCTCTAAATATCATGTTTTTAGGTGAGATGAACCATATCTCACAATTTAATAAAGATCCATAACTTAAAAAAAGGTGACTCTCTTAGTCAGTCCTTTCTTTTGATTTTGTCACAAAGAAACATATAAATAACCTAAAGGATGCTTTGGAGAAGTTTTATATTTTACAGCTCTTTAATATTTTTTGATACCATTTATCCTAAAAGATCTGGAGTCTTACACACAAGGAACCAGATTTCATGTTTTATTTCCATGTTTACATTCAATATAAAATCAGTTTCTCTATACTCTATTAATTAAATAATTTTTGAAGATATCAAGCCTCAGTCTAAAAAAAATAATGATAAATTTGCTTCCCTATAATATTAATTGATGGAATTTTTTTCATCTTAAATATTTATTAATGATAAGACTTTAATCCATGAATAATTTCAAAAGACCTTATTTAATTGTTAAAATCCTTTCCTTTTGTCAATGAATTGATTTTTTCTATTTTTGTAGTTGCTGCAGGATTTTGCAGCCAATTTTCAAGCAATTGCCTTCAAAATTTGCAGAGATCTTTAATTAATACCTACACAGCATGTAAGGTTACAGTGCAAGTTGCAATGTAAGGTTACAATGAAATATTGTTGCAAAGTTTTACTGTAACCTTGTGGCATTATTTCAAATATAAGAAACACTCTAAACTTGCTACAACCTTGCAGCAACCTTGCAGCAAGGTTTCAAAGAATCATTTCACAAAAGGTTGCTGCAAGATTACAATAAAATATTGCTGCAAAGTTTTACTGTAACCTTGTGGCAATATTTCAAATATAAGAAATACTCTAAACTTGCTACAACCTTGCAGCAACCTTGCATTGGAACCTTTCGAAGATAACCTTGCTGCAACTTTGCAGCAAGGTTTCAAAGAATCATTTCACAAAAGGTTGCTGCAAGATTACAATAAAATATTGCTGCAAAGTTTTACTGTAACCTTGTGGCAATATTTCAAATATAAGAAACACTGTAACCTTGCTGCAACCTTGCAGCAATCTTGCATTGAAACCTTCCGAAGATAACCTTGCTGCAACCTTGCAGCAAGGTTTCAAAGAATCATTTCACTAAAGGTTGCTGCAAGATTACAATAAAATGTTACTGCAAAGTTTTACTGTCACCTTGTGGCAATATTTTAAATATAAAAAACACTGTAATCTTGCAGCAATCTTGCATTGAAACCTTCCAAAGATAACCTTGCTGCAACCTTGCAGTAAGATTTCAGAAAATCATTTCAATAAAGGTTGCTGCAAGATTACAACCAAATACTGCAGCAAGGTTTTCACGCAAACTTTCATTCATACTATAAGCTAATGTATCTTATTTTTTTAACCTTTCTAATCAAACAAGAATATGGTTAATATTCCTACACTGAAAAAACTGTAGACGCCCTCCTTTACCACAGCGACGAGATGCTGTACTAAACATGAATACATCGGTGCTATATTGAATTAAAGCTACCCTCGCTACGTTTTTAGGCTCGCTGCTTTCCCAAAATTCGAGGCGAGAGAATTTTTGGGAAGGCAGCGCGCCTAAAAACGTAGCGAGGATCTCTCTCATGCGCAGGAACGCTGCGTATTCGTCTTTAGTACAGCTACTCTTCCGCAATTTTTTCAGTGTAAGAAAAGGTGTAGTGTACTTTTTACATCACCTTAATTTAAATTTGAAAAATAATTTTTTTAATAAAGAACTTCGTAATTTCTAAAGCTAATTTAAAGAAGAAAGCTTATGTGTTCTGTAGAAAACTATAAATATATCAAATTATTATTCAAAACTTATAGCATTTTGTAGCGTAATGGCTAGCGTTGCCGCCTCGTATTCTAAGGTGCGTGGGTTCGATCCCCAGTTAGGTCAAAAATTTGTATGCGTTTTTATATGCGAATTTAATTTATAAAACAATATAAATAATGTAAAATATATTTGTAATGTTGAATATGTACGCGCACTATAATTGTTAAAATAAATATTACCATATACCTTCAAATAAGCAGAAGATGTTCGTTAATTGCAAGAACTTTTCACAGCAACCTTGCAGGAATCTTTCATTGCAAACTTGCTGCAATGTTTCGTTGAAACTTTACGGCTAGCTTTCATAAAACATGACAGCAAGGTATATGCAAGGGGCATAAAAAGGTTACAGCAACCTTCCAAAGAAACATTGCTGTGAACTTTCAATGAAATCTTGCAGAAACCTTTTATAGCAACCTTGCAGAAATCTTTTATAGCAACCTTTCAGGAAACTTTCATGGCAACCTTGTAGGAATCTTTCATTGCAAGTTTGCCGCAAGGTTTCATAAAACATTGCAGCAAGGTATGTGCCAGGGACATAAAAAGGTTACAGCAACCTTTCATTAAAACCTTGCAGCAACTTTTCCAACCTTGCATGCAACCTTGCTGCAACCTTGCAGCAAGGTTTCATGCTGTGTGGGTATATCTTCACAAATTTACTAACCTACAATTTTGATAAGACAAGCTCAAGTGAATGTTAAACAAAATTACTTTCATAAAATTTTAAATAATACCTATTTTTTCTAATATTTTCAACTTTTTCCAAACCAAACTTTTTTAAATTTATTTAAACTTTTAAATTTATTTGTTTAAAGAAACTGAAACAATAAACTTGTAAAGATATATAAATTGTAGATCTTTGTAAATTTTGAGGTCATTTTTTTGAAAATTGACTGAGAAATTTAACAGCAACTAAAAAAATAGACAAAATCAATTATCGACAAAAGAAAAGGATTTTAACTATCACATGAGGTCTTTTGAAATTATTTATGGATTAAAGTCTTAATTTTATTAATTTTTTTCAAATTTTTAATAATTATATTTATTATAGTTAAATATTTATTAATTAAACATCTACGCAACTTGAAAAAGTTGTACTGAAACTTAAAATTTTCTTGTTCCATAATATCAAAAATTAAAATGTAGTTTATAATTATAAAACATCCTAAATAATTACAATACGGAACTAGTTACATTAATATTTATAGATTCACCTTCTCTTATTTGATAACTGGGCAATTTATATTTATCTAAATATAAATTTGAAAATTTCAGTCTCACCATTTGGTGTCAATATTTTATCAATAAATATTTGAAGAATTTTTTTCACTGCTAAAAATGATACAAACTAATCCATGTAATATGCATTTCCATAGTTTCTTAACCCATTCATCAACAGAACTTAAAGTTTTGTGTATATTTACATCTGACAATTCTGTTTCATATAATTTAATATGACAGAAATTTAATGCGTGTTCCATTGTCACTTCTGAACATCGAATCACATATTCTTTATTAGTTTCTATAATGACAAGTTGTACATTATCACTTTTCTCAAAATATTTGTCCTCCATATTATTTAAAGAAAAATATTTAAAATTTTGTAGTAATCGTACATTACATCTGTGGGTGTCAATATTGCTGCAGTCTTTGCATCAGCTTTTTTTATATGTATGATTAAAAATTGAAATCCTAATGTAAATGCTGTTTCTTGATTTTGATAAAATTTATTGTCAGTTTTTAAAAATTTGTACGACTCTATAAGAGATTGGTCAATAAATACTGAATCACCAAAATGAATGATATTAACCAATTTCAATTTCACTAATTTCATGGATACTTGAAAGTCTTCTACCAAACAATGGCCTTTCTTTCCTTTTTTAATTTTTTTCATTTAAAAACACTTGGGCAAGAACTTTTAATTTGGTCTTACGATATCTGTCACTACTTAAATTAAAAATCACAGATATGTCAATAATGTAAGGATGCATCATTTTTAGAGCATGCATATCTAAATTAGGACTGTCTTACAAGTATAGCATCACGCAGAAGTAGTGCTCATATGAATCTTTGTACATCAATTAATTTTATTGTTACATCTTCTAACATTTTTGCTGTAATACCACTAAAACGAGTGAGATAATCAATAATTTCTAATTTGCATCATCTATCAGGTTTAATAGTATTCTTTATCTTTACGATGCCCAGATTGCTGTTTAACTATCTTCTTCTTCATTTTCATTTCCAATATCTTACATATCTAAACATTTAACAAAGCCATAACTGATATTAGTGGTAAATGTTGATATTAATTCAGTGGTTATCTGCGTTAGATAAGATTCAAAGAGAACGTTCCATAGTTTTTGATCCATGAGACAATGCTCCATTTGATTGCTAGCATACAACACAATATTAGCAGCATTTGCACATATTGAGTGCTTCACATGACGTCATTTTCTGTAATAAATCATGAGAAAGATTTAAGATATATATATATATATATATATATATATATATATATATATATATATATATATATATATATATATATATATATACTTTTCAAGCTATATATAAAAAAAAAAAAAATTCTTCTATTTATTATATAAACAAAAATAATCAGAGGTAATCTTAAAAATCAATATTCTGAAATGTATCAACTAATTTTATGTTTTAAAAGGACCAGCTGACAACATTGAAGCTTTTGGTGCACTTTGCTTGTCATTTGTGTTTTATACATACCTGAAAAAAAAGAACAAACATTTTTCACATGAAAATTTTTATTTGAATAAAGAAAATTCAATATTAAAAAATAATTAATAGTTCTGAAATGTAGAATATTAATTAATTTTAATTATATTAGTACTGTAAAAATATATATAATTACCTTTTTGAGATCAGATAAACTCATTTTTTTAGAGACATAGGTTATTTTTTGTAACATTTCAAGTTTTATAAATTAGTATCAGATAGTAAATGCTCAACGATAAATCCCAAATGTATACCATAAGAGGTATCTCCCATTTTTATAACGGTTATCTGGCTTTCGTGCTAAATAAGGTTCAAAGAGAACCCCTAGCGGAAAAAAAATGAAGAAAACTGAAGACAACAGTTTATAACAGCAGATAACGGCAAAAAAATGTCGGAATTGAGACACAGACAACAGTTATCAACTGTTTTCTTCAGTTTTCTGCCGATATAAACAGTTTTCTTCAGTTATCTTCTGTTTTTTTCACTTTTCATGTGAGAAAATTTATTTTTTTTTCAATTTTCTTAACTTTTCTTCGTTTTTAAACAGTTATTTACCGTTTTCTTGAGTTTTCTGCAGATATTATCAGTTTTCTTCAGTTATCTTCTGTTTTCTTCAGTTTTTATGTGAGAAAATTTTTTTTTTTTCCAATTTTCTTCACTTTTCTTCATTTTTAAACAGTTATTAACAGTTTTCTTCAGTTTTCTGCCAATATTAACAGTTTTCTTCTGTTTTCTTCACTTTTCATGTGAGAAAATTTTTTTTTTTCAATTTTCTTCACTTTTTTTTCTTTTTTAAACAATTATTAACTGTTTTCTTCAGTTTTCTGCAGATATTATCAGTTTTCTTCGGTTATCTTCTGTTTTCTTCACTTTTTTCGTAAAAATATATTTTTTTTTTATTTTCTTCATTTTACTTTATTTTTAAGCAGTTATTACCTTTTTTCTTTAGATTTTTTCACTTTTCAACAGTTATTTTCAGAATATAACTGTTTTCTTCAGTTTTCTTCACTTTTCAACAGTGATTTTTAGAATATAACTGTTTTCTTCAGGTTTTTTCACTTTTCAACAGTTATTTTCAGAATATAACTGTTTTTTTCAGTTTTCTTCACTTTTCAACAGTTATTTTCAGAATATAACTGTTTTCTTCAGTTTTCTTCACTTTTCCCCTTATCTAAAAACTCTGCAGATACGCGAAATTCCTGCGGAAATTCTCCAGAGTGCACTGCAGGAATTTCGCGTATCTGCAGAGTTTTTTCGTAAGGGTTCAACAGTTATTTTCAGAATATAACTTTTTTCTTCAGATTTTTTTACTTTTTAACAGTTATTTTCAGAATATAACTGTTTTCTTCAGATTTTTTCACTTTTTAACAGTTATTTTCAGAATATAACTGTTTTCTTCACTTTTCAAATTGCTTTTATAAATGAAGAAAAGTGTTGAAAAATGAATAAAACTGTTGATAATTGCAGATAACTGCAGAAAACTGATAAAAACTGAAGAAATCAGAAAAAAACAGAAGATAACTGTTGTCTGTGTCTCAATCTCGACATTTTTCAACAGTTAATTTCTGTTTTCTGCAGTTTTTATCAGTTTTCTTCGATTTTCTTCTGATATTTTCGGATATTTACTGTTTTCTGCATTTTTTTTTCCGCTAGGGACGTTCCTTAGTTTTTGATGCATGCGAATATGTTGCATTTGGTTGCTAGTATACAACATAATATTAGCAGCATTTGGACATATAAGGAATATATTCTATTTGAATCTTGTTTAGGTGTTGGTTGAAATTTTGCCAACATAAGCTTTTGTAGTTTATACAAATGAGCTTGGAGTTCTCCCATTCCATTGTTATCTCCTAAAACTCATTCTTCTAAATTTTTAACTACTCCATCTACTAATTTATGCATACCTGAAAAAAAAAGAACAAACATTTTTCACATGAAAATTTTTATTGAAATGTTACGTCACGACGTATCTTTTATTTCAAAATTTATCATTTCAAAAATATGCAATTATTGATCAATCAGCTAATTTACCTTAGCAAGCATATTGTAAAAGTAAGTCGTTTGTTAAGAAACCAAGTGCAATGCGATTTTCAGAATTAACAAAATAAGTACAATTACGAAGACTACATGAACCAGATTTACCACGTTAACCATATCATTCAATAAAAGTCAAAATGCAGAATAAGCATTGCTCCATCAGTTGACACCAATTCAAATTCTTAAACAAGTTAGGGATCATCAATATAAAAAGACAGATCAAATCAAGAAAAAGGAGCACTTCAATAAGCACTTTAAAGCAGACACTTTTTCAAAGCACTTTATCAAAGAATTTCTACAAGCACTTCAAAGATACAATTATTACAACTATATTTCTCGCACTATAAAATTATTCAAATATTCGCGCACTATATTCAGTTTATTATAAAAGTAACAAATAAAATCTCTATAATTAAAATATTAAATCAAGTGTACCTATTTACTGTCTGCCTGTATCTACTTAGCCAAATCAAGGTAAGATTCTTACAATTATATTTTGATCTACATTATTTCCATTCAAGTATATTTAATCGTGAGAACGATTCATATCAATTAAAATTGGTAGAGCTTTCTACCACTAGACTTAACTTTCAAATTTAATATTTTTGAAATCAAACTTTATTATTTCATTTAATAAAATATACTTTCCTCATATCAACAAATATCAATCATTAATTCCATCCTGGTGTAAAGCCAGGACTTAACAGAAATAAAGAATAATATAAACATCCAATTTTATACTGGTTGGAGGTAATAAAGTTTCTGTATAAAGTGAAAATAAAATTTTGTCCTGGAAACATCCATTAATGATCTATGCATAACTGATCATTTTTTTTTCTCACTTCAATTTACTTTTTTCAAGTGTCGTTAGATCTTGTCAATCAATTAAATCATAGACTTGAGTTGGTAAATTTGATGATGGCATTCTTCTACATTGATAAATTATATTGTTAAAATTGCAGTTTATATCCAATGATAAATCATCTAATTGGTGTTTATTTATTCCTATTTTGTAACAATGTAGAATCATTTTTTCTTTAATTGTATATTTTCTATTTTTACTTGTAAGCATATCTTCAGTAGCGTTGAAATTAATTCTTTTAAAGATGTGATAACAGTTGTACTTGAAAACTCGAAACTTTTTCCAGATAAGTTTCCTCAGAATTCACCTTATTGACCTTTCAATCTTTGAACGAGACCCCGGCCTGATTTTTTAGATTGCATGTTTAAGGGAATTCCAGACATTTCCTGACATTTCCTGACATTTCACTATTTACATAAAATCCACAATGTAATTGTAAAAATTCCCAATCTTCATTATACGTTTGAATTTTCATACCACATTGATAATGTCTTTGAATCGCATCATTAATGAATGAAATTTTTGTAAGCTTCATAGTGAGATTATGTGCATTAGTTCCAGCCTTAAAATTGGATTTGACTTAAAATATAATAAAGAGTAATGATATATTCAAAAAAAAATTTGTCAAACAATTATTTAGATATTTTAAAAATCCTATACCTACTTTTGATTTACAATTTGTTCTTCTCAATCATTATTTCTAGATATTCTTTTGAAGCGATAGTGTACTTTTTTGCAATATTTATTGTATTTTATAACTTAACATTGACCTTTAAAAATTTTATTATCAATACTTTTTTTTATATTTAATAAGCAAGTACCATTTGAAGAATTTTTTTCACCACTACAAATGATACAAACTAATCCATGTAATACTGTGTGCTTCCACAGTTTCTTAATCCATTTATCAACAGAACTTAAAGTTTTGTGTATATTTACATCTGACAATTCTGTTTCATCTAATTTAATATGACAGAAATTTAATGCGTGTTCCATTGCCACTTCTGAACTTTAAATCACAGTTTCTTTATTAGTTTCTGTAATGACAAGTCGTACGTTGTTATATACATACATATAAAAGTTAATCCATACAAGTTGACACTTATTATAACCTATTAACTATTATAATCTTGATATAATAGTTCACTCAATAAAAACTACGCGTTTTCAATACATAGTTCACACAATATAAATTAAATTGACTACGCGTTTTTAATACATTTTCAAAAAATAAAATAAAATTTTATTTCATATATATATATATATATATATATATATATATATATATATATATATGTTTATTTACGCTATTATTATTCACGGCACCGAATATACTGCTGAGATCACGAACTCACTATACCGTTCCAGCAAAAAAAGTTGCTTATTGGTCATGTTAAGCGTAAAGTGTCGCCATGAAATTCAATGTAAATCAAACCCATATATACTTTCAATGCGCACGTACTATGAACATTAAAATATATGCGATTATTATATAAGCATCTATATTCGTTGATACTGCGCATTTCCGGTTGCGCAGCTTATGCTGGCTGAAAACGATGAAGAAAAAAAAATAACGAGAATACGACACTTCGAAATTTCAAACAGCATTTTCTCGTGATTAAGTGAACAGATTGTAATCAAATTTTTTTTAAATTAAAGATAATGAAAATCTTTAAATATTATTAATTGTATTATGTATATATATCAATGCATTTTGATAGGATTTGATTTTTAAATTTTCGAAACTCTATTTTAAAGTATAAGAGGAGCGCCTCGACTTTTTCGTATTCGTACCTTAACTCGCCGTCGAGGCGCTACCGCGCCTCTTGATACAAGTATGTATATGTACAGGGGGGTTATTCAGAACCTATCTCACAAGTGACCTTAACTGTGTTGACCAATCAGAAAGCTGTATTGACCAATCAGAAAGCTTCTTTAGATCTATGTCACTTATGACATAGATTCTGAATAACCCCCCAGGAGATACAAGGAGAGGAGCTAAGAATAAAAGGAGACTATATGTACTACAGCTTTTTATTGAAAGTCAAGACAAAAAAGTATGTGCTAAAGCTAAAGTACATACTTTTGAAATGAAAATTCTCATCAAAATGTTTTAAAAAAGTATATACTTGTTGACAAAGTACATACTATTTAAGAATATTGTGTCGAAATATTCTTAAAAACTAGCTACTAAATTATTCCAAAAAAGTATATACTTAAGCTTAAGTATATACTTGAAGTACATACTTGAAGTACGTACTCTAAGTACGTACTTCTTTTCAACAGGGAGCAATATTATAATTAAAAACAATAGTGTTAATTGAAATATTTGGTTATAATAACAAAATATATTCTATTTTTACAAGAAAAGAATCTTACTACAATAACATTAAGTGATTATTTCCAACTTTTTTAACATTTTTGTCCTTAATTTAAAATTTGTGGACATTTTTGTATGCTATTTTTAACAGTTTTTCAGCTAAATTCCGCACCATGTGAATATATTGAAAAAATTAAACGGAATATAAGGATACGGAATTGATGTTCTGTGACATTGCGTACCCTATTTTCCGCTCCATTTGATTTCACCTTAAACCATAAACTAAAAATTAATATAGGACTTACAAGTGTAATGTACAGCCAACGGAAACATATTCTATGATAGTTCTTTTTCTGTGATTTTAAAATAACGTGATATTACTGGACGATTCCGTTAGTTTGCTCATTATCATTGGTCAATTTTTAAATGTTGGAAAAAGAATTATCATAGAATATGTTACCGTCGAGTGTACTAAAGTGGGGGATCTGGAAGGCATTTAACACTAGAGGCCAATTAATTATTAGAGGAAGAAAACATTAAGGGCCTTTACAGGCTAAAAGAATAACGCGAGGAAATAAGATGAACATAAGCGTGCCTATGCTCTGCTTATTCCTCTTATGCCCGCTTATTCTTCTTATGTCCATGGACATAATGGGCATAAGAGGAATAAGTAGAACATACGCAAGCTTATGTCCATCTTATTCCCTCTTATTCCTATTTCCTCGCGTTATTCTTTTAGCCTGTAAAGGCCCTTAACATTTCCGATAAATTATCTCTAACCAAAGATTTTGTTACCCTTTTGTATTATTATCTATTCTACTTTCTAATTAATTTAGGGCCTTTACAGGCTAAAAAAATAACGCGAGGAAATAAAAATAAAAGAGAATAAGATGGACACAAGCTTGCTTATGCTCCACTTATGTCCATCTTATTCCTATTTCTTTGCGTTAGTCTTTTAGCGTGTAAAGGCTCTTACAGTTGTTGTGGAGGTTAGGGCGATTCTTTATATAACCCGTACCCGTACCCGTACCCGTGCGATTGTATAGGCGAGTATTTTATCTTCACTACCTTATCATCCATGTTGAGTTCGATAGTAGATGAGGACATATGCCAGGGTGCATACAAAATTTGTTGTTCATATAGTAATAAATTATTTTCAAATTTTAAATAAAAAATGAACAGTTACACTCTTACAGCTTTAGATAATTTAGCTAAACTGCCAATAATTGATGTTTATATGGGAGTAAGCTCCCAAAAAATTAATGATAAAATAAGTAAATATACAAAAAATTTGGCATTAAAAAAGTGTGAAGATATTATTTTTAAATACTTGATTGATCAAAATATTGAAGAGACGTTGCTAGATCTATTGAAAATTATTGAAGATTATAAACTTCTATACGTTTATAATATAAACAAAAAAGAATATGCCATTAGTTATTCAAAGATGTACTTGTATTTCTTCAAACAAGATTGTGTTTTAGAACTTAAAAAATGTCATAGATATTCGAAAGAAAATTATAATGGATTTACCGTCATTGCAAAAAATGATATAAAAAAAAATACAATACTAAAGTATGTTTCTGGTATAACCAAAAAACTACAAAAAGATCAAGAAAAAATCCTTACCAATGAATCATTAGACTTTTCCATAATGTTCAGTCATAGATTCAATGCAAACATGCTTCTTCTCGGGCCAGTAGCATTTATAAACCATGATTGTTGTGCAAATGCTACCTATATAGCTTCTCAGAATTCGCAAGTCACTATAAAGATTACAAGAGATATAAGTGCTGGAGAAGAAATATATTGTTATTACAGCAATGATTACTTTGGTATTGATAACAATTACTGTGAGTGCGAAACATGTAAGGAAAAAAAGAAAGGTGAGTTTTGTCAACTTTCATTGTTTTTGGATCATTAAAATTTTTAATTTATTCATGGTATACATAAATTTTTATTTATTCATTTTTAATTAAAATTCAGAAATATATATAACCCTAGCGGAAATATAAAATGTTTAAAAATGTTTAAAACAGTTTATAAATGTGAAATTTCAGA
The DNA here is from genome assembly GCA_017163975.1 of Anastatus disparis. Classification (NCBI taxonomy): domain Eukaryota; kingdom Metazoa; phylum Arthropoda; class Insecta; order Hymenoptera; family Eupelmidae; genus Anastatus; species Anastatus disparis. The sequence continues at coordinate 581,548 of JAFFSR010000396.1, read as the reverse complement.
TATTTAAAACAGCTATAAACACTTTTAAATATTTTTAAAGAGTTTATAAAAGTTTTGAAAAGTTAGAAATGATTTCAGTGTTTCATAATTTTGTGTTTGTGAAAATTTTCTTATATATATTAAAATTTATATAGTACATACAAAAAAATGTTCACTTTAATTTCAAATTAAAAATAAAAACAATACTTATGTTGACTGAACAATAAATAAGATGACGAATATTTCTCGGTCTTACAGTCAATTTAAAACCTATATAATAAAATAATAAAATAAATATGAACAGTCAGACTGCCCTTGTTTATAATCACCCCCGTAGAATAACCTGAAATAAAATCTTAAAAATTAACTGGAACTTTTTAAGATTTTATTTCATAATAATTTTAAACTATTTCAAACAGTAATGCACATTTTATATTTCCACTAGGGAAGAAAGAAATGTGTGAATTCAAATTTATATTTAAAAAATTACATTTTTGAGTAGATATACATGGATATTTATTTATTTTTTAATAAAACACACACATAAATACTGCACTTAAAGTTAATATCTCAGTCAAATAAACTTAATAATACTTACATAAGTCACTACAAAAAAATAGTTTAAAAATAATAAAATGCACGCAATTATGTTAAAAATTAAAAACAGTCATTAATATCTGTCAGGTATATATTAATAATTCTCTATATACCAAAATGCAAATGTACGTAGTGTAGTGTATTGGTAATATATATCACATTTTATAATAATTATTAGTGCTGTTGATCCTGTTTTCTAATTTCTACTATCTTCTCTCGCATTCTATGCTACAATATTCAAAAATAAATAAAACACCCATGCACATTCTTTACCAACTTAAATTTGAACCATCCTTTTTAATTTTTTGATATAAATTTGAAAACATAATTAATACATTAACATTGCATATGTGGTTCAAACTTTCAGCTGACTAAAAACGTTTTTTTCTTTTTAATTTTCTCCCTTTATCCCTTCAATTAAGAACTTAATATTTTTTTTTTATTTATTTTATTTAAAGTCGCATCAACAGCTAGGTCATTAGCGACTTTTAATATATAATACATAGTTACAGTAATTTTAGTATTACATAGTTTACAATATTTACATATTTTTCTTTACAATATATTCCTTTTTTACATTAGACTTTGTTACAGTAGTTTTTCAGATTTCTGTCTTTTGATTGTAGTGTAAAGTGTAATTTTTTTAAAACATTATTAATTTAATTTTATTGAGTTTACTATTGTTTTTTTGATGAATTTTAACACTTTTTCTATTTCTGTTTGTGAGTTTAGTGTATTCTTTATGTTTCCAGTTAGTTTTATGTTTCGTCTGTCTTGTGTATATTTAAGGCAGTTGAAGATAAGGTGTTCTAGTAAAGAGGATTCTATGTTACATTCATTGCATTTTGGTGGTTCTTCTTTGTTTAATATATATGAATGAGTCAATTTGCTGTAACCTATTCGTATTCTGGTGATGGCTATTTGGTCTTTACGTAATAATATTAACTTAATATTATTTTACATTGAATAATTTTAACTTATAATTAATTATTATAAGTTAAATTAAATTATTAATTAATAATTATAATTTAATTATTATTTTAATAATAATTAAATTATTATTAAAATTAATTATTTCAATTTATAATTTTAACTTAATATTATTTTACATTGAAATGAAGTAAATCAAAAATATCAAAAATATAACAAAATCGAATAGAAAATTAGATCTTATGTTAAATAACCCCGAGGGGCTATTCACTGTTCTCACCAATATAGCTACATTTATTTTTAAAAGATTCAATTAATTATGTTACGGTTTGAAAAATTAATGTTTAAAATTAAAAGTAATTAATACTTTAATGAATGAAATACCAGGTAGCTGCAAATATATCCTTTATATTAGCACTTCAGAATCAAAAATTTTGAACAATGACATTGTATTAGATTTAAATACTGCAAATAAAGTAAGAGAATTGTTTAAATGAACTTAATATTCTATATTATTTCATTTTTAAATCATTTAAATTTTAATTATATGAATTTAAATTTTATTATTTTTAATTTAAGAGGTGGTCAGGTGTTTCCGTCCTTTTCTAATCAAAGAAATGATTTTTTTGCAAAATCTAATAACTTTAGCAAAAAAAGAAGAGAAAACCGCATCTCGTATTAAAAATAGCAAAATTTTCTCTGATAATAAAGAATTAATTTTATTGTTTCGTTTTCAAGGAAACCTTGAAAAACCAAATTATGTACCCTAACCTCTATGTTTTAAGTTTTTCAAAGTTTTCTTGAAAACGAAGCGATCAAATTAATTCTTTCTCATCAAAGAAAATATTGCTTTTTTTATACGAGATGCGGCTTTCTCTTTATTTTTCTATAAAATTATTAGTTTTAAAAAAAAAAATCAATTCTTTGATTAGAAAAGGACAGATATAGTCGACCTCCTCTTAACGATAGTATTGAGACATACATTTTTGACATATATTACTACAGTAGACTCTCGATACAAGGGTATCAACGGGGCTGTAGGAGAGGAAATTTCTTGGAAATTCTCTTATAGGAAGAGTCCCCAACACGTTCGAGTTAAGAGTTACAGCTCCGCCCACTGTCTCGTAGTGTAAGTTTAATTTAACGTGCGTGTATACGAAGTAGACGCAGTAGCCACGCCTACTGATGCGTGTGGAATAGACTAGGATTTTTTTGTTTAGCCATGTCTTATTCTATTGCTATACTGTGGCTCTCTTACTTACATAGTTGGTGGGGGAACTGTCATACTTAGACTCGGTGGAGAAACAGCTCGGATTCCCTTATATCGCGATCCCTTGTATCGAGAGTCCACTGTATTAGAAAATTCACTTATAAATAACCTTTTCAGTTCTTATGCGGATCATTGAAATTATTGATTTCGTAATTACATGTAAACATTTTTTTTCTCATTTTAGAAATCAACAAAATGATTGCGAGAAATCGATTGAAATCATTTACAATCTGCAATCACTTGTACCTCTTTTTTAAGTGAATAGCCCCTCGAACAACCCTAAAACATTTTTATTTTAAAACTCTAAAAACAGACTTGTGCGGTTATTCCTTCAACCCATAGTTATATTTTCAAATTATTTTAAAAATAAAGAATTAAAAGATATTAGTCGTTGCTTATTTTAGTTTTAGATAATTAATAATTTTCTTTATAATAATCGATAAAATTCTAAATCATTCACAATTTCAAAAAGAAAAATAAATAAAAGTATTAGAATTGAAATGCAAATCATAAATTCGAATAGCGCGCCAGAGTATCCAAACTATCTAGTTTTAGAACACTGTTTGTGAGTACAGCTCAGCTGACTGCCGCCATGTTGCCAACCTTATACGAAAATTATACTTCCCTCATAAAAAATAATAATTATGCTTTTTATCGATTTTCTTTGCAATTGGACTATTCCGTCATTTATTGTAAATAAATGAAACCATTCCAAGAAGGAAAATCATGCAAGTTGTACCGTTCAAGCGTAAGTCGAAATATATTATAGTGACGTGATTTTTTTCGGCTTGCTCATTAAATTTCGACAAATTTACACGCTTCCGCTTTTTATTTGTTTAAAATCAATCGATATCTACAAGTACAAACAATTCTAATATTCGTTTCTATTGAAAAATTGAAATATCTTTTTTAGCTATTTTCGATCGGTAAAGTACGTCTAGAGCTGACCCTTAAACATCACTTTGATACAACAATTAGCTATAATATATAAAGAGGAGGTCACGTATCTCTGTCCTTTTCTAATCAAAGAATTGAGTTTTTTACAGAAACTAATAGCTTTAGCAAAAAATGAAGAGAAAGCCGCATCTCGTGATAAAAAAACCAATATTTTCTTTGATAAGAAAAAATTAATTTTGTTGCTTCGTTTTCAAGAAAACCTTGAAAAACTTAAATCACAGAGGTTAGGGTGGGCAATTTGGTTTTTCAAGGTTTTCTTGAGAACGAAGCAATAAAATTAATTTTTTCTTATCAAAGAAAATATTGCTTTTTTTGATACAAGATGCGGCTTTTTCTTCATTTTTTGATAAAGTTATTAGTTTTTGTAAAAAAATCATTTCTTTGATTAGAAAAGGACAGAGATACGTGACCTCCTCTTAATAGCTTACTACTTTATTGTTTAACTGAATTTTGCTGCTTAGGACATTCCGTGAGATTAAAGGCTGTCATAAGATCAATACAACCATGGATTTTTTCCATGATGGCAAAATCAAAGTTGATGATCAATATCAAACTAAATGGAAAAATAAGATATCAAAATACCCTCTAATATTGCCCATGCAGAATGAGCTACCCTAAACAAAAGTTAAAACCCTGAAAATCTAGTGATTATTGATAGAAATTAAGACTTCTCCGCAACTTGTGTAGTAAAAAGCAATATTTTCTCTGGTGAGGACAAATTAATTTTGTTGCTTTTTCTTCAAGTAAAGTTTGACATACTTATAAAATCTCAAGTTATATTAGAGAATATGTATTTAAGTATATCAAACTTTACTTGAAAAAAAGCAACAAAATTAATTTGTCTTCATCACAGAAAATATTACTTTTTACCACGTTTTTATTAACTTCTCTTTGTGTGTCTGTCTGTCTGTTCGGGTGAAATTTTGTAATCGATTTTAAACTAACTTCCCGATGAGTTGGAGACTTGAAATTTTAAACATAGCTCAGATTCCGATGACAATGCAATATTATAAAAAAAAATGTATATATTTCTACCAATTTTTTATATATTAATATATTCAATTATATACGCCCTATTGAAAATAAGTACGTTCTTTAAGTACGTAATTTGAGTGCGTACTTTAAGTATGTACCTCAAGTATATACTTTAACTTAAGTACGTAGTTTTATTAGAATAGGTTACATACTTTTTGAGATAATAATTTAAATTTTACGGAACAATCAGTAAAAGTTTGAAGTTAATTTTATTTTTAATTATTCCTCAAATTCATAATTTGGTAATTATTTTCTTCCTAAAAAAGATCCAAAATTAAGGTGAGCATCGGCTCTCCGCAGATTGGAAAGTTTTAGCTAACAAATTCGAAATGTTATTACCTTTTATATCTGCGTTTTTGAAATTCGGGTAGGGGACCGCAGAATTAAGAAAAATGCCACCTAACAGTCGAATACGGAATTAATATCGAGTCAAATAATTTTTTCAATACTTAAGTTTTCAACTGTTAGGTAGCGTTTTTCTTAACTTTACGATTCCTTATCCAAATTTCAGAGACGCAGATATATGAGGTTATAATATTCCGTGTTTGTTTGCAGATCTGCAAACGTAAAAGTACGTACTTATATGGAAGTATATATTTTTTAGAATATTTTCATATATACTTTTTTATATACGAAATATTTATCTTCATACTAAAGTATGTACTGTAACTACAGTAAGAAATTATTTGGAACAGTTTAGTACGTACTTTTGAAAAGTACGTGAAAGTACGTACTTATACAGAAGTATATACCTTTTAGAACATTTTCATATATACTTTTTTATAAACAAAGTACCTTCATACTCAAGTATGTACTATAGTTAAAGTAAATGATTTTTTGGGACACTTTAGTATGTACTTTTTGAAAGGTATATACATTTAAAAAAAAGTACCTACTAAAATGTTCTAAAAAAGTATGTACTTAAGCTAAAGTATATACTTAAAGTACATACTCAAAGTACGTACTTATTTTCAACAGGGTGGATATATTGGCAAAATTGAATAAATTATATATAGATATACTTTTAACATTAATGTCTAAAAATCTTCGAAAATTTTTAAAATTCTTTAACTTGTTATATATCGTAATTAGACATGAATTACAGCTTTTTGTATTGTACATGCTAAATTCAAGACTGTATTTTATTGATTTCATGGTCCAACAATGCACAAAACAATAAATCTTGGTTGAATTTCTAATGGCGTTGTGGGGTTTGGAGACTCCAACCAGAACCCAGCACAGTAAGAGATATGTGGTCTCCTAGATGCTCGAGGATGAAGGATGAGGAGGAGATCCAAGGAATAAATAAATCCAAGCTGTAAAAAGATAATTGCAGTCTTTGAGTACTACTCTTTATTACAATCTTGGTTTGCCTGAGAGTACAGGAGGAGATAATACTTATCTTACTAGTGGTCGAGAACGGTCTAACTCTCGCTGTCTCGTCAGAGCCGCATTACACTTGTAGCGCTTACTTGGCGCTCACTTGCGCACCGTTAGTTGCGCGTGGTACTTACGCGTTCCTGTACATACATGTGTGTGTGCCCACAGATGAAAAGGAAGTTTAAGGTATTGAGGTTGTAAATGAGTACACAAGAATAAATGGTTAAGCGTATATTAGCTGAGACCAGAGATACAGTCGGTAATCGAGTGAGAGAGTGAACGTTCGCACGCCAACAGGTTAACTCGTCTCTAGGAGGTAGGGTCGTCTGTACAGTACATGATTGGTTACTTATACTACTTCACACATATATATCCCCACAATACTCCTCTTTTTTTCCGTGCGTAACTATATTTGCAAAATCAGCTACTACAAGGATTTTTTGTCTGACTCCATACTTTTACATTGCTAATACAATTTGCTTTACATTTTTATACTTATTTTACATTTCACATGATTTATTTATTGCGTACTTTTGATACGTGCTGTCACGCTTACCTAATACTTATTGTTACACCCGTGCTTATTTCACTTATTCATGCTTGTACTTTGCTATGCTTAATCACACTTACATATTTAACTAAATGCTCATTTGCACTTACACATGATCATACTCATTTACGTTTCATTTCGCTGACTATACATAATTTTTGTGCTTAATTGCACTTATACATATATCATTACATTCATTATTTTTTTGCGCTTAAATTGCACTTATACATGCTTATTTGCGTTTATCATTTCGCGCTTAAATTGTACTTATAATTAATTTCGTGCTATAATTGAATTTATCATTTTGTAATTACATTTTACATGTTTAATTCCTAAATACATGTGTTCATACCTTTTATATACATATAAAACATTAATTTTACGTTTTTACAACAATTTTTATACAAAATCTATATACATTCATATGCGTTTAATACGCTCAGTCTTTACAATAAAATATTTACATACTGTGGAAATACACGTTATTTGCGCTAAATGCGCTAAACACCAACTACTTACCATTTTTCATTTCTATTAACCATAAAAAAAACTATATAACATATAAAAAAAATTTTGGTGGATTCCACGTTTATTGGCAGAGCCGATCTTAACGTATTACCCCACACCTTTATTTACTTTCGTTTTATACATCACAGTTTTTCCCCGCGCCCTCTTACCCCATCCGATTCCGCATTCGCCCGAGGTAATGCCCGTGGAGAGGGGAAAACCCATATGCAAACCCAGTGGGATAAATCCTGGGAAAACCCTCTCCGGAATGGGTCGGTGTATATAACAAATTCGATATTAGATACTCTTTATACAAGAATACCTATACCGTATTTGCAACACCTTCCGCTCGCATTGTCATGTGACCAGCACGCCCAAGTGACCGTTACACGAAGCAAGTCCAGATCGAGCAAGTTTTCGTTGAAAAAAAGTGCGGTCACCCATCCAACTACTAACCGTGCTCAATGCTGCTTAACTTCGCAGATCGCCTGGCGTGCGCCGAACCGCTCGGCCAATGCGTCGGTCTATATAACATATATTTACACTCTCACATTTCTGACGTTGGTCACACTCATACTTTGTTTGTTAAGAAAAAAAAACCCTACCCATGACCAATCAAGCAGAAGACCCCGCCGTAAAACTACCCACCCTATATATAGTGACCATACAGCCTTTAACGTCAGATTCAGGCTCACCCTGATGAAGTGAACTGTAATGTTTACGAAACGTCGGTATACTAAACCACAACCAACACCTTTGAAATCCGAAAAAATCCTTTAATAATGTCTAACATTCACCGTGAAAGCATTAAATCTAAACTACAAACGGCTTGATTGCACAATGGTGTGCAGCGGGTACTGGTTTAACTTGCCTCATATATTCGTTAAATTACACCAGAAATTCGCCAGAATCACGCGCACCGATCTCACGGAACTCGCAAAGGTCGCCTGGTACTGTTAGTGTTGTACCATATACCAGCATTACAGTAGGCAAAACTCTGGTCCACTCTACAGTGTCCGTGTGGCACATAATTGCTGCTTTAAGATGTCGGTGCCATCTCTCTACGATACCATTGGAGGCTGGGTGGTATTGTGTTGTCCTAACTTTCTTACACCCAATATAATTTAATAGTTGTTTAAACAACTGCGCCTCGAATTGCCTTCCTTGATCACTCGTTATGATCACGGATGCACCAAACCTCGCCACCTAATTATCATAAAAAGCGCGTGCAACTGTGGGAGCGGATACATCTTGCAGCGAAACAGCCTCTGGCCACCTTGAAAATATGTCTATCATTGATAGAATATACCTGTATCCTTCACATGGTGTTAATGGGCCCACGAGATCCACATGAACATGGGTAAAACGAGCGTCTGGCTCAGTGAACTTGGAAGGCGAAAATTTATTAGATTTTTTATTTTTGACAATTGATGCATGACTTGCACCATGCTGCTATCTCCTGATTCATCTTTGGCCATACATATTGTTGTCTAATCAACTTAGCTGTTACCTTACCTGATGGATGTGAGTTTTGGTTGTGAAACAGATTAATGACATCCTGCCTCGATTCTTTGGAGACGTAAGGGCGAAAAACTTGATCTACGAATTTAATATATAAAAAACATTTTAAAAACACGCTTTTCAAAAATTGGAAATGGAAAAAATACACAAAAAGGTATTAAATAAATTAATTTACTTCCTTAACATTACTTTTATACAGTTCATTGCAATAATTAAGAAAAAATTTTACAACAAACATTTAAAAAGAAAAGTGTGGGCATTAATTTTCAGTAAATCTAATCATCATTTCAATACTATCTTTAATAATTTCTTAAAACAGAGATTTTTTTAATTAACGCCCACACTTTTCTTTTTAAATGTTTGTTGTAAAATTTTCTCTTAATTATTGCAATGAACTGTATAAAAGTAATGTTAAGGAAGTAAATTAATTTATTTAATACCTTTTTGTGTATTTTTTCCATTTCCAATTTTTGAAAAGTGTGTTTTTAAAATGTTTTTAAAGAATTTTTTTATTTTTCGCTTTTTAGTTAAAATTGAATTTTCCCCTATATACTCCCCTATCCCCTATATATTCCCCTATCCCCTATGCATCCCCATCCCACATACATTTCCCTATCCTTTATGCACCCCTTATCCTCTATGCACCCATATCCTCTATATATCCCCCTATTCCCTATTCACCCCTATCCTGTATACATTACCCTATCCCCTATGCACCCCCTATCCTCTATACATTCCCCTATCTCTATGCATCCCCTATTCTCTATACATTCCCCTATCCCTATGCATTTTCTGCAACTATCAACACAAAAGCATTATATCAAATCATCTTGACCCAGAGAAAGCCTCCTCATTTGCACTTCCTCGGAGATGACTTTTCACACCCGTCATCGCCGACCTGGACAACAGATTATTGTATTGTCATCAGAGACCAAGGTCTGTGCCAAATTTCAGAAATTTCCATCGACAAAAAGTGCCTCAAATCGAGCGTGCAAGATTTGATTAGTGACAGACAGACGTGAAAGCAAGCTTAAGAAAAGCATGTAAAAAGGTCTTTTCAGCTCCCCACTGCAGTTTAATTAACTTGAGAGGGTGATTAGGATTTTCTAAAATCGTTTTTAATTCTTGATCCTTATATATATATATATATATATATATATATATATATATATATATATATATATATATATATATATATATATATATAATAAATAATTAATATTAATATAAATTATTAAATAATTTTTTTATTTTTAAACAAATTCAAAAATTAATAATATTTTTAAAATTTATTGAATATTTAATTACTAATATATATTTATTCTTAAATTTATAGAATTTTAAATATATAAAAATATTTATTTATAATTAAATATTTAATATTATAATTTCAAAACATGATAAATTAAAATCCAATTTATTGGAAAAACAATATATATTAAGAATTTTTAAATAATTTTTATTTTAAATAAATATTATTATTATTATTAATTTTAAAATAATATTTGTAACTATTGAAAATAACAATATTTAATTTAGTAAATTTAGTAAAAATAATTTTGATATTAATATTATTTAAAAAATCCCTCTAAAAATTTTAAAATAATATTTGTAACTATTGAAAATAACAATATTTAATTTAGTAAATTTAGTAAAAATAATTTTGATATTAATATTATTTAAAAAATCCCTCTAAAAATTTTAAAATAATATTTGTAACTATTGAAAATAACAATATTTAATTTAGTAAATTTAGTAAAAATAATTTTGATATTAATATTATTTAAAAAATCCCCCTAAAAATTTTAAAATAATATTTGTAACTATTGAAAATAACAATATTTAATTTAGTAAATTTAGTAAAAATAATTTTGATATTAATATTATTTAAAAATTTCCCCTAAAATTTTAAAATAATATTTGTAACTATTGAAAATAATAATATTTAATTTAGTAAATTTAGTAAAATAATTTTGATATTAATATTATTTAAAAATTCCTAAAAATTTTAAAATAATATTTGTAACTATTGAAAAAAAAAATATTTAATTTAATAAATTTAGTAAAAATAATTTTGATATTAATATTATTATAATTAATATCATTAATTAAATATTTATTAATTATATATTTATATTATTATTATTATATACTTTAAAATGTTATTTCTTTTTATTAAAAATTTAATTTATAAATATATAATAATAATAATAATATATATATATATATATAAATAATTTAATAATTATATAATAAATAATTAATATTAATATAAATTATTAAATAATTTTTTTATTTTTAAACAAATTCAAAAATTAATAATATTTTTAAAATTTATTGAATATTTAATTACTAATATATATTTATTCTTAAATTTATAGAATTTTAAATATATAAAAATATTTATTTATAATTAAATATTTAATATTATAATTTCAAAATATGATAAATTAAAATCCAATTTATTGGAAAAACAATATATATTAAGAATTTTTAAATAATTTTTATTTTAAATAAATATTATTATTATTATTAATTTTAAAATAATATTTGTAACTATTGAAAATAACAATATTTAATTTAGTAAATTTAGTAAAATAATTTTATATTTATTTAAAATCCCTAAAATAAATTTAGTAAAAATAATTTTGATATTAATATTATTTAAAAATTTCCTTTTAAATTTTATTAATTATATATTTATTTAATTATTATATATTTAAAATTAATTTTATATTAATATTATAATAATAATTAATATATATATTATATATTATATATTATATATTATTATATATATATATATTATTTCTTTTATATATATATTTATATATATATATATATATATATATATATATATATATATATATATAAATAATTTAATAATTATATAATAAATAATTAATATTAATATAAATTATTAAATAATTTTTATTTTTAAACAAATTCAAAATTAATAATATTTTAAAATTTATTGAATATTTAATTACAATATATATTTATTCTTAAATTTATAGAATTTTAATATATTAAATATTTATTTATAATTAAATATTTAATATTATAATTTCAAAATATGTTAAATTAAAATCCAATTTATTGGAAAACATTATATATTAAATTTTTAATAATTTTATTTTAAATAAATATTTATTATTATTAATTTTTAAATAATATTTGTAACTATTGAAAATAATAATATTTAATTTATAAATTTAGTAAAATAATTTTGATATTAATATTATTGAAAAATCCCCTTTTAATTTTTAAATAATGTATTAAAACTATTGAAAATAATAATAATAATTTATTAATTATATATTTATATTATTATTATTATTATTTATTTGTATAGAAAACATTTTATAGTGCTAGAAACCATAAATATTTAGAGCGACAAATTCCTTTAAGATCCTGTAGTGTCAGAATCATCTTTATATTGTGTTAAAAGTGTTAATTTTTTCAACTTTTAAGAGCGACAAATTCCCAGATGCATAAAAATCACAAAATTTGTATATAAATCATTTTATAGTGCCAGCAACCATAAATTTTTAGAGCGACAAAATCCTTGTAGCTCCTGTAGTATCAGAATCATTCTTATATTGCCTTTTAAGTGTTAATTTTTCTAAATTTTAAGGGCCACAAATGCCTAGATGCATTTTAATAACAAAAATTTCCATAAAAATTATTTTAGCGTGCTAGGACCCATAGATTTTTAGAGCGACAAAATCCTTGTAGCTTCTGTTGAATTAAAATCATAGTTTTATTGAATTAAAAGTTTAAATTCATTTAAATGTCATGAGCGACAAATTCCCAAACGCATGTTAATTGCAGAATTGATATGAAAAAATATTTAGAGTTAGCTGATTAAAGAATTACTAGAGCGACTAAATCCTCAAAGCTTTAGTAAAGTGACAAACATCTTTTAATTGCATTCAAAGTCTTAATAGTTACGAATGTCACAAGCGACTTACTCTTCAATTCATTCCAATTCAAAAAACTTGCATAAAAGTATTTCCTATGTTCTCGGATGCTATAAATTAAGAAGCAACCAATTCTTTGCAGCTTCTGTGATATCAGAAATGTATTTTTATGGTTTTTAAAGTTCTGATGGTTAACAATCTCGAAGCGACAAATTCCCAGATGCATGAAAATCACAAAATTTGTATAAAAATCATTTTATAGTGCTAGCAACCATGAATTTTCAGAGCGACAAAATCCTTGAAGCTCCTTTTAGGATCAGAATCATCTTTATATTGCGTTGAAAGTGTTAATTTTTTCAAATTTCAAGTGCGACAAATTCCGAGATGCATTTCAATAACAAAAATTTTCATTTAAATTATTTTTGCGTGCTAGGAACCATAGATTTATAGAGCGACAAAATCCTTGTAGCTTCTGTCGAATTAAAATCATATTTTTATTGAATTGAAAGTTCAAATTTATTTAAATATCATGAGCGACAAATTCCCAAACGCATGTACATTGAAGAACTGATATAACAACATATTTAGAGTTAGCTAATTAAAGAATCACTAGAGCGACAAAATACTTAAAGTTTCAGTAAGGTGACAAACATCTTTTAATTGCATTCAAAGTCTCAATAGTTACAAATCTCACAAGCGACTAGCTCTCTAATTCATTTCAATTCAAAAAACTTGCATAAAAGTATTTCCTATGTGCTTGGATGCTATAAATCAAGAGGCAACAAATTCTTTGCAGCTTCTGTGATATCAGAAATACCTTTTTATGGTTTTTAGAGTTCTGATTATTAACAATCTCAAGAGCGACGAATTCCCAGATGCATGAAAATCACAAAATTTGTATAAAAATCATTTTATAGTGCTAGCAACCATAAATTTTCAGAGTGACAAATCCCTAAACGCATGTAAATTGAAGAACTGATATAAAAAAATATTTAGAGTTAGCTAATTAAAGAATCACTAGAGCGACAAAATACTTAAGGTTTCAGTAAAGTGACAAACATCTTTTCATTGCATTCAAAGTCTTAATAGTTACGAATATCACAAGCGACTAACTCTCTAATTCATTCCAATTCAAAAAACTTGCATAAAAGTATTTGCTCTGTTCTTGAATGCTATAAATTAAGAAGCAACAAATTCTTTGCAGCTTCTGTGATATGAGAAATGGATTTTTATGGTTTTTAAAGTTCTGATGGTTAACAATCTCAAGAGCGACAAATTCCCAGATGCATGAAAATCACAAAATTTGTATAAAAATCATTTTATAGTGCTAGCAACCATAAATTTTCAGAGCGACAAAATCCTTGAAGCTCCTTTTAGTATCAGAATCATCTTTATATTGCGTTGAAAGTGTTAATTTTTAAATTCCAAGTGCGATAAATTCCGAGATGCATTTCAATAACAAAAATTTCCATATAAATTATTTTTGCGTGCTAGGAACCATAGATTTATAGAGCGACAAAATCCTTGTAGCTCCTGTCGAATTAAAATTATATTTGTATTGAATTAAAAGTTCAAATTTATTTAAATATCATGAGCGACAAATTCCCAAACGCATGTACATTGAAGAACTGATATAACAACATATTTAGAGTTAGCTAATTAAAGAATCACTAGAGCGACAAAATACTTAAGGTTTCAGTAAGGTGACAAACATCTTTTAATTGCATTCAAAGTCTCAATAGTTACAAATCTCACAAGCGACTAACTCTCCAATTCATTCCAATTCAAAAACTTGCATAAAAGTATTTGCTCTGTTCTTGAATGCTATAAATTAAGAAGCAACAAATTCTTTGCAGCTTCTGTGATATCAGAAATGTATTTTTATGGTTTTAAAGTTCTGATGGTTAACAATCTCAAGAGCGACAAATTCCCAGATGCATGAAAATCACAAAATTTGTATAAAAATCATTTTATAGTGCTAGCAACCATAAATTATCAGAGCGACAAAATCCTTGAAGCTCCTTTTAGTATCAGAATCATCTTTATATTGCGTTGAAAGTGTTAATTTTTTCAAATTTCAAGTGCGACAAATTCCGAGATGCATTTCAATAACAAAAATTTCCATATAAATTATTTTTGCGTGCTAGGAACCATAGATTTATAGAGCGACAAAATCCTTGTAGCTTCTGTCGAATTAAAATCATATTTTTATTGAATTAAAAGTTCAAATTTATTTAAATATCATGAGCGACAAATTCCCAAACGCATGTACATTGAAGAACTGATATAACAACATATTTAGAGTTAGCTAATTAAAGAATCACTAGAGCGACAAAATACTTAAGGTTTCAGTAAGGTGACAAACATCTTTTAATTGCATTCAAAGTCTCAATAGTTACAAATCTCACAAGCGACTAACTCTCTAATTCATTTCAATTCAAAAAACTTGCATAAAAGTATTTCCTATGTGCTTGGATGCTATAAATTAAGAGGCAACAAATTCTTTGCAGCTTCTGTGATATCAGAAATACCTTTTTATGGTTTTTAGAGTTCTGATTATTAACAATCTCAAGAGCGATGAATTTCCAGATGCATGAAAATCACAAAATTTGTATAAAAATCCTTTTATAGTGCTAGCAACCATAAATTTTCAGAGTGACAAATCCCTAAACGCATGTAAATTGAAGAACTGATATAAAAAAATATTTAAAGTTAGCTGATTAAAAAATTACTAGAGCGACTAAATCCTTAAAGCTTCAGTAAAGTGACAAACATCTTTTCATTGCATTCAAAGTCTTAATACTTACAAATGTCACAAGCGACTAACTCTCTAATTCATTCCAATTCAAAAAACTTGCATAAAAGTATTTCCTCTGTTCTTGAATGCTATAAATTAAGAAGCAACAAATTCTTTGCAGCTTCTGTGATATGAGAAATGGATTTTTATGGTTTTAAAGTTCTGATGGTTAACAATCTTAAGAGCGACAAATTCTCAGATGCATGAAAATCACAAAATTCGTATAAAAATCATTTTATAGTGCTAGGAACCATAAATTTTTAGAGCGACAAAATCCTTGTAGCTCCTGTAGTATCAGAATCATTCTTATATTGCCTTTTAAGTGTTAATTTTTCTAAATTTTAAGGGCCACAAATGCCTAGATGCATTTTAATAACAAAAATTTCCATAAAAATTATTTTAGCGTGCTAGGACCCATAGATTTTTAGAGCGACAAAATCCTTGTAGCTTCTGTTGAATTAAAATCATAGTTTTATTGAATTAAAAGTTTAAATTCATTTAAATGTCATGAGCGACAAATTCCCAAACGCATGTTAATTGCAGAATTGATATGAAAAAATATTTAGAGTTAGCTGATTAAAGAATTACTAGAGCGACTAAATCCTCAAAGCTTTAGTAAAGTGACAAACATCTTTTAATTGCATTCAAAGTCTTAATAGTTACGAATGTCACAAGCGACTTACTCTTCAATTCATTCCAATTCAAAAAACTTGCATAAAAGTATTTCCTATGTTCTCGGATGCTATAAATTAAGAAGCAACCAATTCTTTGCAGCTTCTGTGATATCAGAAATGTATTTTTATGGTTTTTAAAGTTCTGATGGTTAACAATCTCGAAGCGACAAATTCCCAGATGCATGAAAATCACAAAATTTGTATAAAAATCATTTTATAGTGCTAGCAACCATGAATTTTCAGAGCGACAAAATCCTTGAAGCTCCTTTTAGGATCAGAATCATCTTTATATTGCGTTGAAAGTGTTAATTTTTTCAAATTTCAAGTGCGACAAATTCCGAGATGCATTTCAATAACAAAAATTTTCATTTAAATTATTTTTGCGTGCTAGGAACCATAGATTTATAGAGCGACAAAATCCTTGTAGCTTCTGTCGAATTAAAATCATATTTTTATTGAATTGAAAGTTCAAATTTATTTAAATATCATGAGCGACAAATTCCCAAACGCATGTACATTGAAGAACTGATATAACAACATATTTAGAGTTAGCTAATTAAAGAATCACTAGAGCGACAAAATACTTAAAGTTTCAGTAAGGTGACAAACATCTTTTAATTGCATTCAAAGTCTCAATAGTTACAAATCTCACAAGCGACTAGCTCTCTAATTCATTTCAATTCAAAAAACTTGCATAAAAGTATTTCCTATGTGCTTGGATGCTATAAATCAAGAGGCAACAAATTCTTTGCAGCTTCTGTGATATCAGAAATACCTTTTTATGGTTTTTAGAGTTCTGATTATTAACAATCTCAAGAGCGACGAATTCCCAGATGCATGAAAATCACAAAATTTGTATAAAAATCATTTTATAGTGCTAGCAACCATAAATTTTCAGAGTGACAAATCCCTAAACGCATGTAAATTGAAGAACTGATATAAAAAAATATTTAGAGTTAGCTAATTAAAGAATCACTAGAGCGACAAAATACTTAAGGTTTCAGTAAAGTGACAAACATCTTTTCATTGCATTCAAAGTCTTAATAGTTACGAATATCACAAGCGACTAACTCTCTAATTCATTCCAATTCAAAAAACTTGCATAAAAGTATTTGCTCTGTTCTTGAATGCTATAAATTAAGAAGCAACAAATTCTTTGCAGCTTCTGTGATATGAGAAATGGATTTTTATGGTTTTTAAAGTTCTGATGGTTAACAATCTCAAGAGCGACAAATTCCCAGATGCATGAAAATCACAAAATTTGTATAAAAATCATTTTATAGTGCTAGCAACCATAAATTTTCAGAGCGACAAAATCCTTGAAGCTCCTTTTAGTATCAGAATCATCTTTATATTGCGTTGAAAGTGTTAATTTTTAAATTCCAAGTGCGATAAATTCCGAGATGCATTTCAATAACAAAAATTTCCATATAAATTATTTTTGCGTGCTAGGAACCATAGATTTATAGAGCGACAAAATCCTTGTAGCTCCTGTCGAATTAAAATTATATTTGTATTGAATTAAAAGTTCAAATTTATTTAAATATCATGAGCGACAAATTCCCAAACGCATGTACATTGAAGAACTGATATAACAACATATTTAGAGTTAGCTAATTAAAGAATCACTAGAGCGACAAAATACTTAAGGTTTCAGTAAGGTGACAAACATCTTTTAATTGCATTCAAAGTCTCAATAGTTACAAATCTCACAAGCGACTAACTCTCCAATTCATTCCAATTCAAAAAACTTGCATAAAAGTATTTGCTCTGTTCTTGAATGCTATAAATTAAGAAGCAACAAATTCTTTGCAGCTTCTGTGATATCAGAAATGTATTTTTATGGTTTTTAAAGTTCTGATGGTTAACAATCTCAAGAGCGACAAATTCCCAGATGCATGAAAATCACAAAATTTGTATAAAAATCATTTTATAGTGCTAGCAACCATAAATTATCAGAGCGACAAAATCCTTGAAGCTCCTTTTAGTATCAGAATCATCTTTATATTGCGTTGAAAGTGTTAATTTTTTCAAATTTCAAGTGCGACAAATTCCGAGATGCATTTCAATAACAAAAATTTCCATATAAATTATTTTTGCGTGCTAGGAACCATAGATTTATAGAGCGACAAAATCCTTGTAGCTTCTGTCGAATTAAAATCATATTTTTATTGAATTAAAAGTTCAAATTTATTTAAATATCATGAGCGACAAATTCCCAAACGCATGTACATTGAAGAACTGATATAACAACATATTTAGAGTTAGCTAATTAAAGAATCACTAGAGCGACAAAATACTTAAGGTTTCAGTAAGGTGACAAACATCTTTTAATTGCATTCAAAGTCTCAATAGTTACAAATCTCACAAGCGACTAACTCTCTAATTCATTTCAATTCAAAAAACTTGCATAAAAGTATTTCCTATGTGCTTGGATGCTATAAATTAAGAGGCAACAAATTCTTTGCAGCTTCTGTGATATCAGAAATACCTTTTTATGGTTTTTAGAGTTCTGATTATTAACAATCTCAAGAGCGATGAATTTCCAGATGCATGAAAATCACAAAATTTGTATAAAAATCCTTTTATAGTGCTAGCAACCATAAATTTTCAGAGTGACAAATCCCTAAACGCATGTTAATTGCAGAATTGATATGAAAAAATATTTAGAGTTAGCTGATTAAAGAATTACTAGAGCGACTAAATCCTCAAAGCTTTAGTAAAGTGACAAACATCTTTTAATTGCATTCAAAGTCTTAATAGTTACGAATGTCACAAGCGACTTACTCTTCAATTCATTCCAATTCAAAAAACTTGCATAAAAGTATTTCCTATGTTCTCGGATGCTATAAATTAAGAAGCAACCAATTCTTTGCAGCTTCTGTGATATCAAAAATGTATTTTTATGGTTTTTAAAGTTCTGATGGTTAACAATCTCGAAGCGACAAATTCCCAGATGCATGAAAATCACAAAATTTGTATAAAAATCATTTTATAGTGCTAGCAACCATGAATTTTCAGAGCGACAAAATCCTTGAAGCTCCTTTTAGGATCAGAATCATCTTTATATTGCGTTGAAAGTGTTAATTTTTTCAAATTTCAAGTGCGACAAATTCCGAGATGCATTTCAATAACAAAAATTTTCATTTAAATTATTTTTGCGTGCTAGGAACCATAGATTTATAGAGCGACAAAATCCTTGTAGCTTCTGTCGAATTAAAATCATATTTTTATTGAATTGAAAGTTCAAATTTATTTAAATATCATGAGCGACAAATTCCCAAACGCATGTACATTGAAGAACTGATATAACAACATATTTAGAGTTAGCTAATTAAAGAATCACTAGAGCGACAAAATACTTAAAGTTTCAGTAAGGTGACAAACATCTTTTAATTGCATTCAAAGTCTCAATAGTTACAAATCTCACAAGCGACTAGCTCTCTAATTCATTTCAATTCAAAAAACTTGCATAAAAGTATTTCCTATGTGCTTGGATGCTATAAATCAAGAGGCAACAAATTCTTTGCAGCTTCTGTGATATCAGAAATACCTTTTTATGGTTTTTAGAGTTCTGATTATTAACAATCTCAAGAGCGACGAATTCCCAGATGCATGAAAATCACAAAATTTGTATAAAAATCATTTTATAGTGCTAGCAACCATAAATTTTCAGAGTGACAAATCCCTAAACGCATGTAAATTGAAGAACTGATATAAAAAAATATTTAGAGTTAGCTAATTAAAGAATCACTAGAGCGACAAAATACTTAAGGTTTCAGTAAAGTGACAAACATCTTTTCATTGCATTCAAAGTCTTAATAGTTACGAATATCACAAGCGACTAACTCTCTAATTCATTCCAATTCAAAAAACTTGCATAAAAGTATTTGCTCTGTTCTTGAATGCTATAAATTAAGAAGCAACAAATTCTTTGCAGCTTCTGTGATATGAGAAATGGATTTTTATGGTTTTTAAAGTTCTGATGGTTAACAATCTCAAGAGCGACAAATTCCCAGATGCATGAAAATCACAAAATTTGTATAAAAATCATTTTATAGTGCTAGCAACCATAAATTTTCAGAGCGACAAAATCCTTGAAGCTCCTTTTAGTATCAGAATCATCTTTATATTGCGTTGAAAGTGTTAATTTTTAAATTCCAAGTGCGATAAATTCCGAGATGCATTTCAATAACAAAAATTTCCATATAAATTATTTTTGCGTGCTAGGAACCATAGATTTATAGAGCGACAAAATCCTTGTAGCTCCTGTCGAATTAAAATTATATTTGTATTGAATTAAAAGTTCAAATTTATTTAAATATCATGAGCGACAAATTCCCAAACGCATGTACATTGAAGAACTGATATAACAACATATTTAGAGTTAGCTAATTAAAGAATCACTAGAGCGACAAAATACTTAAGGTTTCAGTAAGGTGACAAACATCTTTTAATTGCATTCAAAGTCTCAATAGTTACAAATCTCACAAGCGACTAACTCTCCAATTCATTCCAATTCAAAAAACTTGCATAAAAGTATTTGCTCTGTTCTTGAATGCTATAAATTAAGAAGCAACAAATTCTTTGCAGCTTCTGTGATATCAGAAATGTATTTTTATGGTTTTTAAAGTTCTGATGGTTAACAATCTCAAGAGCGACAAATTCCCAGATGCATGAAAATCACAAAATTTGTATAAAAATCATTTTATAGTGCTAGCAACCATAAATTATCAGAGCGACAAAATCCTTGAAGCTCCTTTTAGTATCAGAATCATCTTTATATTGCGTTGAAAGTGTTAATTTTTTTCAAATTTCAAGTGCGACAAATTCCGAGATGCATTTCAATAACAAAAATTTCCATATAAATTATTTTTGCGTGCTAGGAACCATAGATTTATAGAGCGACAAAATCCTTGTAGCTTCTGTCGAATTAAAATCATATTTTTATTGAATTAAAAGTTTAAATTTATTTAAATATCATGAGCGACAAATTCCCAAACGCATGTACATTGAAGAACTGATATAACAACATATTTAGAGTTAGCTAATTAAAGAATCACTAGAGCGACAAAATACTTAAGGTTTCAGTAAGGTGACAAACATCTTTTAATTGCATTCAAAGTCTCAATAGTTACAAATCTCACAAGCGACTAGCTCTCTAATTCATTTCAATTCAAAAAACTTGCATAAAAGTATTTCCTATGTGCTTGGATGCTATAAATCAAGAGGCAACAAATTCTTTGCAGCTTCTGTGATATCAGAAATACCTTTTTATGGTTTTTAGAGTTCTGATTATTAACAATCTCAAGAGCGACGAATTCCCAGATGCATGAAAATCACAAAATTTGTATAAAAATCATTTTATAGTGCTAGCAACCATAAATTTTCAGAGTGACAAATCCCTAAACGCATGTAAATTGAAGAACTGATATAAAAAAATATTTAGAGTTAGCTAATTAAAGAATCACTAGAGCGACAAAATACTTAAGGTTTCAGTAAAGTGACAAACATCTTTTCATTGCATTCAAAGTCTTAATAGTTACGAATCTCACAAGCGACTAACTCTCCAATTCATTCCAATTCAAAAAACTTGCATAAAAGTATTTGCTCTGTTCTTGAATGCTATAAATTAAGAAGCAACAAATTCTTTGCAGCTTCTGTGATATCAGAAATGTATTTTTATGGTTTTTAAAGTTCTGATGGTTAACAATCTCAAGAGCGACAAATTCCCAGATGCATGAAAATCACAAAATTTGTATAAAAATCATTTTATAGTGCTAGCAACCATAAATTATCAGAGCGACAAAATCCTTGAAGCTCCTTTTAGTATCAGAATCATCTTTATATTGCGTTGAAAGTGTTAATTTTTTCAAATTTCAAGTGCGACAAATTCCGAGATGCATTTCAATAACAAAAATTTCCATATAAATTATTTTTGCGTGCTAGGAACCATAGATTTATAGAGCGACAAAATCCTTGTAGCTTCTGTCGAATTAAAATCATATTTTTATTGAATTAAAAGTTCAAATTTATTTAAATATCATGAGCGACAAATTCCCAAACGCATGTACATTGAAGAACTGATATAACAACATATTTAGAGTTAGCTAATTAAAGAATCACTAGAGCGACAAAATACTTAAGGTTTCAGTAAGGTGACAAACATCTTTTAATTGCATTCAAAGTCTCAATAGTTACAAATCTCACAAGCGACTAACTCTCTAATTCATTTCAATTCAAAAAACTTGCATAAAAGTATTTCCTATGTGCTTGGATGCTATAAATTAAGAGGCAACAAATTCTTTTGCAGCTTCTGTGATATCAGAAATACCTTTTTATGGTTTTTAGAGTTCTGATTATTAACAATCTCAAGAGCGATGAATTTCCAGATGCATGAAAATCACAAAATTTGTATAAAAATCCTTTTATAGTGCTAGCAACCATAAATTTTCAGAGTGACAAATCCCTAAACGCATGTTAATTGCAGAATTGATATGAAAAAATATTTAGAGTTAGCTGATTAAAGAATTACTAGAGCGACTAAATCCTCAAAGCTTTAGTAAAGTGACAAACATCTTTTAATTGCATTCAAAGTCTTAATAGTTACGAATGTCACAAGCGACTTACTCTTCAATTCATTCCAATTCAAAAAACTTGCATAAAAGTATTTCCTATGTTCTCGGATGCTATAAATTAAGAAGCAACCAATTCTTTGCAGCTTCTGTGATATCAAAAATGTATTTTTATGGTTTTTAAAGTTCTGATGGTTAACAATCTCGAAGCGACAAATTCCCAGATGCATGAAAATCACAAAATTTGTATAAAAATCATTTTATAGTGCTAGCAACCATGAATTTTCAGAGCGACAAAATCCTTGAAGCTCCTTTTAGGATCAGAATCATCTTTATATTGCGTTGAAAGTGTTAATTTTTTCAAATTTCAAGTGCGACAAATTCCGAGATGCATTTCAATAACAAAAATTTTCATTTAAATTATTTTTGCGTGCTAGGAACCATAGATTTATAGAGCGACAAAATCCTTGTAGCTTCTGTCGAATTAAAATCATATTTTTATTGAATTGAAAGTTCAAATTTATTTAAATATCATGAGCGACAAATTCCCAAACGCATGTACATTGAAGAACTGATATAACAACATATTTAGAGTTAGCTAATTAAAGAATCACTAGAGCGACAAAATACTTAAAGTTTCAGTAAGGTGACAAACATCTTTTAATTGCATTCAAAGTCTCAATAGTTACAAATCTCACAAGCGACTAGCTCTCTAATTCATTTCAATTCAAAAAACTTGCATAAAAGTATTTCCTATGTGCTTGGATGCTATAAATCAAGAGGCAACAAATTCTTTGCAGCTTCTGTGATATCAGAAATACCTTTTTATGGTTTTTAGAGTTCTGATTATTAACAATCTCAAGAGCGACGAATTCCCAGATGCATGAAAATCACAAAATTTGTATAAAAATCATTTTATAGTGCTAGCAACCATAAATTTTCAGAGTGACAAATCCCTAAACGCATGTAAATTGAAGAACTGATATAAAAAAATATTTAGAGTTAGCTAATTAAAGAATCACTAGAGCGACAAAATACTTAAGGTTTCAGTAAAGTGACAAACATCTTTTCATTGCATTCAAAGTCTTAATAGTTACGAATATCACAAGCGACTAACTCTCTAATTCATTCCAATTCAAAAAACTTGCATAAAAGTATTTGCTCTGTTCTTGAATGCTATAAATTAAGAAGCAACAAATTCTTTGCAGCTTCTGTGATATGAGAAATGGATTTTTATGGTTTTTAAAGTTCTGATGGTTAACAATCTCAAGAGCGACAAATTCCCAGATGCATGAAAATCACAAAATTTGTATAAAAATCATTTTATAGTGCTAGCAACCATAAATTTTCAGAGCGACAAAATCCTTGAAGCTCCTTTTAGTATCAGAATCATCTTTATATTGCGTTGAAAGTGTTAATTTTTAAATTCCAAGTGCGATAAATTCCGAGATGCATTTCAATAACAAAAATTTCCATATAAATTATTTTTGCGTGCTAGGAACCATAGATTTATAGAGCGACAAAATCCTTGTAGCTCCTGTCGAATTAAAATTATATTTGTATTGAATTAAAAGTTCAAATTTATTTAAATATCATGAGCGACAAATTCCCAAACGCATGTACATTGAAGAACTGATATAACAACATATTTAGAGTTAGCTAATTAAAGAATCACTAGAGCGACAAAATACTTAAGGTTTCAGTAAGGTGACAAACATCTTTTAATTGCATTCAAAGTCTCAATAGTTACAAATCTCACAAGCGACTAACTCTCCAATTCATTCCAATTCAAAAAACTTGCATAAAAGTATTTGCTCTGTTCTTGAATGCTATAAATTAAGAAGCAACAAATTCTTTTGCAGCTTCTGTGATATCAGAAATGTATTTTTATGGTTTTTAAAGTTCTGATGGTTAACAATCTCAAGAGCGACAAATTCCCAGATGCATGAAAATCACAAAATTTGTATAAAAATCATTTTATAGTGCTAGCAACCATAAATTATCAGAGCGACAAAATCCTTGAAGCTCCTTTTAGTATCAGAATCATCTTTATATTGCGTTGAAAGTGTTAATTTTTTCAAATTTCAAGTGCGACAAATTCCGAGATGCATTTCAATAACAAAAATTTCCATATAAATTATTTTTGCGTGCTAGGAACCATAGATTTATAGAGCGACAAAATCCTTGTAGCTTCTGTCGAATTAAAATCATATTTTTATTGAATTAAAAGTTTAAATTTATTTAAATATCATGAGCGACAAATTCCCAAACGCATGTACATTGAAGAACTGATATAACAACATATTTAGAGTTAGCTAATTAAAGAATCACTAGAGCGACAAAATACTTAAGGTTTCAGTAAGGTGACAAACATCTTTTAATTGCATTCAAAGTCTCAATAGTTACAAATCTCACAAGCGACTAACTCTCTAATTCATTTCAATTCAAAAAACTTGCATAAAAGTATTTCCTATGTGCTTGGATGCTATAAATTAAGAGGCAACAAATTCTTTGCAGCTTCTGTGATATCAGAAATACCTTTTTATGGTTTTTAGAGTTCTGATTATTAACAATCTCAAGAGCGATGAATTTCCAGATGCATGAAAATCACAAAATTTGTATAAAAATCCTTTTATAGTGCTAGCAACCATAAATTTTCAGAGTGACAAATCCCTAAACGCATGTAAATTGAAGAACTGATATAAAAAAATATTTAAAGTTAGCTGATTAAAAAATTACTAGAGCGACTAAATCCTTAAAGCTTCAGTAAAGTGACAAACATCTTTTCATTGCATTCAAAGTCTTAATACTTACAAATGTCACAAGCGACTAACTCTCTAATTCATTCCAATTCAAAAAACTTGCATAAAAGTATTTCCTCTGTTCTTGAATGCTATAAATTAAGAAGCAACAAATTCTTTGCAGCTTCTGTGATATGAGAAATGGATTTTTATGGTTTTTAAAGTTCTGATGGTTAACAATCTTAAGAGCGACAAATTCTCAGATGCATGAAAATCACAAAATTCGTATAAAAATCATTTTATAGTGCTAGGAACCATAAATTTTTAGAGCGACAAAATCCTTGTAGCTCCTGTAGTATCAGAATCATTCTTATATTGCCTTTTAAGTGTTAATTTTTCTAAATTTTAAGGGCCACAAATGCCTAGATGCATTTTAATAACAAAAATTTCCATAAAAATTATTTTAGCGTGCTAGGACCCATAGATTTTTAGAGCGACAAAATCCTTGTAGCTTCTGTTGAATTAAAATCATAGTTTTATTGAATTAAAAGTTTAAATTCATTTAAATGTCATGAGCGACAAATTCCCAAACGCATGTTAATTGCAGAATTGATATGAAAAAATATTTAGAGTTAGCTGATTAAAGAATTACTAGAGCGACTAAATCCTCAAAGCTTTAGTAAAGTGACAAACATCTTTTAATTGCATTCAAAGTCTTAATAGTTACGAATGTCACAAGCGACTTACTCTTCAATTCATTCCAATTCAAAAAACTTGCATAAAAGTATTTCCTATGTTCTCGGATGCTATAAATTAAGAAGCAACCAATTCTTTGCAGCTTCTGTGATATCAGAAATGTATTTTTATGGTTTTTAAAGTTCTGATGGTTAACAATCTCGAAGCGACAAATTCCCAGATGCATGAAAATCACAAAATTTGTATAAAAATCATTTTATAGTGCTAGCAACCATGAATTTTCAGAGCGACAAAATCCTTGAAGCTCCTTTTAGGATCAGAATCATCTTTATATTGCGTTGAAAGTGTTAATTTTTTCAAATTTCAAGTGCGACAAATTCCGAGATGCATTTCAATAACAAAAATTTTCATTTAAATTATTTTTGCGTGCTAGGAACCATAGATTTATAGAGCGACAAAATCCTTGTAGCTTCTGTCGAATTAAAATCATATTTTTATTGAATTGAAAGTTCAAATTTATTTAAATATCATGAGCGACAAATTCCCAAACGCATGTACATTGAAGAACTGATATAACAACATATTTAGAGTTAGCTAATTAAAGAATCACTAGAGCGACAAAATACTTAAAGTTTCAGTAAGGTGACAAACATCTTTTAATTGCATTCAAAGTCTCAATAGTTACAAATCTCACAAGCGACTAGCTCTCTAATTCATTTCAATTCAAAAAACTTGCATAAAAGTATTTCCTATGTGCTTGGATGCTATAAATCAAGAGGCAACAAATTCTTTGCAGCTTCTGTGATATCAGAAATACCTTTTATGGTTTTTAGAGTTCTGATTATTAACAATCTCAAGAGCGACGAATTCCCAGATGCATGAAAATCACAAAATTTGTATAAAAATCATTTTATAGTGCTAGCAACCATAAATTTTCAGAGTGACAAATCCCTAAACGCATGTAAATTGAAGAACTGATATAAAAAAATATTTAGAGTTAGCTAATTAAAGAATTACTAGAGCGACAAAATACTTAAGGTTTCAGTAAAGTGACAAACATCTTTTCATTGCATTCAAAGTCTTAATAGTTACGAATATCACAAGCGACTAACTCTCTAATTCATTCCAATTCAAAAAACTTGCATAAAAGTATTTGCTCTGTTCTTGAATGCTATAAATTAAGAAGCAACAAATTCTTTGCAGCTTCTGTGATATGAGAAATGGATTTTTATGGTTTTTAAAGTTCTGATGGTTAACAATCTCAAGAGCGACAAATTCCCAGATGCATGAAAATCACAAAATTTGTATAAAAATCATTTTATAGTGCTAGCAACCATAAATTTTCAGAGCGACAAAATCCTTGAAGCTCCTTTTAGTATCAGAATCATCTTTATATTGCGTTGAAAGTGTTAATTTTTAAATTCCAAGTGCGATAAATTCCGAGATGCATTTCAATAACAAAAATTTCCATATAAATTATTTTTGCGTGCTAGGAACCATAGATTTATAGAGCGACAAAATCCTTGTAGCTCCTGTCGAATTAAAATTATATTTGTATTGAATTAAAAGTTCAAATTTATTTAAATATCATGAGCGACAAATTCCCAAACGCATGTACATTGAAGAACTGATATAACAACATATTTAGAGTTAGCTAATTAAAGAATCACTAGAGCGACAAAATACTTAAGGTTTCAGTAAGGTGACAAACATCTTTTAATTGCATTCAAAGTCTCAATAGTTACAAATCTCACAAGCGACTAACTCTCCAATTCATTCCAATTCAAAAAACTTGCATAAAAGTATTTGCTCTGTTCTTGAATGCTATAAATTAAGAAGCAACAAATTCTTTGCAGCTTCTGTGATATCAGAAATGTATTTTTATGGTTTTTAAAGTTCTGATGGTTAACAATCTCAAGAGCGACAAATTCCCAGATGCATGAAAATCACAAAATTTGTATAAAAATCATTTTATAGTGCTAGCAACCATAAATTATCAGAGCGACAAAATCCTTGAAGCTCCTTTTAGTATCAGAATCATCTTTATATTGCGTTGAAAGTGTTAATTTTTTCAAATTTCAAGTGCGACAAATTCCGAGATGCATTTCAATAACAAAAATTTCCATATAAATTATTTTTGCGTGCTAGGAACCATAGATTTATAGAGCGACAAAATCCTTGTAGCTTCTGTCGAATTAAAATCATATTTTTATTGAATTAAAAGTTCAAATTTATTTAAATATCATGAGCGACAAATTCCCAAACGCATGTACATTGAAGAACTGATATAACAACATATTTAGAGTTAGCTAATTAAAGAATCACTAGAGCGACAAAATACTTAAGGTTTCAGTAAGGTGACAAACATCTTTTAATTGCATTCAAAGTCTCAATAGTTACAAATCTCACAAGCGACTAACTCTCTAATTCATTTCAATTCAAAAAACTTGCATAAAAGTATTTCCTATGTGCTTGGATGCTATAAATTAAGAGGCAACAAATTCTTTGCAGCTTCTGTGATATCAGAAATACCTTTTTATGGTTTTTAGAGTTCTGATTATTAACAATCTCAAGAGCGATGAATTTCCAGATGCATGAAAATCACAAAATTTGTATAAAAATCCTTTTATAGTGCTAGCAACCATAAATTTTCAGAGTGACAAATCCCTAAACGCATGTAAATTGAAGAACTGATATAAAAAAATATTTAAAGTTAGCTGATTAAAAAATTACTAGAGCGACTAAATCCTTAAAGCTTCAGTAAAGTGACAAACATCTTTTCATTGCATTCAAAGTCTTAATACTTACAAATGTCACAAGCGACTAACTCTCTAATTCATTCCAATTCAAAAAACTTGCATAAAAGTATTTCCTCTGTTCTTGAATGCTATAAATTAAGAAGCAACAAATTCTTTGCAGCTTCTGTGATATGAGAAATGGATTTTTATGGTTTTTAAAGTTCTGATGGTTAACAATCTTAAGAGCGACAAATTCTCAGATGCATGAAAATCACAAAATTCGTATAAAAATCATTTTATAGTGCTAGGAACCATAAATTTTTAGAGCGACAAAATCCTTGAAGCTTCTGTAGTATCAGAATCATCTTTATATTGCGTTTAAAGTATTAATTTTTTCAAATTTTAAGAGCGACAAATTCCTAAATGCATTTCAATCACAAAAATTTTTATAAAAATCATTCTAGCGTACTAGGAATCATATATTTTTAGAGCGACAAAATACTTGTAGCTTTAATAAATTCTGTTTAAATTCATTTAAATATCATGAGCGATAAATTTCCAGACGTATCTGAATCCAAAAACAAAAAAAAAATATATTTAGAGTGTCTAGTTCAAAGAATCACTAGAGCAACAAAATCCTCCAAGCCTCAGTAAGATGAAAAAAATTTTTCAATTGCGCTCACAGTCTCAATGGTTTTAATTATCAAGAACGACTTATTCCCAAATGCATCCCAATTAAAATCCATTTCACATAAAGAATTTTCTTTCTGCTCTGATGTTAAGATATTGAAGGTGACAAATTTTCTATAGCTACTTGAGTATTAGAAACATCGCATGACTTATTAGATACATTAAGAAAAAAAGTTTCCATTTTCACTCGGTCCCAATGGCCATATCCGGGTCTGGGTCAGGTTTTTGGATTTACGAACTATCCTATCTTAGAGCGACAAAAAAGCGACAAATTATGCAACCAGAATGGAGTTGCTAACCCTAGCCGTTCCTGAGTTACTGTAGTGGATGCCGTAGCTTAATAGTAAGCTACGGTAGCCATTGTTTCTCGGAAACGGCTGGAGCGACAAAATCCAGTGTTGGATTAAATGTCAGCGAGAAATTAGCAACAAATTATCAAACATCGCATGACTTTTTAGATACACAAAGAAAAAAAGTTTCCATTTTCACTCGGGCCCAATGGCCATATCCGGGTCTGGGTCAGGTTTTGGGACTTACGAACTATTCTATCTTAGAGCGACAAAAAAGTGACAAATTATGCAACCAGAATGGAGTTGCTAACCCTAGCCGTTCCTGAGTTACTGTAGTTGATGCCGTAGCTTAATATTAAGCTACGGTAGCCATTGTTTCTCGGAAACGGCTGGAGCGACAAAATCCGGGATAGAGCAACAAATTAGCGACAAATTAGCGACAGAATGTGGTACTATTCCGAACGTGGCCCTATGAAGTGGATTCCGTAGCTTAATATACATATCTGAGATCCTGATTCATTTAATTTGTACAATTTATCATTTTCATATTTATAATGATTTTTTATTTTATTATTTTTTAAATCAGTTAATTTTTACTTTACTTGGATGCAATATGCATCATTTTTGGGCTTTTTTAAAGCTTTTTAATAATTTTTTTAATTGTTTAATAATTTTTTATTTATTTCTGATATTAGCAATTAATATTTCATTTTCATCGTGTTCTGCTATATCAGATGCTTGCCTTCTTAAGAAATTGGCAGCCGCATTTATTTTTCCAGTTTATATGCTCTAGTATTATATTAAAATCTTGGATCAATAATGCCCATCTTCTTAATCTGTACTTATTGAATTCATATTTATTTAGAAACGTAATAGCTTCGTGATCAGTTCTTACCATTATTTCTTTGGTACCTCTTAGATATGTGTCTTATTTCTGTAAAGATCATACCACAGCCAATAACTCTTTTTTACTACCTTTTAGAGTTCTGCTTATAAACCAGACTATGTTTTCACGATTATATTCATCTAATTGTGACAAGATTGCAGCTATTGCGTCATCGCTTGCATCTGTCGTTAGTATGAAAGGTTTTTCCATATCTATAAATTTTAAAATTATATTTTCGGTAAAAAGATCTTTTATGTTTTTAAAGGCTTTTTGCTGCCTTGCCCCCCATTCATAAGGCACATTTTTTTTAATAAGCCAATTAAAGGTAAAATTTCGTTTGCATAACCTTTGGCGAATTTAGTGTAAAAATTTATAAATCCCAAGAATGCTTGAAGTTCTTTTACACCCTTTGGTGTTTTAAAATGTTTAATTGATTATTTTCTCTGGATCAGGTGTTATTCCGTTTTGAGTTATGAGGTGTCCGAGAAATTCAATTTTTTGCCTTAAGAAATTTGACTTTTTATAATTAAATGTTAAATTATATTTTATAGCTTTTTTAAATAATTGCTTCAAATGATTTTAATATTCATCGAATGTAGATGATCTTATATGCAAATCATCGACAAAAGCTAGTACGAAATCTTGCAAATCTTTTATAACATTATCTAGACCTCTTAACAATGCAGCGCTGCTAGTTTTGATACTAAATGCAGCTACGTTAAATTCATATAATTTGCTATCAATTTCAAACGTAGTATATTTTTTACTTGGCTCAGTTAATTCTATCTACCAATAAGAGCTTGTTGTAACATGGCAAATTGGCCATGCTACTCGAACCTTGCTTTTAAAATACGATAATATATGCGGCAGAAGGAAGACGTTAAATTCGCGCGCGGATAAGAGAGAGAGACAACGCCAGATGTTTTAAATTTTGTTTTTAGTAATATTTGCCTTTTTATACTTGTAGTTCTCCAAATTTGAATTGAAAATGTGGGTTTTTTGCATTTTCAATTTTTGCTCTATTTTTTATTTCTATTGATTATATTTCTATTTTATTTCTATTTATTTTATTTCTATTTTTTATTTTTATTTTTTATTTTATATTTTATTTATAGTTTTTATCTCTTTTAGCATCGTATTTATCCTCAAGGTTTTTCAAGTATCATATCCAATGATAACATCTTTTACTAGTTTAGGAATTATTAAGTAAATTAATTTTATGTTCTCATTTTTAAATTTTGTTTTTAGTAATATTTGCCTTTTTATTCTTGTAGTTTTTGCACCTGTTGCTGTATTTATAAATTTTCCAGATATTCACAATAAAGAACCGTTTTTAAATGTTTCGTAATTCTCGAAATAAATTTGCTCAGATATGCAAGTGACTTTGCTATCTGAATCAATTAGAGCTTTTACTTTTATATTTTCCAATTCAATTTAGATTTCCGGGCAACATATAACTTTATTTTCTTGTGACTTTTTTTGGTCTATATCATGAATTAAATCATGTTTCATGCTTTCCTGCATAGGTGATATTAATCTTGGGGATTTTTTATCTGTTGCAACCTCACCTCTTTTTTCATTTACATCAGATGCAACTTTACTCAGTTTTCCTGATTTTTATTATTAGTTTCATCGTTAATGTCTATATTAAAAACATCTTTGCTGTTTTGTTTTATCATTTTTCAATTTACAGGTGCTTTTAATTTTTCGCGTTGTTGGGTTTTTTGTTTATCACTGCTTTCTGTTACTTTGGTAACATTTAGAACAGTATTGTATGGAGGTTTTTTATTGTTTTGTTTATAATTAATTTGATTTTGATTATTGTTTTGATTATAGTGTTTTTTGTTGGTTATCACTTTTTTAAAAAGTTTTTTGGTTATTATTACTTATAATATTCATTTTTATTTGATGTTATTTTTTCTTGCAGTTTGTCATCGTTTTCAAAATCTGATAAGATTTTAAATAATGTATTTTTATCTCTTTTCTGCGAAAATTCCATCGCTTGCCTAACATTTCTATCGAAATCCTTGCTGACTTGATTAGCTAATTCTTTATCATTATATTAAGATTTAATTCTTTGGCATGGCCATAAATTTGAGTGGTGTAAGTCATACGACTCATTTTTCCGTTTTCGAAAAATTGTCCAAATTCAACTTTTCTCCTAGATTTCCATTTGATATCTTCGTTCCAATATCTGTCTAGGAAAAGGTCTTTAAAACCTCCATAAGTGAATACATCGTCTTGATAAACGTACCACCATTCGTTTGCATCTTTTTGCAGAACTATCTGCAACAACTGGAGGATTTCTTCCTCTTATAATTTTTTTATTGCGATGTATTTTTCAAATCTCGTTTAAAAATTTTATTGGTCTTTCGATCTCTTTACCTTCATACTTAGGTAGTGGGATTTCAATTTTATTGCTGTAGGACTCTGGACCTTGCGTTCAAGTCTCATTGTTTTTAAATTTTTCTTTTAAATCATTTATTTTTACATCTTTCTCCTAAGCCGTTTTATCGATTCTTTGTGTTGAATTTTCCGCATCTAGTCAGTAAAAAAAACCAAGAAAATCGTGCTTATAGTTTAAATGGTTACAAATCATGTAGAATTTTTTCATAAAGATTTGATGATGTTATATAACCTAAAAGGATGAAGAAAAAATTCAAACCCTTCCTATTTTCACGGGAAATGCGGTACAGGGCCAATTCTTGCAAAAAAACTTGTATTTTGTTTAAAATTACTTGCCTGAATTTTCCCAAATATTTCCTGTTGGTGCGCCATAGTTAAGTATGCAAAAAAATGATTTTTTCGACATTTTTAGCTGATTGTAGCTCATTTCCAGACTTTGTATTATTATTTATATTATGAAATTGTATTCTAGAACTTTATTTATGAATTTAATTATGCAATCAAGTCAGAAAAATAAGATTTACAAATATTCGCATCATATTTCTGCACGAATCCACATTTTAGATTAGGTATTTAAACACTTCTTTCATGATTTTGTTGATATTTCACTACTTTATATGTGATGAAATCTTTTAAATATTATATTGCTTTAATAAAAGAAAATATTTTGGTAAATAAGTCATTTCACAGGTGCAGCTATATTAAGTACGGTCAAAATATCAACTTTAGATTACATATGAATTTATATTTCGAAAGAAAAATTTATCAATACAAACATTATCATCATGATTTAATAATATGAACCTTGTCTTTGGCATTTTTAACAGTATGTAATCTAAATCTGCACTTAAGTCACACTTTTGCGAGAGCTATGTTGTCTATTTTCACACTGCGTAAAAAAATGTTAGCATGCGAGTACATTGAAATCTTGTTTACATGGAATAGCGAGTTGTTGCTAGGAACAACGCGCTTATTTCTCATATATAGAAGCAAAGTATTTCGTATATCTGTTCCTGTTCTTTTTCTAGCGTGTAATAGCTCTATATATTTTTTTTTTTATTTATTTAAGCTTATCTAAGCCTGAAGAGGCTCATACAGCTATACCTTTATTTTGCATAAAGGACAATATTTATACATACATGATTAAATTTATACATTGAGGTTACAATTTTGAAAGAATTTACAGATATCTTTAATTACATTATTTTGGCCAGCCTTTAGAAAGAGATTTGTAATGTTTGATGGATGAATATTGTGTTGTTGTAATTTATTATTTAGTGTTGTTCTTTGGTTTGCATATATTGGACAATGACTAATTATGTGGTTTAGGTCTTGTGTACTTTTGTTCTAGTCGCAGAGATTGTGTTTTACAATTTTTACGCGTGCAAGAGAGGCGGCTAGGTTATAATGGTTCGCTCTACATCTATTAGTTGTTACAATTTCATATCTTGTTAATTTTCGATTGAAGAACCAGGGTAGAGTTCTGTCTGTTACTAATGATTGAAAATAATCTATTCTTTTTGAAAGGCCTAGAGTTTGATTAGAAATTTTAGTGTTTTTTTGGCATTTCGTTTGAAGATGGTTCGGAAGTCTGTAAAAGGGACACAAAGTTCAGTGGATGGTTCGAGAGTGGTGGCATCTTTTGCTAGTTGGTCTGCCTCTTCATTGCCCTTAATTCCACAATGAGAGGGGACCCAAATAAAATTTATTTTATAATTATTTGAGTATTTTTTTATTAATTTAAAATATTTTTGTTTTATTTGTAATATATAAGGGTTAGTGGATATACTGAGTTTTTCTGATTGTAGTGAAAGAATTACACTGAGGGAGTCAGTGCTTCAGCCGTGAAAATTTTTTTCATTGCACAAGCAGGCGATTATTAGTCTGATCGTTTTTACTGCCGTCTGTGTAGATATTAATAGTATTTGCTTTGTTGGTTATTGAGGCTAAATCTGCTGATAGGTTTTTTGTAGTCTTAAGTTTATGTCCTGTGTTAATGTCTATTGGAATTTTTGTTATAATGTCTTGAAACTCGAAGTTGTGAATGTGATAATTGTTATTATGAAAAAGAGTATTTTTTTAAATATTTAAACAGTCGTCTATGGCATATTGAAATAGTTTTTTCCTTTTGCATTTATTTTTTTCAAGGTTGGCGTGAAATGAGTGAATGGTTTGGTTAATTTGGAGACTATTGTTTGATAGAACTTTGATGGTAAAGGAATGAGTGAGACATTTAGCACGATCTTGAATTGACGTGAGTTTTGACTCTTCTAGAATGACGTTGGTAGGCGGTGCTTTTACAGTATCCCATGGCGATTCTAAGGTAGTGCAATTGTAGTTTTTCGATTTTTTGAATAGATTTTTGTCTAGTAGGGAAGTATATGTGTATGCCAAAGTCAATTAATGATCGTATATAGCTTTTGTAGAGATTTATTAGTGTTTGCGGGTTGGACCCCCACCAAGTGCCACATAGGAATTTAATGAGGTTTGTAGCCTTA
Organism: Anastatus disparis; assembly: GCA_017163975.1. Taxonomy (NCBI): domain Eukaryota; kingdom Metazoa; phylum Arthropoda; class Insecta; order Hymenoptera; family Eupelmidae; genus Anastatus; species Anastatus disparis. Next base: position 545,908 of record JAFFSR010000396.1, on the reverse strand, counting down.
TAACATTTTTTTAATACTTGGTCAACATGTTTACTGAAATTTAATTGGTAGTCAATAATGATTCCTAAGAAACGAGTGTGGTTTGTAGAATTTATAAGGCTGTCGCTGATGGCGATTTGAATGTTGTCCGAAGGAATATTTCTGTTATTTAAGTGTAGAATTACCGTTTTATTGTAACAAAGTTCAAGGCCTAATAGGAATAGATTATTTTTAATGCAGTTTACAGATTTCTCAATTAGATTTTTACTTTTTATGAGAGATCCATATTTTGAGTATACTGTGATATCGTCGACAAATTGAGATATCTTAACAGTTTTCGGAAGGTTAGCGGTGATTTGTGATACATATATTATATATAAGAGAGGGCTTAGTACTCCTCCTTGAGGGACCCCCTTGAAAACGAGTCTGTAATTGTCATTGCTCCCGGCATAAAATATTTTTCTTTCAAATGATAAAAATTTAATCAATTTCACTAGGTTTAGAGGACAGCCCAGAGCTGCGAGTTTGTCTAATAAGATGTCAATTACAACGTTTTCAAAGGCTCCCTTTACATCTAAGAAAGCCACTATTGTGTCTCTTTTGAGTTTGAATCCTTCTAGTGCATATAAAACTAAGTTTGCAACATTATCTGTGCATGCTTGGCCTCTACGGAAACCTGTTTGACTTGTATGAATTAAGTCGTTTTTTTCGCACCAGAAAAACAGCCTGTTTATAAATATTGTTTCAAAAATTTTGCCTACGCATGAGGTTAAGGAGATTGGTCGATAGTCGGTACCATTTGCTTTTTTTATAAAGTGTATGAAAGAATTATTCCAAGTAAGTGGAAAACGGTTAGTATTGTATATTTCATTGAATATGTCGATGAGAAGTAGCTTATATTTTAGTGGAAGCGCTTTTAGTATGAAATAATCTATACCATCCGGACCTGGAGAGGCTTTTGGGCTTTTTGAATTTAATGCTATGTTGAATTCGTTGAGATTAATAAGGTTGTCGAGAAAGTCATTATTTTTACAAGTTGGTAAATAGTTTGGATTTGTTGGGACGAAAGGTGGGCTTAATTTGTCGAGTGCTTGATTGATTTCTTTTTGATTCTGTAAGTGTTCTGTTATGTTAATGTTTTCTGTTTTTATCCATTTATTATTCAGGATTTTGCATTTTTTCCAAGTGTATTCGATGTCTGTTTGAAAGTTTATTGTCTCGGAGAATTTTTTGAAATTATCTATTTTCTTTTTTTTACATAATTTTTTGAAGGCTGCACAGCGTCTGTTATATTCAATTAGGTCAGTGAGATTTTGAGTATGGTGCCATTTTAAATAAGCTGCTTTTCTAAGTCTTTTGTGTTTATAACAGTCCTGATCCCACCATGTAACAGGATTTGAGTGTGAGACTAGGTTTTTAGTGTTTTTTCTTTTAGGAGTAAATTTTATGATGTTTTCTGAGACAGTATCGAAAAAAATTTGATATTTTATGTCAGCTGTGGCGGAATTGAAATCATTAGTGTAAAATTTATCAAAGACGTTCAAAAGACTCTCGTTTATTTTTTCCGAATCGGTCCGTTTGGAATAGATTTTTTGTGATTTTTTTGTGTATCGATATTTTAAGTTGTTGATATTTACCGTTATGGGAAAATGATCAGAGCCCCATGTTTCGTCCTTGATTTTAAAATTTAAGAGTTGAGAAAATTGGCTACTTGAGAAAATTAGGTCAATATTTGACGTTTTATTTCTGTAAGAGTCTATGTGTGATATACTATCAGAGTTTAATAAGCATAGGTCGAAATTATCAATAGCTTTTTGAAGTCTAATCCCGTTTGAATCGTTATGAGAACAGTTCCAATTAACATTATGTGCGTTAAAGTCGCCAATTAATAAGGAGTTTTTATGTGATGTATTGACGCTATCGATAATTTCGTCCCATGTGTTTTGAGCAGTGATCTGACCAGGAGCTCTGTAGCAAGCGAATATATTAAATTCCGGTGTAGTGTTGTTAACAGTTATCCCACATAATTCGAATGTTTGATCGGGAGACTTTATGTCTTTTAATACCTTATATGCTATATTTTTTCTTATAATAAAGATGATTCCTCCTCCTCGAGAATATGTTCTGTCTTGTCTATAAATGTTGAATCCTGCAAAATTGAGTTGATGTTCTTCTTTTAACCAAGTTTCCACACATATAAGAATATCTGTTTCTTTTAAGATGATTTCGATCTCCTCTTTGTGTTTAGTTAGACTCCTGACATTCCAGTAGAGTATTTTGAGATTTTTGTTATCCATTTTCGTTCAATTGTATTTTATAATGAGATGATTGTTTACTCTTCCGAAGATGAAATTTCTTCACTATTGCTGTATAGGTTACACGGGTTATCCAATTTTTTAATTAATCTGATAATTCTGGCTTTTAAACTTTTTATTGAAATGTGGTCGTATACTGTTTTTAAGGGGAATCAGCATACCGACATAGAGTTCTACCTTATCTACATTTCAATTATGCATTTTAATAAATATTTAACTATTAATGACTGAAATTGATAGAAGAGGCACATTCTTAACATTCTAAAGAATTGATTGCAATGTTAAACGACAGTATAAAAGTGAAAATGAAGACGAAAACTGCTTAATACGATTAACTTTCCAATGTAGTTATGAATAATCGTATTTTGCAGTTTTCGTCTTCATTTTCACTTTTATACTGTCTCTTAACATTGCAATCAATTCTTGAGAATGTTAAGAATGTGCCTCTTCTATGAATTTCAGTCGTAAATAGTTAAATTTGTATTAAAATGCAAAATTCAAATGTAGATAAGGTAGAATTCTATGCCGGTATGCGGATACCCCTTAAAGTTGTAATTAAATTGTCAAAATTTTGTGTATATTTTAAAGCGATGTTTTTGGTGTCGTTTCTGTTAGAAAATTTGCTAAGTCATATATTGAAATTTCTACGTTGATTTTGTTTTCATTTATATAATTGAAAGCTTCTACTAGACTAGCTTTTGATTCTTCTACGGAAGGTGTAGGTTTGGGTTTTGATATAATGGCATTTTTAGATTTTCCTTTTTTAATCACCTTTATTGTTTCGTTGTTGTAGTCTGGCAGGGAGGTTGAGTTGGAAGTACTGAGAGATTGTGTTGATCCTGTTGATGTTTTGAGTGGACGTTTTCCTGGAGGAATCTTAAAGGTATCTTGGTTTTGAGGAGTTAATAGAGGAAAATCTTGATTTGATGCCATCTCATTTTGACTGTCCTGACTGTTGTTTGTGTCTCGAGATTCGTTGTTTGCCTGTTGTTGTGTGAATTTTTCATTACTTTTGCAGTGTTTCGCTAAGTGCCCCTCCTCCTTACATAAGAAGCACATAAGCTTTGCTGCTGAGAGGTATATCCAATAATTTACATCTTTATGAGTACTTAAAGCGGTCTCTGGAATTTTGTTTACATCATCTTGATCTATATAAACTTGTCTTCAAAAGCTTTCAATGTGACCGAGGCCAATATCGGCCCATCCTGTTTTGATTGTTGTAATTTTGGATTTTAAATTGACGTTGAATTCCAAGAGTTTCTTTTTTATAACACTGTTTGGTACTGAGGTCTGAACATTAGAAATAATAATACGTTTTGTTTTGGCTAGGTAGTGTCTTACTTGTAGTGGATGATTGTTTACATCAATGATTGGGTGCTCTTCAATTAGTTTGTCGGCTATTTCTTGTGATTTTAAGTATAAACAAACTCTAGAGTGCGAGATTTTTGAAATTGAAATAATATTCAATGGATTTATCAGTTTTGCCACTGCGATTGCATATTGTTTTACCGGTATATCTTCTATTGCATCTAAAACTATAGCTTGTTCTCTATTTGGACGTACTTCCTGGTTTAAAACTTCTTGATGGGTTTCAGACATTACGTTATTTTTTTCGGTTGATTGAGTACTTTGAGATGAAAGACTCCTGCTATCAGAGGTCTCCATGATGTTTTTAGTATTTATTTTTTTAATTAAAAGAGTAGGTGGGAGCACGAGCCCCTCCTACGTTAAATAAACACAATACACTGATAAGTAACACTGTTCTGCTTTGTAAGTAAGAAGTAAACCGGTCTTTATAGCACCTGAGTAAATACACGTCCTACCTTGAGGCGAGCTCGGAGCACCAGCTCTATATATTATCAGAAGTTTTGGATTTATTATCTTAACCATATACAAATTATAATTCGAATATTTTGTCCTAATGTTTTATCGAAAGATCTTCTTTAACATCTACAATAATAATTGTAACGAACCATTTAATATCGAATCAATTTTCAATATACAATGTTATTCTAATATTGTAATATAGCCTATGAAATAATATTATCGTCTTAAACTACGATTCCCTTAGAAATAAATCCTTACCTAATATATAGAATTAATAAATATGGGATTTTATTTTTTCTAATAATATTCGTAATACTGTTTCAATACTAATATTCGTCATTCTATTTACAAAATATTTTACATGTTACTTCTCTTTGTCCCGAGCTTAGGCCCGAATTCATAGTCGTGTCTTGAGTATTAAGTATGACTTAAAAATTAAGTATCGTTACTTGAGTATCAGCTGTTACTTCAATTGAGTGTTACATCCTTACCGACGGCTATCTTATTTGTATGATTTTGTTTCATAACTAACTGTGATAACCTCTTCATGTAGCACTCAATTGAAGTAACAGCTGATACTCAAGTAACGAAACTTAAGTTTTAAGTCATACTTAATACTCAAGACATAACTATGAATTAAGGCCATAATGTTTGTTTATGGCTCGAATTCATAGACCCAACTCAAGTCTAAGGCTAGAAATTGTAGTTGTTACTCAGTTCTCAAATATTCTATCCTTGTTCTTCTTATGGAAAAAAAGTAAGAACATAGATATCTGAGAACTAAGTAAAGACTATAACTTCCAGCCTAACGATTGTAACTTCAGTTACGTTACTGGATTCGTACCTATGTCAATGGAGATAATATAATACAATACATGACATAAGTGCCAACTTTATTTATTATCTTTAAAACGATTGCAAATGTCATAAAATAATTGCGAATAAAATGCGCTTTTTAACAAAAATATATTTAATATTGTAATATTAATATGAGACATGTAAAAAAGATTTCAATGTACTCGCTTGCTCACATTTTTTTCACACAGTGTAAAAATAGACCACATAGCTCTCGCAAAAGTGTGACTTAAGTTCAGATTTAGATTACATACTGTTAAAAATGCCAAAGACAAGGTTCATATTATTAAATCATGATGATAATGTTTGTATTGATAAGTTTTTCTTACGAAATATAAATTCATATGTAATCTCAAGTTGATATTTTGACCGTACTTAATATAGCTGCACCTGTGAAATGACTTATTTACCAAAATATTTTCTTTTATTAAAGCAATATAATATTTAAAAGATTTCATCACATATAAAGTAGTGAAATATCAACAAAATCATGAAAGGAGTGTTTAAATACCTAATCTAAAATGTGGATTCATACAGAAATATGATGCGAATATTTGTAAATCTTATTTTTCTGACTTGATTGCATAATTAAATTCATAAATAAAGTTCTAGAATACAATTTCATAATATAAATAATAATACAAAGTCTGCAAATGAGCTACAATCAGCTAAAAATGTCGAAAAAATCATTTTTTTGCATTCTTAACTATGGCGCACCAACAGGAAATATTTGGGAAAATTCAGGCAAGTAATTTTAAACAAAATACAAGTTTTTTTGCAAGAATTGGCCCTGTACCGCATTTCCCGTGAAAATAGGAAGGGTTTGAAATTTTTCTCTAACCTTTTAGGTTATATAGCATCATCAAATCTTTATGAAAAAATTCTACGTGATTTGTAACCATTTAAGCTATAAGCACGATTTTCTTGGTTTTTTTTACCGACTAGATGTAGAGAAAAAAAATAAATAGTGAAAAAGTTATTTTTTCCATGCTGTGGACAGGGGGAGGGGGTTTGCGGTCTGCAAATATGACAAAAACTATTTTTTTTTAATCCAAAACAAAGTTAGAAGGTGAACAAAATTTTCAGGGACAGGGCAAAATTGACTATCTTAACGGGGGGTACCCTTTAAATGAATTATATTCCAATAAAATATGATACTAAACTTCAAAATCTTATCTTATAAATAGTGTATAAAAAGTGTACACACTCTTTTTCCTCATTTTGACTCATATAAAAAAATATGTTTCTCTCTCTCTCTCTCTTTTTCGTGAATAAAAGAGGATTTTCGTGCGCGTGTTTTTTATGTGTTTCTCTCTCTTATGAATAAAAGAGGCTTGTGTATGTTGTTCTTCTCTTACACACCTTTTTATTGCAATAATTCTTTCTTTCTCTCGTGATTTAGGCTTGTGCATGTGTTTTTCATTCCTACCGCTGCCAGCCAGTTCACGCTCGTTTCACTCGCGCAAAAAATGCTGGGTGGCAGAAATGAACAACACATACACGCGCTAGAACAAAAAAAAGCAAATAATTAATTGTTAAGGGGACGCTGTATCTCTCTATCCTTTTCTAATTGAAAAATATAAATTTTTGATAAAACTAGTTATTATTGATAGAAATTTAGGGTTGTCCGCAACTTCTATAGTGAAAAACAATATTTTGTCTGATGAGAGCAAATTAATTTTGTTGCTTTTTTTTCAAGTCAAGTTTGACATACTTACAAAATCCTAAATTAGGCTAGAGAATACGTTATTTAATTATGTCAAACTTTACTTGAAAAAAAAGCAACAAAATTAATTTGCTCTCATCAGACAAAATATTGTTTTTCGCTATAGAAGTTGCGGACAACCCTTAATTTCTATCAATAATAACTAGTTTTCCCAAAAATTTACATTTTTTAATTAGAAAAGGATAGAGAGATCCAGCGTCCTCTTAATTTATGTAATGTGGTTTCACCTAGGGATAGAGAAAAGCATTATTTCTTACACGAAGAATAAATGAAACGCCCTGTTATGACGGTCAAGGCGTCAGCCGAAACACCTACGTGCGGAAGTTTCATTTTATCTCCTTGTAAGAAAATCTACTATCATTGATTTTTAATAATACTTTAATTAATTAAAGTTTTCTGATTTTATTTTTTAAACCATAAAACTAACTGGTTCATTTACGTGGGTGCCAATGTAACGTCCTCTCCTTACTAATCACTTTTATATATATGATTATTATTTATTAATAAATGATCTAGAGCATGATGTCTCTTTCGTTTTAATTTAACCGATTTATAGAATCATTGTTAGCTAGGTTGCCTTGCCTAATTAACGTAGATTCTTTGTAATTCTTTCGTTAGTTTGTTTTTGTTGAAAGTCGAATATAGCCAGCGCACCTTGCCTAGCTATAGCGGACCTTTCTTATGGATAAATTGCTAGTAATAATTGTGGTAATAATTGGAAAGCCCGTTATTAAGAATCAAACGCCTTAACATTCGGGGCTTTTCTCTAGTTAATGAGGAAAGGATGTTGATCTTGGATAAGCTTTTCATTTTAATAAGATGAAATATTTACACGACGACTGTACTTGAACAAAACTATTGAATTTAAAGTACAAAGGACTGGTTTGCCAGAAGCACGTGGTAGGCCACTCGCCAGCTGTGCTTCGAGCAAATAGACATCTTCGCGGTAATAGAGCAGATTCAAGAGTGCCGAGGCTTCCGAGCTCCACGCACTACTTGCTACGGCTCTCTTTGGTACTTCTCCCACTCCTCTAAAGTAGAAGAGTGGGACAGGGGCCCGTGCACTTACACATGCAAGAGCATGTGCACGTACACGCGAGTTTGTATTTTCAACCAGTTTGGTCTTTTTTGGTGTTTACACGCGCATCTTCGAGTATAGTACGGTTCCAGGGCCGTACTTACTTGTGCACTCATACGCTGCTTCAATGAGTCTTTGAATTTAATTAGTTATATTTTGAGAATAATTAAGTTCAAGTTATGCATTGTGATCATTCTGATAATTATTAACGTTACTCACTTCTATTTAAAATCGAATCAATTCAAAATCTCGTGTTTTATAAGTTTGATTATTATTTGATGTCGGTAAATGTATAGTATGAGAATCCCTAAAGCGAAAACTTCTTTCCGTGTACCGAGATTACTATACCGAGGTACATATGCACGTGTAAACAGCTCGGTTATTTATACGTGTATGCATACTGCGGTTACTATAAGCTTATACCTAACTATTGCTATGCGTATACCTGGTTATATATAATCGTATACCAATTTATGAATGCACGTGTAAATAGCTTGGTTATATTGTATCATACTCCTCCGACATGCACGACTAATGCGATTGACGCTTGGACTATTTCTGAGAACGAGTATGAAATATGAATAAATCGTTTTTTAATTGCTTTTTTGTAGCAATCGTATACGAAATCATGGAATTTTTCACGAGTGTGAATAATTTATGCAAGCTCTTTTCGCATGCATATTACATTTGCTAGAGTATTCAAAGATCTTTATTTGATATTAAGTATTTTTATAATCAATTGAATAGCCGCAAAAAAATCTACCGTACAATAATGAACTTTTAACTCAGAATCACTATATGGCTTATTATACGCATTTACTTCTTTTATATAATACTCAACAAATAACAAAATATCAGATAGCTATTCAACATATCAATTGCAGTTCTGACGCAATTCTGCTGCAATTTGAGTGCACGGAAATTGCAAACAGAATCTGCTCAATCTATTTACCAAAGTGACGCATTTCTGTTGGACGCCAATCACGCATGAAGAGTGCATCAGAATTCAAACGATATTGCTTGCTACAGATGATTACTACAGCCACGTGCACTAGAATTGCATTAGAGTCGCATCCGCAAATTACAATAAATACAAACAGATATTGCATTTGGGCGGGCAGCAAAAGTGCGCCAGAATCGCGACAGTCGATTGCAGTGGCCACGTGCATCCGAATCACGTTAGGATTTTATTTACAAATTACAATAAGTATGAGCAGATGTTGCATGTGGGTGGAAAGCAGAAGTGCACCAGAATCGCGACAATCGATTGCAGTAGCCACGTGCACCGGTCTTCGGTCAGAATTGCGTCCGTGAATGAAAATAAATACCAATTGCAATTAAGACGCAATTTGAGAGCACGGATACACCAAGCAGAAATAGTTCAATCTATTCTCCAAAATGACGCATTTCTGCTTGACGTCGATTACACATGAAGAACACGGTGGTCCCCGAGCAAATTTGACCATGAAGTTTTTGCACATCAGATTTTCCTTCTGGATATGATTCTAAGCACATTTAGGATCAAATTCCAACATTAACCAAAATCGAAGAATGAGCACTTTTTTATTTATTCAAGTTTTATTTTTTATATGTTTTTGTGAAAAAAATTTTTTCATTGATAATTTATGAGTTTAATATCTAGAATGTCGTTTTCAAATAAAATAATGAATCATTCATATATTTTAAGCAAATATTATTGTATATATATTTAGGAAAATCTAAAGTTATGTAACAATGTAATCGTAACGTTAAAATTAAGATTTTTTTTGTAAAATATAGTTATAAAGACTGTGAGAAATAATAAGTTTTGAAATTATTTAAAGACAGTACTCGAAGTAATTGTGATTAGAAAATACTGTGTATTAAAATTCTACAAAAACACTGCATATACTTTTGGTATTTCAGTAGCACCAAAAGTACAATTTACATGTAAAAGATTGTATTGGAGAAAATCGAGGCCTAGGTATTTACAGCGAACAGGCTATGGAAGCGGTCCATTATGATTTTCCTACATGGGCTAATACAAAGTATCATAAAATGATTCTAATTATGCAGCTATATATATATATATATATATATATATATATATATATATGTATAACATATACATAGTTTTTACTAAAATAACGTACAGTGGATTATATTCGCAAACTGCTTTTAATAATTTATCTGCTTAATTAGAATCATTTTACAATACTTTGTATTAGCCTATGTTGCAGAAAAATAAAAATGGACCGCTTTTATAGCCTGTTTGCTGTAAAAACTTAGGCTTTGATTTTCTTCAATACAATCTTTTAAATAAAAAATGTAGACATTGCTAAAGGTTTTTTTCAGATTCCAACCGTGTAAGTTGTGGATTAAGTTATCGCCGTTTGGTGAACATTACAACAGTCGGTATTCTAAATCACAACTTCCACGATCAAAATCCGAAAAAAACCCTCTAACGATGTCTAACATTCACCGTGAAAGCTTTGAATCCAAACATCGAAAATGTACTTTTGGTGTTACCGAAATACCAAAAGTACATGCAGTGTTCTTATAGAATATCAATACACAGTATTTTCTAATTATAATTACTTCAAATGACGTCTTTGAATAATTTAAAAACATATTATTTCTCATAGTGTCTATAACTATAATGTTTTACAAAAAAAATCTTTATTTTAACGTTACTATTATATTGTTACATAACATCAGATTTTTCTGAATATATTTACAATAATATTTGCTTAAAATGTGTAAATAATTTGTAATTCTATTTGAAAATGGCATTGTAGAAATTGAGCTCATAAATTATTAATAAAAAAATTTTTTCATAAAAAAGTGCTCATTCTTCGATTTTGATTTTCGTTATAATTTGATCCTTAATGTGCCTAGAATCATATTCAAAAAGAAAATCTAAGGTGCAAAAACTTCAAGGTCAAAATTATTTGTGGACCACTGTGAGAGTGCACCAGAATTAAAACGATATTGTTACAGATGATTGTGACAGCCTTACGTTATAACAGAATTACGTTAGAATTGCATCCGCAAATTATAATATGAGCTGATATTGCATACAGGCGAGCATTAGAAATACGCCAGAATCGCGGCAGATAATTGCAACAGCCACGTGTACCCGAATTGCGCTAGAATTTCATTCACAAATTACAATAAATATGAACAGATATTACATGCCCGCAGGCGGCAGAAGTGTGCCAGAATCGTGGCCGAAGATTGCAGCAGTCACGTGCCATAGAACTGCGTTAGAATTGGAGCGTCAAATTACAATAAATTTAAGCGGATATTGTATGCGAGCGGGCAGCATAAGTGTGCCAGAACCGTGGCAGACGATTGGAGCAGCCACGTGTACTGGAATTGCATTAAATTTGCATCCAAACATTACAATAAATATGAGCAGACAACGCAAGCGAGCGAGGGGCAGAAGTGCGTCAGAATAGCGGTAGACGATTGCAACAGTTACGTGCATCCAAATTCACATTAGAATTGCACCTGCAGATTACAGTTAATATAAGCTACTCATGAACAATGGTAGGCTGTAGGCATCTATCAAAATTGCGAAAGACGATTGCACCAGCTGCATGCACCAGGATTGCATTAGAATTTCCCCTGCATATTACAGCTAACACATATTCTCAATATAATATTCTTATACGTGGCTGCTGTAATCGCTAATCGGAATCCTGGCAGCAGTATGCCGTCCACTCTCGCACATCGGATTCCTTTATCGACCTTAAGCTGTGAATGCAATTCTAACGGAATACTGATGCACACGGTTACTTGAATCATCTGCCGCAATTCTTGCAATGGTCAGCCATCTACCCTAGTGCATTAGTCTCATATAAACTGTAATCTGCGTAGTAATTTTAACGCAATCTTCAAGGCGTATAATTGCCACAGCTATGGCTACCAGAATCAGGATTGAATTGCAAATATGAGTTTTATCTAATAGGAGAAGTTAACGAATAAGTACATGCGAAAGACCTTCGCCAAAAATTACGATAGTGAATTGGGACCGGCATGCACATCAGATTTTTATTAAAATCGCAAGAAAGGATCAGAGATAATTCAAGTTAAAGATGCACGGGAGCAAGCGGCAAACGTCCATTAGAATCACAGAAGAGCAGTCTAGTAATCGCTTGCATTAGAATTGCGTTCGATCTGCATACACTGCATACTCATTTGTATACACTTTATTCTGGCGAAACTTTCCACACTCACTACTATGGTCCCATCGAAATTTTGCTGTTTAACATGAAAATGTATATAAATTTTTTAACGGTAACATATGCCCGGCAAAAAAGGCAAAAAATGATTAGAATTGCAATTGCGCAGAAACTAATTATCCGATAATATCTATCTTTCATACATTGAAAGAAGATAGAATTGTCTTTCGTTAATCATCATACGTTGTGCATTAAGATCAGGCCGTAGTAGAGCCTGATACCGACTGAATAACAATTAGTCCAGTCAAATTAGATTTTTTCATATAAAAAAATTTAACAGCAAACTGACTGCACAATTATGTAAAGTAGATTTGTGGGAGTAAAATTTCCAAAATGGCCCCAACAGATGTTGTCCGTTTTTGTTTAAACAATGTTTAAACATTGAAAATTGACATTTTTTCTCTTCATCTGCAAATATTTCTGGAGCTTTAAAAGTATCATATTGGTCCAATGAGATAAAATGTAGGTTTTTTGAAGACCTTTAAAATGAATTTTTAATCATTTTGATTGCATTTATAGTTTCCGAAAAAAATGCAAAAAACCACGAAAAAGGGTTAAATTTTAAAAAATTCATAACTTTTTTAATTTAATGATTTCAGAATTGGGCTTGTGGCAATAAATAGTTCTTAATGTGCACAATAAGCATACGCAAGCAGAATCCTGTAGGATTTATAGTTTTTCCATAATAACACTTATAAGTTATAAACAATTAATTTTCAGTAGGCCACTTTATCTCATACGATTAACTTTTTACAATGTTCAACATCGATTCTGAAAGTTTAGATATCCCTCTACAAAATGTATATTTCAGATTTTTGATTAAGTGATTAGAAAGTCCTTAAAAATTCACTTAAACATTGGATCTTTCGCTTGGGCGCATGAATTAACGTTAGTAGTGGGGGAAACTCATAACGAAGGGGAAATGTATATCGGGTAGTCTGCCTAGCATGCCTAGCTGCCTAGTTTCCCCCACTACTAACGTTAATTCATGCGCCCAAGCGAAAGATCCAATGTTTAAGTGAATTTTTAAGGACTTTCTAATCACTTAATCAAAAATCTGAAATATACATTTTGTAGAGGGATATCTAAACTTTCAGAATCGATGTTGAACATTGTAAAAAGTTAATCGTGTGAGATAGAGTGGCCCACTGAAAATTAATTGTTTATAACTTATAAGTGTTATTATGGAAAAACTATAAGTCCTACAGTATTCTGCTTGCGTATGCTTATTGTGCACATTAAGAACTATTTATTGCCACAAGCCCAATTCTCAAATCATTAAATTAAAAAAGTTATGAATTTTTTAAAATTTAACCCTTTTTCGTGGTTTTTTGCATTTTTCTCGGAAACTATAAATGCAATCAAAATGGTTAAAAATTCATTTTAAAGGTCTTCAAAAATCTACATTTTATCTTATTGGACCAATATGATACTTTTATAGCTCCAGAAATATTTGCAGATGAAGAGAAAAAATGTCAATTTTCAACGTTTAAACATTGTTTAAACAAAAACGGACAACATCTGTTGGAGCCATTTTGGATATTTTACTCCCACAAACCTACTTTACATAATTGTGCAGTTAGTTTGCTGTTAATCTTTTTTGCAAATATCAGCCATTTTTTAGCTAAATTGACTGGCCTAAATCGAGTTGTTTGTTATTTACTCAAGTATTAATCGGTGTATCTTCAAATTAAAGGTTAAGCGCAATAGGTATTATTATTATTATGAACATCCATGCACAAGAAGAAAAAAATCTACCGTTTTGTTTTTGAGAAAAGTAAGTAATGCCAAAGTAAAAGTTTATGTTTATAATATTTTCGCGTTCCTTACTTTTCTCAAAAACAAAGCGATAGATTTTTTTTTCTTGTGCGTAAATATTTGTAATAATAATATCTATTGCGCTTAACCTTTAATTTGCAGATACACCGATTAATACTTGAGTAAATAACAAAAATCTCAATTAGACAAGGACAGCGAATCCGGCCTGCTCTTAATCATTATAATTCATGAGCCACATATATAAATAAAATAACATCAATCACATATATTCTGATGCAAATTCATTTTATTAAATATCCGGTAATAATCATTATTGAAAACAAACATTATGAAAGTATTGGTTAAAATTTAAAATTATTTTCTAGAATGATCGTTCCGATTACGTCAATGAGGTAACGTTTTTTATTATGAAACTTCAAGGTGATTTATTTTTTTCCATTCTTTATATAAGCTATATAAACATCATATATTTATTTATTTGTTTTGGCAACGTTTTATTGTACCTTACAATAATTTTACATTCATGATATAAAGCTTCTAAACAACTAATCTAAGTCTTATTATAATTTAAAAATATATTCGAATGTTTTCATCGATTCGCTTATTTTTTAAACTAATTTTTGTCAAGTTTTAGTGAAATTACTAAAAATGAATTATTGTTAAAGAAAAAAAATTTCTATTTATTAATTCACTGCTTCATTATCTTGAGAGTAATAACTTTCCATGTATTGAAGAGGATCTACTTTAAGAGGATCCATTCCATCAACCTTTTTGTTCTTTATTTTTTCACGTCGGTCTTTATCTCTTCTTCTTTGCTTCGCAGCTCGTAATGCACTTTGCATTATTTTTATATAAGCCTCTACTGTCACATTAGGAAAGAAACAGCGTATAACCCTAATATTATTAATAATTAATAATATTTTTGAAACCTAAAAGTATGTTGCAAACTGGTCTAAATAGGAGAGAATAAGGGAATTCCGGTTCAATTTTGGAAAAAATATTATTATATTTTCTTTAATGATGAAATAAAATTATAATTTTAACTTTGAATGACATTTCTTCAGTGATGCTCATATTTAAAAAATGACGATTTATTCATATTTGCATTAAACAAAAGACCAATATTAACTATCGACCGAAATTACCTCATTTGTCGCTGTAGTCCACTATGCTATTTACTTACAAAAAATCACTCTACTGAAATGGGTAGAATATAACGTTCTGGACTCAAGATTTGCATGTATAGTTTCTTGGTTATCTTTTCCTTTAGTTGACCATTTGAAATGCTGAATTGAATCATAAGTCATGCTATCTTTTAAATACTGTCTTACGCAGCATTTCGGGTCCATACCTCCCCACCGAATGAAATAATTTTTCTGAAAAGTGAGATCAAACTTTATTATAGGTACTGTAACTAAACTACTACTTTTGCATGATATTTATATGAGAGACCCGACTGTTATATCTATTGTTTATACAGTGTATAAATTTGAAAAATAGTTCATATTATGGATGTGTACGTATCTCTATTATACAAAACTTAATTTTATTATTTTCCTTCAAATAATGATTATTCAAGGGAAAAAATAGAAAAATTTTTCAACTTGATTGTATTATAATTTTTATATTTATTTTTTTTTATATTATTGGAAATATAATTATTTTTATATTTGCATCAACATAGTTTCATAAATTATTATAAAATACAGATGATGATTTCTCACGAGATAAATTAATTTTGACTTATTAATTAATTAAGGGTCCGGAAATAAAAAGAGCATATAGCTAATGTTATTCAAATAGGCTATGTGGCCATTTTTTTCATTTCTGGACCATCAATTGAAAACTTTATTTAAAATATACTGATAATAAAAAAAAATTCATTTGTCATCAAATTACAAACCAGTTCTAATTGTTTGTTGTTAGCTTTAAATGCATCGAAAACCTCAAATGTTTCCATTGGAAAACCGTCAGGACTTTCATTGTGGGCACATCATCAGATTGAGTATTCGAAATTTTCCTGAAAACAGCGTAATTATTTGAAAAATAATTCTGCTAATAGTTTAAAATATAATATAAGTTCAATAATATTCAAATCAACAGCTATCAATGTATCATCGCTATCAGCTATCATCGATATTTTGTTCGGAATAAGGGGTCAAGTCGAAAAAGTCAGTTTTGAGATAATCAAAAAAAAAACTCAATAACTTAATACTGACATGAACAATTTTGATAAATCGAATTTAGGTTTATTGCTTTTTTCATAGAAAATTTACTGTAGAATAAGCTCTAAAAAGTTTTTTACCCTATCTTATATAGTTTCGTTTTTATGAAGAAATTAGTAGGATAAACTTTAAATTGATTTTTTTGTTAATTTTCCTATTTTGAGATTTTCTCGAATTTTTAGCTTATCTTATTAAAACACTATAAGAAATCATTTTTTTATTGCTTGATTCAATAATTCATAAATCATTAATTAATCTCCAAAAAGTTTTTTTAAGAGATTCAATTTTGTTTTTAGTTATTAAGTCTATAATGATATAATTTTTAGAAATTTAAAAATTTTTAAGAATTATTTTAAATTATATTTTTTAAATTTTTATTGATTTTTTTAGGTTTAATTAAAAAAGAAGAGTTTATTTTTTTAATTTTAACAAAATATTTATCTTGATTTAAGCTCTAAAAAGTTTTACATCGATATTTTATTCCGTTTTGATTTTGTAAGGAAACGAGTGGCACATAGTTATTCATGTAATTTTTTATCAATTTGAATATCGCGCTTTCGGCTCGTACCATTTCGCTACATTACAGTTAGTCTCAGCTGATTGTATGGTCAGTTTGCAGTTAGCTTGTTTATTTAAAGTGCATTTAAAAAATTATTAGTAGGTTTTGTGGTTTAATTTACATCGAATTATTAATTTTTAATAAATTACACGTTCGCGAGTTATTTCGTATTTTTTTATATGCAACTGAAATTCTACGTTCATCAAAATAGAAAGTGTATTTAAAGCATTAAAAACTTGAATTGACATTAAGATTTCTAGCCTCAAAAATTTTAAATAATCAAAGAGATACAAGAGGCAGATTTGTTAACCAACATCAAGATAGAAAACGATCTACAGGGAGATCTAAAAAGAGGCCAAGGAAATTTCTTGGTAAGAGTGAAAAAAATTCTGAAGCTAAGAGAAGTAGACCCTCTACTTCTTTTTCTAAACTGGAAAGAACAGAATTTTCAAGTTACAGGGCAAAAAATAGAATTGTTGATATCAACATTATATTTCCTGAGTTTGAAAAAATTATGTGCTGTAATGTGTGCCACAATAAAATACAATTTTTGAATCTTCTTTCCAAGGACTAGGATTTAAAATTGATGTGATTTGTTATTATTGTGGTGAATTAGCATCTATAAACTCTAGCAAGAGAGTGGGTGTTATGAATAATGCATGTGAAGTGAATAAACTTAGTGTTCTTGCTGCTCGTGCACTTGACCATGGACTTGCTGGCTTATCTACTTTTTGTGTTATAATGGATTTGCCAAAGCAAATTGCACAGTCAGCGTTAAATGTTATGAATAATCAACTTAGTGAAGTATGTTAACAAGTGGCAGAAGAATATATGTCTGAAGCTGTTAAGAAATAACTTGATTCGATTTTCCCAAATAGTGCTGATTTTGATGTAACTTTCTCAAGATGATGAAAAAATTTGACATTTAAGAGGAGGTCACGTATCTCTGTCCTTTTCTAATTAAAGAAATGATTTTCTTACAAAAACTAATAATTTTATCAAAAAATGAAGAGAAAGCCGCATCTTGCATCAAAAAAAGCAATATTTTCTTTGATAAGAAAAAATTAATTTTATCGTTTCGTTTCCAAGAAAACCTTGAAAAACCAAATTGTCCACCCTAACCTCTATGATTTGGGTTTTTCAAAGTTTTCTTGAAAACAAAGCAATTAAATTAATTCTTTCTTATCAAAGAAAATATTGCTTTTTTTATTACGAGATGCGGCTTTCTCTTCATTTTTTGATAAAGTTATTAGTTTCTGTAAAAAACTGAATTCTTTGATTAGAAAAGGACAGAGATACGTGACCTCCTCTTAACTTGGAAATGTAACTGTCGAGTGGGTCAGGACTTCGAATGATAAAAGATGATTCAATGTAGAGTAATCAACCAAGTCTCATTCGAAAAAAGCACATACTCCGAATAGAAAAGAACGAATAACTGTGGTGGATTTCCATGCACCGAATGCATATTAAATTCATGTAAGTGTATAATTCTAATTATTATTACATGATTGGATATAAATTCGATTTATAAATTTTCATATTAATTAAAATATAAATTTCAAATCTAAATTTTATTTCTCAATTTTGAATTTGAATTATAAAATAAAATATAAAATGATTACTTCATATTAATTATTTCTTAGTTTTCAGCTGATTCAAGGTTAGTACGAGTAATTCTAACAACCATCAGAGTAACAAATGACTATGTATTTGTTGATTCTTACAACAAATACATAGTTTCAATGGTGAATAAGGGTGAATACTGACAAAATATCTTATAGTAAGAAAGATTATTATTATTGATTATTTTAATAACTTATATCTTTTTGCATTTCAACTTCATCTAATCGATAAGAAGGTTCTCTTGTAACCAGACGTGGTATCTCTTTTTTATATTGTTAGCTAATATAAATAAGAAATACCAGGAAAGAATTATTTTACGAAAGATAAGTATAGCATTGATAATTTTAAGATACAATAGTTAAAAACTTTAAAGCTGTTTTTCTCAAATATTGAATTTTTCAAATTTTAGGTGCTGCTCCGTAAGATTTGAGCTGAACCGCTGGATGGATCTGACTTTTCCAAACTGATTTGACTTCAGCATTAGCATCATTCTCGCGTGAATGAAGGGTTTTGAAATTAAAGAATTAGAAGTTATTAAAAAATCGAAAAATAAGGTAAAAATATTAAAATTTATTAAATTAGTTGATATTTTTTGTTGATAAGTAAAAAATTTTGTGTTTCAGGAATTCTATCATTCATACGAGAATGGCAAAAGTACTGAAGCTAAATATGTTTGAAAAAGTCATTTCTATCCAGCGGTTCAGCTTAAACCTTACGGGGGAGCAATTGTAAGAACAAGGATTGATCTACTATGGCTACAGCAATATGAGCTTATAAAGGCTTAAAATAAAGGTATTTTAGTCTTCTTTAGGGACCCTCTAGAAAGGGACTGGAAATCTCGTTCTGCGTTTTCTATTGGCTGACGGACACTTCATCCGTTCTTTTCCGGTTTAGATCAGTATGGCGGCAACATATTCTTGTCCCTTTCTAGAGGGTCCCTAAAGGTGGCACGCTGCGCGCTACCAGATGCTCTCACTATTTTTTGCATCTTGACTGCTGGAGTCATGCTGCCACGTATATCAGATATGTTAACTAAGCATTACAATACTGCATTAGTTATATATGTATATGTGCGCCCGTGTACTTTCGGTGGCTTGAGGTTGGCTTATTGCGCGGAATTCAATATTTTTCTTATGTCGCATATACTATTTATTATAATATTGAGTTTTAAGTAACGTGGCTAATTTGTCATATTACAACCTCCCCCCGTCACACGGAAGTATACGGTGGAACCGGATACTTTTGTTGAAGAGAAAGACAAAAAAAAAATTTATTTATATTTAAAAAATAAAGGCAAAAAGGTACAAACTAAATTAGAAAGAGGGAGACCTAACCTAAGATAACTGTTGTTATCTACATAGGTGTACAGTATGATAAAAGTATTATGATTCTATATTCATTCTTCTTTTGCATTCTATGATATTTTTGAATAACAAAAAAGAATAATTAAGGAGATGTAAAACAGACACTACACCTGTACTTATAGATATTAGCTTCCTTTACATTTTATTGCTGAATTTCCAGAAAAGAAATGCATTAGCTTGTAGTATATACCATGATGATTATTTAGATAAATTTTCAAATAAATTCATTCATTAGTTTTTAAGATATTTGGATTCCTGTACAAAATTGAAAAATGTGAAAAATAATTTTGGAACCCAAAATTCTCAATAACTAATGAATGAATTTATTTAAAAATGCAACCGAATAATCTTCATGGTACATACTACAAGTTAATGCATTTTTTTATTTAAAATTTTGCAATAAAATGTAAAGATAGTAAATATTTATGAGTACAGGTGTAGTGTCCATTTTACATCCCCTTAAATGTAAGTGTATCGCGCTGAATGTGTGGGAGATAACTATCTATGTTGCAACTGGCTTACCCAAATTAATTTTCACAATAAAGAAAAATCTTAAGTCTACGTTATAAAAAAAACATACACTCATTACCCGATTTTACATCATATTTCACCCATAAAAAAATTTATTAGATTCCACTGTTATTCTCAAAATTCTTAATTTAAATGAAAAACATATTACTTACTGAAAGATGACGCTCTGGTAGTGCTATCATGATGCATAGTTTGATTTTAATAATAATAATAATGATCTGTGCAGCAATTTTTTTTCACATTAAAGACTAATTCTCAATAAAATAACTCTATGTATTCAAGTGAAATTGAATGAAATATAATATAACAGGTTCTAAAATTATCCTACTTATTTTAAACAAGTGTAAAGCAATAGAGAATTTAACATATCACTTTATTTAACTATATTTTTGACTGAAAGTAAAGTTTTGTGAATGCTAGCAAGGTTAGTAAAATGACTATTTATGAGACTCTAGATACATGTGATTAATAACATATTGTAACATGGCAAATTGGCCATGTTACTTGTATCTATATTTGTAGTGTATATAGACGACAAAAGGGAGCATCTAACTACTAGCACAACGGAAAGAAAACCACGCGAGTCAAATATCTAAAGTATAGACCCAAGATCGTTGGCACACACGCGTGAATATCTAAAGCACTTATACCGTGCACTCATAGATAGCAAGCAGCTTGACTCGAGTAGCTAAGCTGGGGTCCGTTAAGGATCGTTTGTCTCTCTCTTGCGGCGCGCGCAGCATACAGCAAAAGAAACGAAGCTGAGTAGACATGAAGAAAACGCCATTGCGTCATTCCTTTTGTCGTCAGCGTGTAGTGTGGAGCCGTTGCGACTTGCGTGCGACTTCGATATTAAGTTTATAATTGTTTTCTGTGTTAAGAATATCGTAAGCTTTGAGTGAATGAGAATAGATATTCAATATTCTGTGGCTCATTTTCTTTTGCTTGGCAGAGCCTCGTTTTGTTGCGAGAGCGGTGCACTGTTGCTAATTAGAATAATCTAATTTCTTTTTTCATCGTGACGTGTGTATCGGGCGATCGCGTGCGTCTTCACCAAAATAAATTCCCTTAGTGCTTTTCCTTTAGAGTTATCGTATTATTGAGCGTATCCACTTTTAGCATACTATCTTTCTGTTTACTGCATTTTTTGTAAATTCAGCTTTTCGTCGTGTTAATAGTAACGGGATTAGCGCAAGCGGCGTTGCGTACGCTATATGCGGCTGGCATCCATTTTGAGCGTGCGTGCAACAACTGTATACCCATTGAAATAAAGCTTCCTTTTTATATTCAATTAATCGAACTCCGTAACTTATCTTATTTTAAATTTCGTGAGACCTCCTGATCCCCAAGGTTGTCACAATATAGACATTATAATTAATGAATTAAATATTTCTAGGGGTCGTGGGCAGTACGGTTAAGATTTAAATAAATGATATTATTATTTTATTATTAAATACACGGCCTTAAGAGGCGGTCGGAACCAAATCGGTGACTTGCGGTATATATCAAGTCAGCATTTTTCGCTTTACGATAATATTTTGTATATTTTAATGGCTTAAACTATTTCAAATTATTCTTTATATACATGACTAGAGGAAATGACTATATTTTTACCATATGAATAAATAAATAAATTATTATAAGCATTTATTACAAATATCAAACTGACTTGACATATACCGCATGCAAAAAACTGTCGTGTCGATTGTTAGGTGGCATTTTTCGCTTTATAACAATATTTTGTATATTTTTCTGGCTTTAACTATTTTAAATTATTCTTTGTATACATGACTAGAGGAAATGACTATATTTTTACCATATTAATAAATGAATAAATTATTATAAGCATTTATTACAAGCACCAGACTAAGTCACCGATTTGGTTCCGACCGCCTCTTAACGGTGTTTATTTAATTAGTCTGAATAACAGTTTGTGCATGCCGGTTTAGTTACTGCGGGTTTGCCACAGCCTCAGCAGAAAGTTTTCTTGGGAGCCAAGCATGTGGTCCAACTGTGACTTGGATGACCATAGTTTCAGCAATGAGGTCTGGCTGCCTCAGTTTCTTCAGGGGATTTCTCATGGTTCGCTATCGAGCGGGTAGGTGAAGCTTTACAGGTGGGAAGGGCAGGAGTAGGTACCGAGCCTAAAGGGAATACTTTATGGATGAGGATTCGTAGGATGTGCTAGGTGGAGGTCAGGATGAGATCGTAGCTGGGAGAAGTGGTGGTGTTCTGGCTGGAGGAGAAATTTGGTGGAATAAGAAGAATGAAGGGGACAGGTGATGGTTTTTGTGATAGAATCAGGAAGGAATTAATCGCTGCAAGTGATGTTACAATTGATTGAAGGCATAGGAAGGCTTGAGAAGGAGTAAGAGTAGGGTTGGGTGTAGGGAAGTGGGAGGATGGGTGCGTGTAATAGGAAGAGGTTGGAGAAAGCTGTTTGTGGTATGGAGATGGGATATGAAGCAGGTGTAGCTAGTAATGTTACGAAAACCGATAGATCCTGGTCCTCATCATCATCTAGGCACGGTGAGGGGCTTGGAGTAGGTGGATGTTCTTCCAAGTCACACAAGTGACGCCCTCCTCTCATGCATGTCCTAGTTCTTGGGCAGCTTTGGTTTTGCAGGCCGGCCACAACCACGTTTGACTCCTCCTGGAGTAAGCGGAATGAAAGATCGTCGTATACTCCTCTACCCGGTCCTGCACGAATCATCCATCTCATTTGGTGTAGGTTTGTTGACCTTGCTCGCTGCATTTTCTGAAAGTAATGGTGATATGTTAGTATTTAGTTTTTGTCTTGGCAGCATATATCTTTTTAGATCATTGACAAAAACTTTGGTTTGTCGCTTAGTATCTATGTATTCAACAAGGTATACCACCTTACGAGGTAAACTTTTCTTTCACACTCAATCAGATCAATAAAAACAACAATCGTTGTTAATTCACTAGTTAAATCAAATTACGTCACAGTCACTTATAAATTTTCGTTTCGCGCACGCACTTTTCCTAAATCCGTTTTTTAGTCGGCGAGAGCCGTTAGTTCACAAATTTTCACAAATTAACTGGACCACAGTCGACTTACCGTAGATGAATCTCGTTGATGAAAAATAAAATTTAGGTCGGTGATGGAGACAATTGAGGTTCAGGGTTGGCTTCTCTTACTTTCTCTCTCTCTCTCTCTTTCCAGGGCAACTGGTCGGCGCCGGTTGCCTGTAACAAGAACCCAGGTCGGTGAAATCTTCCTCAGGAAAACTCTTGTTCTCGCTTGGCCGTAAATCTCAGCAATTTCAAAATTTTCTCCTTGGCAAAAATCTCTATCCAGGTCTCCTTAGTGAACTCAAAAAAACTCTTTATTATTAACTAGTAAAAGCTCCGAAGTGGCACGAAGACAGTAATCGAATGACTCTTCAATGGCCACTTCCTTCTTCTTCGAGTATATTTCTTCTTCCTATCTTTTGTCTCTTTCTAATTTTTGTTTTCTCCAATCGCTGATTAACTTCTCAATTTACTGGTTCTCGAACGCAAGTCTTTGACGCGCACGCCATCTTTAAATGCGGGAAGATTCAACTTTAGTTATATTTCTTTTTCTTCATTCTCTTTTTTCTCGTTCTTTTACTATCTAGAGAGAGAGAGAGAGAGAGAGAGAAGAGAGAGAGAGAGAGAGAGAGAGAGAGAGAGAGAGAGAGAGAGAGAGAGGGAGAGAGAGGGAGAGGGAGAGAGAGAGAGAGAGAGAGAGAGAGAGTACATCTCCCTCTTTTTTGACTGCGTGAGAAATAGGCGCACCATCATTTCCAATTCGCTCTCACAGTATACGAATCTTGCTGTCTCTTTTCTTCTTGTATCTTGGTTCTCCCTCTCTTTCTACATCTTCTTAAGCTGACTTCTAGCGCACGCACGGTTGCTACTTTTCAGTGGTAGTCAGTGATGGATTTCGAAGATGCTTATATGATATCCAGCCAACTTCAGAGTATATACTACAGAATAATATATTCTGCTTATACTCTAATTCTACGGTATACTCTGAAGTTGGCTAAAGGATATCCTAATATATAGATATACATAAATGTATAAAGCATCCTCGAAATCCATCACTGGTGGTAGTAGATGTACTCTCTACCTATAGTCTACGTTAGCAGCGCTGGTGCTCACACACACGGTCTACGAATGTGTGCGTAATGGCTGCCGTGCGCTTCTGCTAGTATCGTCTTTCTCCTCGTGGTACCGGTAAAAGTAGATAAACAAAAAAAAGTTTCTTTAGAATAATTAATTATTCGATATAATAAAAATGCGTCCGGGTTGGTGAGTGCACTGATGGTGTGTCAGTGTATGTCTGCATAATCTTAAAGGTTTTAATTGAAAAAAAATTTTAATATAACGTACCACGTCATAATTTTTTACTAAATCATGTATAGCTGGTAGTCTTGTGTCTCTGTCTGCCCACTTATTCGTGTCACCTTGATGGATGGGTTGAGGATCTATAGATTTGCGAAAAAGGATAGTAGGAGTAGGATTGTGACCCATACTTAAGAAAGCTAGAGTAAATTTGGTATACGAATGTACCATCGTCTTTAATGCAAGGCTGAATTCTCCGAGGTGTTTGTCCCAGTCACGGTGGTCCTGTTCAATAGAGCTATATTAATCATGGGTTTTAAATTACGGTTTATACACTCGACAGGCTTGGATTGTGCACGATAAGGGGGGGGGGGTAGTTGAATGTTTTATACCATATTTCTGTAGACGGTCATTTACAACTTGATTTTTAAACTCTAATCCACTATCAGTTAATACATACTGGGGACAATCCTATCTATTACTGATTAGTTCTTTAAAAGCTTGAATTACATTCTTACCATCAGCTTTACGAAGAGGTTTAATTTCTACGTACCTCATAAACAAATCTTCAAACACTATAATGTATTTATAATCTGCTCGTGATGGGGGTTTTGGGCCATTTATATCTACTGAGACAACCGTCCACGATCTTTAAATGTATTTTTCTCTCATTAGACCTGATAGGGCCTGTTGCGACTGTTATGTGCTTGGCACTCTTGACATGCTCATATATACTGACAGGTGTCGTGGTAATAACCTGGCCAGTAATAGTTATTAGCTAAACGAGCGAACGTCTTCTCCATTTCCATATGACCAGCTTGAACAGTGTTGTGAGCTTCAAAAAGGGTTTTTTTATCGGTCTGCTGAAGAAAGTACTAATTTCCAAACGTCTATCAACTACGTTTATCAACTTTACGTCAACTACGTTTTCTTGCGCGCTTGAATGATAACTTCTGAAAATTTTTTTGTTCCTAGTATAAAGAATAATTTTTCGAAATTCATTTATTTTGCTTTTGGATAGTTTAGTTCATTAAGGGGTGTCCTCATACCGGCACAGAGATCTACCTTATCTACATTTAAATTATGCATTTTAATAAAAATTTAACTATTTTTTATTAAAATTCATAGAAGAGGCATATTCTTAACATTATAAAGAATTTATTGCAACGTTAAAAGACAGAATAACAGAGAAAATGAAGACAAAAACTGCATAATACGATTATTCATAACTACATTGAAAAGTTAACCGTATTAAGGACGTTCTCTTGCGAGCAGTTTTACTCAGCTTAGAAGTAGTTCTTTTATATAAAGTTAACCTATGACGGCGCTGCAATAAGTTGAGCACGTTTCTACACGCACAAGCGAAATTCATGTTTATTAAATAGAATTCGTGCATTTTCTATCTTTCAAATATCGATTACTCAAAATTTAGTATCGTTTGCATAAATTTTCTTTATACCGATTGAATCGTTATTTCGTGTAGATTATAAAAAAAGGTTTTTTAAAAAAATTGTAAGAAAACTTGAAGAGTCGTTAAGCAAAACGTGAGTCAGAAAGAGGCAGACTATAGTATTCCTGTGTTAAACATCGCAACTTTGGAAGCTGATTATTCAAAAATTAATATGGCATACTATATATAAAATGAGCGCAATGGAAAGAGCTTACAAAAATCTACTTAATCCAATAATTTAAATTGATATTTTAAGAAAATCAATTTCCAAGAGAACGTCCTTAAGAAGGGGCCGAACTATCTGTCTTTGTCTAATAGCGTTTTTCATCATTTATGTAAACGCTATCCGGTATAACAAGGAAAAAATAGCAGCCCCCGCTAGATATTAGTATAATAAGTAAATTTTGTAATAACAACCAAATTTTTTCACTGCGTAGTTTTTGAATAATTAGAGACCTACCAAAAAAAGATAGGTTATATTCTAGATTGCTAGTAGGTCTCTAATTAGTCAAAAACTATGCGGTAAAAAATTTGGTTGTTATTACAAAATTTACTAATTATACTAATATCTAGCGGTGGCTGCTATTTTTTTCTTGTTATACCGGATAGTGTTTACACAAATGATGAAAAACGCTATTAGAAAAAGACAGATAGTTCGGCCCCTTCTTAAGCAGTTTTCGCCTTTATTTTTACCCTTATATTGTCTTTTAAGAAGGGGCCGAACTATCTGTCTTTGTCTAATAGCGTTTTTCATCATTTATGTAAACACTATCCGGTATAACAAGCAAAAAATAGCAGCCCCCGCTAGATATTAGTATAATTAGTAAATTTTGTAATAACAACCAAATTTTTTACTGCATAGTTTTTGACTAATTAGAGACCTACTAGCAATCTAGAATATAACCTATCTTTTTTTGGTAGGTCTCTAATTATTCAAAAACTACGCAGTGAAAAAATTTGGTTGTTATTACAAAATTTACTTATTATACTAATATCTAGCGGGGGCTGCTATTTTTTTCTTGTTATACCGGATAGTGTTTACATAAATGATGAGAAACGCTATTAGACAAAGACAGATAGTTCGGCCCCTTCTTAACGTTGCAATAAATTCTTCGTCATGTTAAGAATGTGTCTCTCCTACGAATTTTAGTCATGAATAGTTAAATTTCTATTAAAATTCATAATTTAAATGCAGATAAGGTAGAACTCTATGTGGGTATGAGGATTCGCCTTAAAAATTAATTAACAACTGCGATTCTTTAGTTTCCGTGGCAAAAACAAAGTTAGACGGTCGTTGAAAAATTTCAAGTCCTTAAGGGGATGACGGAGCTCGCTACCTTCTAAAATAATTCATTAATATTTTAAATCGAGTTCTTTCATTACAGCAAGAAAATTTGTAATATTAAACTTGAGTGCGGACAACTTATAGAATTTACCAAAACACTGTACATAAAAAGTTATAAACAATTTTTTGGTATATAGTATTTTGAGGTTAGGTTTATCGAGCTTGATATCTAATTTAAATTCCAAGCTTATAAAAAAATAACAAGTCCAAATGAATTTTATTTCAACAGCTTTAGTGCGGACAAGTCATTATAATTGTTTAAATTATAAATTTAAAAAGATATCAATAAATTAATAAAAGCAAAAATTGTGTCCAGCAGCTCTGACATCCCGTTAATAGAAAAAAATGCCTTTGGAAGTCATAATTTTTTTATTTCTGGCTATTGTAAATTGATTATGTGACTAATTATTTACTTATTGAAGTTTTTAGGAAAATGAAGCTACCCCATATAAAGACAATATAACATTTCATGTGAAACAGTAATTAGAGGAACGTAATAGGGTATATGATTTATACATAGTTTCCGACATTATATTTTGAAATTGATACAATTATATCTATCGCATCTAAATGATTCACTGCAATTCGTTATTAATTATCTCATCAAAGTATACTTAATTTTACTTCTGCTCACTATATAATATTATAATGTAATTTATATGAAGATTTCATATATTTACTTGGGATTGTTAATTTTATAAAATATATTTTCATTTAAAAGTTATTCAGAAGGTAAAAGTAGTTATCATTAATAATAATTTGTTTTAATTTTATTGTAATTTTTTAAATGTGATTGATTCATTAATAAATAATCATCTTCACCCTTGCTAAATACATGACAAAAACAAACTGTAACAATCATTGGTCATATATTTATTTATAAAAAACAATCTTTTTTATATACTATGAAAATTCATTTTTCAAAAATTGATAAAATGATTTAAAAAAATTCGCTTTATAATTTAACTACCTAGAATTATAATTATTTTACTTACAAGTTCTTTTTGTGAAGCATCATTCCTTTCAAAAGCTTGGAATTCTTCTACATTTTTGAATGGTAACCAGTTGGGAACAGTGTTTAATGTAGCCCCACGGTCGTTCCTATTTATATTTCTGAAATGGAGAATTAAGGTAATATATTATTATAATTTAATAATATATATAATTATTTCAACTACGTACACTTTTTTCCGTTAATGAAGTGGCCATGGTTAAGTTAAGAATAAAGCAAAATATGCTACACAAAAGTAAAGCCTATTCCTTCCTTAGATATTACGACTCTCACTTCCCTCCGCTCGTTCGAGTTACAGTTTTATTCTCTTAAGAAATATGCGAATTTACTTTTTAGTTTAGTAAGATATTACTTATTATAGTACTTTACTTATGCTTGTGAGTCTTGAAATTTTGTATTCATCTTAACTTTTAGTTCATCTATCTTATTTAGTAAGCTTTGGTATGATTCATTTATTGAATTCGAAATTTTGCCGAATGCTAGCACTCTCTTCACTCTGATTTACATTTGTAGATATACTATGTGTTGATAAACCTGTCAAATATTGAATGAATCCCTATATTTTTTTTATTTATAATTATTAATAGTGAAAATGTATTTCATCAACAAACAAAATGTATTTTCTTGAGCTTTCAACAACAATCTAAACGATGTTTAAATTATGAATACTCAAAATTTAATTTTTTTTTTAAATTAACACTAAAACCTCCTTCATCTTGGAAAATAAAACTAAGATCAATCATTGCATGAAAGTTTCATTGCATTGAATATGAAGTTGAGAAATAGCAAGCTCATGATGTATTATTTAATAAATAAACGATCTAAAAAAAACAAAATCTTATTACATGTAGAGTTTTTAATTATGCTTTTCATGAGATTTAGTAATTAAGAATAATTTTGTATTTCTAAAAAGCAGTTACCTCCATTTAATTTGTCATTATTATTCTTAGATAAGCTATTGTTACTATTTTCACTATTTTCAGTAGTCATTAGTTTGATTTACAATATCCTCCTCCATAGATTTGTCTGAGTAATTATCATCAGATTCATTCTCTGTCCTTTGATCACTATCACTTATTTCTTCTTGAAAAGCATCTTCCATTGATTCTAGTAAATATTTCTTTTTTTTTAAATCTTAAATTATCTTTTTTATCACTTGCGCTGCAATACTTTTTAGGTTTCCTTATTTGACGACCTTTAGAATTTAAATTTTCTTTCTTCTGAGACATTGTGACAATACTACTTGAAAAAAACAAAAATTAATCAAGACAATGTGAAACTGTAGAAATAACTTGCTTCAATTATTTAATGAATTAATCAAATGATTATTTGAAAAAAATTCTCTGCAATATACATTCACGAAAACAATTTAAATTAAAAAAATTTGTTCCTGCATGTACTGAAATTACGTGATTTATGTTAAATTTCTGTTATTTTTAAATATTTATTTCTTTTTTAACAGTGATTTTCACTTTTAATACAACTTGTAGTTGATTATAACGCTATATAAAATTTGTTTTGAATATTTTTACCCTAATATACTTAAATAAATACAATTAGAGTTCTTATGCGCACAGAAAAAATTTAAAACTAAAGCAGGTTTACAATATAATATTCATCTGAGTTCATTAAAGCAAGGAATTAAATAATAATAATAAAAAAATTGAATAAAATAAATAAATAAATTAAATAAAAAATTTAATAATAATAATGAAATAATTCTTGTCTTCGTTTCATCGTAATACTTTATTACTTTCACGTGAACATCAAATACACAATATTGGAAAATCTTCGAAATTCACGCGTGAAACTGACACCAAGTCATTCGATTACTTGCTTGTATTTTAAAAATAACTTAGCTCAAGCTACAATGCTATTAACATTCAGTAAGAATGAAATTTCTGTTTGAATTTGTAAAGTTTCACGCACATGTTAAACTCGCACGTGTTCACACATTATATAATTTTAGGTTTACTCTGTAATCTTAATTTAAGTTCATTATAGAGTGAACATGATTCAGTTTCAAATTTTTTTTAGTGTATAATAGGCATCAAAGATAGTTATGTGTATAAAGATGCAAATTAATTATTCAAAATAAAAAAATTATTTGTTGAGAAAGTGGCGTGTCATTTGTATGAACTAATTTTCATTTTTTGCTATCAAAAAAAATTTTTTAATTTTCTTATAAATGAAATTATGAATGTAGGGAAACTTTTTAGCAAACTTTAAATATTTAAAAAGATCAAAATGAACAAAAATACGATCTAGCTAGCGGTGTCATTTCAATCAACGCAAAGAACACTTTTTAATGCTTATTTGAAGCTATTCGTGATTGTGAATGTAAAGAAATATTTTAATTAAATTTTTATCAATAAAAAAATTTAGAAACATAAACTTTAATGTGTTAATCTGCACTTATAGTGAATATCCCTTAAGAGCATGATGAAGCTGCCCCCTTTTAATAATATTTCCAATTTTAGTTTACGAGTAAACGGTGCATTCACTTGAGTTTTTCGCTATAGTAAAAAAATTTTTAAGATTAAACTTGAGGGTGCACTGCAAATTTATGTGTGTTAATTCACACACTGATAGTGAGTACTTTTACACGTTTTAGTGTGTAAATTCTATTATGTGTGTAAAAAAACGCACTTATGTGCGTAAAAGTATCGGTATACAGATTTTATGTGTAATTTTACACACATGATCAGTTTAGTGTGAAAATTTACACACATAAATGCGTAAATCTACACATCTATGTGTTTAAAATTTATATTTGTACATTAATATATTTACTGTGATTCATTTTTATTTTACATTAGTAAAGTAGATAAATTTACAGGTAATTACAGTACAATATTAATAATTTTTAATCAAAGTTTTTCTAAAAATATATATTTTTAATATTAAATCGTATTAGAACTACAATATTCATTATTTCAAATTTTATAGTCTTTTATTTTAATTGCCTTAAGGTGGCTCAAGCGATTTTTTCTAAAATTGTTAAGCTATCCAAAATTTGTATTAAAATATTCTTTATATCGTAATATTTCGATATTTATTTTGAAAAATAGAGGTTGACGAACTATTTTTAAAGAAAAAGATGTTTTAATAATTGTAATTAATACATGTGCTCTTATGGGACTGAATCATAAATTAGGTTTTACGCTAATATAAAAAAGTACAAGTTAAAATAAAAATTATACACTTATAGTTTGTTTCACGAAGATTATTTTTCAAGAAGAAAAAAAGGACTTGACGAAGAAATACAAGAGAAAATAAATCTAAAAGAATGCGAAATAGAATTTGCTACACATAATGGCAGCTTCTGCGCATGCGCGTCAGATACAGGCGCCATACGTATAGCTAACGTGCGTTCAGAGTGCTCGTAACCAACAAAACAGCAGGGACGTACCAAAGTAAAACTTGTAATGAGAAACAAAACAAAAATTTTTTTTTCTTTTTTATTACTCTTGATTACTTAAAATTGTTTTCTTATCATAAGAAATAATCAATAATGCTATTTAATTAGTTATAATAGCTCTATCAATAAAAACATTTTGATGTCGCAGACAGGGCCCCGCTTGATACGGCACCAAGCGCTTGAGCCACCTTAAGTAATTGATGATAATATTTTATTATTTAATAAGAAGTTTAATTAAAATTTTTCATACGAAAAAAAATAATTTTATTGAATCGAATGCATCTATTGAATTAATAATATAAAATTCAGTAATCAATATTAACCTTATCAAATAAATTATTTAATAATAAATTTTTTATACTCGTTAATTTTTTTATAAAA
This sequence comes from Anastatus disparis, assembly GCA_017163975.1. Lineage (NCBI taxonomy): Eukaryota > Metazoa > Arthropoda > Insecta > Hymenoptera > Eupelmidae > Anastatus > Anastatus disparis. The sequence continues at coordinate 513,880 of JAFFSR010000396.1, read as the reverse complement.
AAATAATTGTTTATTTGATGAAAAATTAAATTTTTAACAAATAAGGAATTAGATATTCTTTTGATAAAAAATTATTTTAATCATACAAGAAAAATTATTCTACTGATCTTTATTTTTTTTTAATTAGTATTAATTACTCATGATTATTATTATTTATTTCATTTAAATTTAGAAGTGTTTGAAAATAATGAAATTTTTATATTAATAAACCATAAATATAAGAAATTATCGTCACTCATAACAAGCGTTCCGTAGCGTAATAGGTAGCGTCGATGCCTCGCATCCCGTAGGTCGTGAGTTCGCGCCCAAGTCAGGTCGAAAATTTTTTAAGCGTTTTTATAGGCGATATAATTTTAATAGGTTAATTCTTAAAGTAATTGAACATTAAAATTAAAAAATTTCATCACTAAAAATGGAATGCCCATAAAAATAATTTTTTATTTTTAATGTATTTTAATCTATTACACGCTTTATACGTTTGAATTTACGCGTTTACGTGTGTTAAATTAAACATCTAAAATGTGTTATAGATTTAACACACAAAAAAGTGTGTAAAAATGGCGACAGCCGAATTGCACACGTAAGTGTGTTAAAATAACACACTTAAATTTGCAGTGTGGACAACTCAAAAAATCCACCAAAATACTATATATAAAAAGTTATATACAAACTTTCAATATATCATATTCTGAGTATAGGTTTGTCGAGCTTGTTATCTACTTTCCAATCCAAGTATATAAAAAAGTAACAAGTCCAAATAATTTTTTATTTTAATAAAAATTCATGGTTTAAAATAGCTTTAGCGCAGACAAGTCATTACATTTGTTTAAATTATGAATTTAAAAAGATATTAATAAAAGAAAAAAAGCAAAAAAATTTGTAATCATTCATAATTGAAGAAAAAGAAAATAGTGAACGTGAATAATATCACCTGAATTGCATTATATACAGTATATACATTTATGAGAAATTACATCAATTTAAATTAAAAATAATCATATAATAAATTTAATTTCTTATAATTTGAATTGAATGAAAGTATTAGTTGGAGAACTTATATATATTCTTACTTGTTATTTCAAAATAATTATGAAGTCATTTTTTTTCAGTATGGAGTAGAGTTGAGATAATTTACTCATTTGTATTAATTTTCGATGTTTGCGTCAAAGAAAATAATTTATTCCAACTAGGCATACAATAGCGTTTTGCAGTAATACAATTTTTTGTAACTACTTAAACATCTTTAAATAAATTTGTACATTTATATACACCAATACAAGTCGATTTTATTGGGTTAATTTTCTACCGTCTTCAAGTTTACAATAATTATTTTGTCCATCTAATAGAAATAAAAATTTATCAGATTCATATTTTTTATATTGATGACAACTTGTGCTAGGAATGGTTTCAGGTATCAAACCATTATTATGTTTTACTGAGACGGACTCTATATCAGATATAACTGCTTTTTGTACATGCTGAATATCATCTTTTTCTGCTAAACGATTGGCAAACTGTTGTAATGGTCGTAGATGGTTTCGTATGTTTTTTTTAAATAGAGGTATTTTATTCTCATAAATGAATGCAGAACAATTGTCTAGAGGTCCATATTTTTGAGGGTCATCAACTAAATGTAAAAGACCATGTACACTATATCTGACAAATGAAAGTGTATATACATCTGGAGTATATTGGACAAATGTCTTTAAAGCAAATTTTGCTATTTTCAACTTTTTTTTATTGTTTCGATGAAGTGAGAGTACGTATTGATGTATAATGTAATAAAATATGGTAGTAATGTTCATCTGGAAGAATACCTATTGAAATTATGGCTGATGCGTACAATAAAAAATGTCTTGCTTTTGTAGCTTTAAATTTATAGAATTTTTTTAATCGCCTAGGGTAGCAAGCAAAATCACGTGGACACCATTTCAATAGTTCATCATACCTATTACAAAGTTCATTGATTGATGAACTGCGTAATTTACCATCGAGACCAAATTTGCCATTAATATGCTTTTAATAGTCTTATTGTTACTCCTAAATATAGTAACAAGGAGAGTGTTTGACTTCCGGGAAACGGATTCTGCTGAAACTGTAAGATATGATTTTTAGATAAAGAAAATGAATCCGTGTTTTTTCTTTTTCTTCAATAGGCCCCCTAGACAAGGATATAGACATTTTTTCAAAAATATGGTGAATAAGAGCCTTTATAAAGTAAATCATGTGTCTGTGACAAGAAGTCGCTTGTTATCGTAACGCTCGCAAAGGATTCTCCAAGTGATTGCATAATTGTCTTTGGTAATAGTTATCTCATCTACCGCCTTTTTTGCCTCGCTACTGATCACCGTTTTAAGATAGTGTAGCCTTTGTACATCGGTCAAAGACTTGTCCTCGTAAACTAATGAAGTAAATAGATCACGGAAGGATTCCCAGTATTCAAAGGCTCCCGAAAATGTCGGAAGATTAATTTTCGAGAGATGACGCTGGGTTCGCTCATGAATTGCAGATTGAGGCATTCGAGTGTCAGCAGTAAGTTTAAGCTGCTCATCATACAAAAATCCGAGCATCGTGTTGTATGCCCTTGAAACTGTGGTGCATACGCTTCGTCAGAAGTAATCACAATCCTGATCTGAGGTTTTTCATAGGATCTTTTGGTGTGTCCTTTCGAACTTTTCCCATATCTCCCGAAAGGATTCAATATGAGCAATGAGAAGGCCTTTTGTTATCGTTGATTTGGATCTCAACAGATTCTGTTGATAGATAATGATGGTTTCAGCTAGAGCTTCTTGTCTATTAATGCACTCCATAGTAGATTTTGTGAGTATTACCCGTGAATCGAACTGACTCAGTTTGAAACGGGCAGGAAATACCGATAAAAATTAATTTCACGGATGTGACCTTATATGAATGGAGAAGATGAGAAGAAAAGAAGAGTAAAATAAAAAAAAAGGATTTGACGATTGGGAAGACAGGACACCAAATGAATGGATTGCGAATGAGCCTCACAGGTACAAGCCAATATTTTAATAGGTCAGAAAAAAGTTAAATTCAATTAACTCTTAAAAATTTATCATACTATTAAAAACTTTGTAGTGCTTTTATTAACGGGATGTCGGAGTTGTTAGAATCGATTTTTATTTTTATTTTTATTTTATTTTATTGATTCACGGGACAAATGTCCCTTTACATTGAAATATAAAGAATACTATTAGGTAACGCAATAAACAAATATCCTAATAGAAACTTAAAATACGCTTTCTTAAATCAAACTTAAAGTGAGAATAATTATTATAATCATTGATATTACAATTCAAAACATTCCAACTTCTATGAAGTCTAAATGTAGAACTAAAAAATACTAGATTCTTCCTACAAGTGTATTCAACAAAATAACTATGATTTTTAATTTGATAATTGACTGCCTTACACTGAAATAAATTAATTAAATCTACTAGCTTGTCACTACTATTCAAGAATCTAAACATGAATAAAATGTCATTTAAATTGTGAATAGACTTAAGTGCATGAATACCGAAATATTTAGAAACATTAGCAAAATCATGGTCAAACCTATTCATAGGTATATGAAATCTATACGCCAAATGCCTTAGTAATCTATGCTGAACAGATTCAAGTCTTTTTCTCGCATAATCAAGATATGGTGACCAAATAATAGAAGCATAAGTTAGAATAGGTAATACCAAACTCTTATATAAAGTAATAATAGATTCAAAGTGAATAAAATTCTTGGTATTACGAATTATAAACCCCAAAGTTTTTAAGGCTTTCGATACAACAAAATTAACATGATCATTAAATGAAAACTTAGCATCGAAGAAAACACCCAAATCCTTAACAGCATAAACTCTTTCCAAATTACAAGTATTCATAACATAATTAAATTTGTAACAATTATGACCACTATAAAATGATATTATTTTACATTTACTTTCATTAAAGTATAAAGCATTTTCAATTGACGAATTATATAAGTTAATTAAATCATTTTGAAGTGAGTAACAATCACTATCAGATACTACTGTCTTAAATAATTTAACATCATCTGCAAATAACAAAAACTTACAATTTTTAATACAATGATTGATGTCATTTATAAAGATGTTAAACAAAATTGGTCCCAAATGCGACTCCTGAGGAACACCAGAAATAACTTTTATAGCAGAAGACAATATATCTTTGATTTTAACATAGCATAGTCTTTCAGTAAGATATGATTCAAACCAACTCAGCAAAGCACCTCTAATACCAATATTATACAACTTATCCAACAGTCTAGAATGATTAACTGAATCAAAGGCCTTTTTAAAATCTAAATAAATGGCATCAACCTGTACATCAATATCTAAGGAATTTACTATGTAATCAGAATAAAGCAATAAATTAGTCACCACAGATCTATTTGACTTAAAGCCATGTTGCTGACTTATAATTTTATGATTAACAAAATCACCTAATTTCTTAGCAATAATATTATCAAACAATTTAGCAAAGTTGCTTAAGAGAGAAATAGGTCTATAATTTGTGATGTCATTTCTAGATCCTGATTTAAGAACAGGAGTAATGCAAGAATTCTTCCAAATATCAGGAAAAATACCAGTAGAAATAGATTTATTAAAAATAATGAATAAAGGTTTTAAAATAGAATTCTTACAATTTTTTATAAAAACTAATGGTATATTATCAGGACCTGAACAAAACCCATCTTTTAACTCATCCACAACTTCACCAATATTATCATATGAGATATCTAAACAATCCAACACATCATCACAATTTACTAAAGTTAATTTATCAGCAATATTATTACTAAAAGATGATTGAAAAAACTTATAAAATAACTCAGCTGTATCATAAGCATTATTAGATTTACAATTGTGCAAATACATATTTTTGGGAATACAATTCTCATACTTTAAATTATTAACATACTGAAAAAATGTTTTAGTATTCCTCTTTAGATTGGATTCTACATTATTAATATAATTATTATAACATGATTTAGATAATCTAATACATTGTGCTCTTAACTTTTTAAATTCAATATAATCTAAATCTAGATTATAGATCTTCCAAACTTTATGAATCCTTTTCTTTTTAATAATTAATTGCTTTAAATTATAACTAAACCATCTTGGGTATTTTACATTGCTAACAGAAACCATAGGTACATACTTATTAATAATATTATTAATTCTATTATAAAATAATTCAACATCAAAATTAACATTCGTATTACACAACAAATCAGACCAATCAATTTGATTCAAATCTTTGAGAATACCATTAAAGTTCGCTAATTTAAAATTATAATGCTTAAAGCTATGATTAACAGGATCACTAACAGAAAAACTTGTTGAAAAATACGCTGGATGGTGATGATCATCTATATTCACTAAATAATCCGTAGAAATAATCCTTTCAAAAGAAATATCAGAAAATAATAAGTCAAGTGTGTAATCTTTATGACCAATCACAGGAAACCACTGTCTTAAATTCAACAAAGAACAGCAATCTTTAATCAGTAAAGCTGCTTCATAAACTTGATTTTTAACATAACCATTCTTAGAAAAATTAAAAACAGGTGAATTTGGATTAGACCATTTAATGCCAGATAAATTATAATCACCAAACATAACTAGTGAGCTATCTTGATTAACATTCATTAGATCTTCAATACTATTCAAATGGTCCAAATAAACAGAAAGATTACTTTGTTGTTCTGGTGGAATATAAACACAGCCAATGATTAAATTCTTCATACCCAAATATATCTTCACAAACACCTGTTCAATATTATTTATAATTATATTACACCTTTCCGAATTAAAGCAAGACTTGATGGCAATTAAAACACCACCACCTCTCCTGTGTAAACTGAATGTTTCAGATCTATCAAATCTATAAATTTCATATGAGTCTAATCCTAGTTCTGAATTTAAAACAGAATCATTCAACCATGTCTCAGTAAACACTATGACATCGGGCGAAGGTGTACAATTTAACACAGATAATCTCAACTGATATAACTTGTTTTTTAAACTACGAACGTTCTGATAATAAAAGATTAAGTCTCGTTTATTTCCAATTGTTGGGAGTTTTTTGAGTTTTTATTATCAAATACCAATTTAGGTATAGAATTAAAATAAACAACTTTCTTTTTTACTTGATTCTGGACATCAGAATTATAATTATCACATTCTAATTTCAGCTTTTTAAAATACTGCCTTTGAGCAACTGCCTGATCAGGAGAAGCTGTAACATCAGTTGGTAAATCAGATTTCTTCCTTAGCACCTTAATAACTTCATCTTTAGAGCTCAGCCTTATAACTAAAGGCCTTATTTTATTAGGTAGATACTTTCCCAATCTTTTAGCAGACAATATATTAATTTCTTTCTTAAATTTATACAAAACTTTACAAGCCACACCTAAACTGTCATTATCATCACTTTTAGAGCTAGATTGCATAATTTCATTTACATTATACAACATAATATTACTGCTTTTAAACTCTCTTGATTTTAACTCAGAAAAAACATCCTCCATTTGACACTCAGCTTTTTCATTAATAGAATCAATATCACTCTTGATTTTAGCAACTTCACTATCCAATGATTGAAGTTTATCACTATGTAAATCCAACAATTTAAAAGCACCTTGCATATCATTGGAAATAGAATCAATTTTGACAACTACATGTTTTAACATACTACCAAGATCCTGCAATTCCATTTTAAACAAAACCTTCATACCATCAGACAAAGATGGTGAAACTTTATCCAAATTAGATAATTTATCCAAGCATTCATAACATGTTAGATATGATAAAGTATGATTATCATCATAAGTTAATTTACAATTCAAATTTATAGCACAGTCTTGATGAAATTTTTCACTACAACCAACACAGTTATATCCAAGATTATCAATTGAATCACAATCAACAAAAGCACACTTAAAAACATTAGTAGTATACTTTCTATTACAATTCACAAAGTCATTCATATTTAAAAATTTTAGGTTATGTTAACCTAAAAACACGTGCTAATTGAATCTTAACCAAAATTTTTAGACTTAAGAGCATGACGAAGCTGTCCGCTTTCTAATAATATTTCCAATCCTAACTTATGAATAAACGATGCGTTTAATCGAGTTTTTTTACTACAAAGAAAAAATTTGTAAGATTAAACTCTAGTGCGGACAACTCAAGAAATCCACCAAAATATTATACATACAAAGTTATAATAAAAACTTTCAATGTATCGTATTTTAAGGTTAGGTTTGTCGAGTTTAATATCTAATTTCCAATCAAAGCTCATAAAAAAATAACAAGTCCAAATGATTTTTTATTTTAACAAAAATTATTGTACTAATATAGCTTTAGTGCGGACAAGTCATTATATTTGTTTAATTTATGAATTTAAAAAGATATTGATGAAATAAAAAAAGCAAAACTCAATTGCTGCAGCTCCGACATGCCGTTAAAGCCACAAAGTAGAAATTTTATACTCAAAAAGTTCAAAAAATTTTTCTTTTTATAATTCAATAACAATCAACAAAATTCTATGCGTCAAATTACAACAAATTGCAAAAATTCTACAAGTAAAAATTTAAGAAGCTTTATCAATGCGCCACCTATTGGCATTTTTGCTTGTTTATCTGATTGATATCTCTTTAAATGGACTATTTAGATAAATATAATGACTTGTCCGCGCTAATGCTACATTAATTCAATTATTTTTGTTAAAGAAAAAAAATCACTCGAACTTGTTATTTTTTCATGAATTTTGAATGAAAATTTGATATCAAGCTCGATAAACCTAACCTCAATATATTATACATTAAAAGTTTGTTCATAACTTTTTATGTATAATGTTTTGGTAAATTTCTTGACTTGTCCGCACTCGGGATTAATATTACAAATTTTGTTACTGTAGTGAAAAAACTTGATTTGACGTACCGTTTACTCATGAACTTTGTATAAAAATATTATTGGGAGGGGATAACTACGATATCCTCTTAAAATTTTAATATTTTAATTGATGGATATTGAACGACTGATATTTTATATTATTTCATTTATCTGTAATATCACTCTGACCCACATAGCACGAAAGCTTCCAAGAAAGCTTCCCATGAAACTTTCACGTAATATTCCAGCGGAAGCTTCCATTAGCCTTTCTGTAAGCTTACTAAATCTTTCATTAATATTGCATTGTAATATTTCATGTAATCTAAAAGTAAGCTAAACGTAAGCATGAATAAATGGCTAATGAAAGCTTACGTAAAATATTCCACAAAATCTTTTTAAAATCTTACAGTAACCTTTCAGCCAAGCTTCCATGAATGGATTCAGAAAAGTTACATGTAAGATAGTGAAAAAGATTACTGTAAGCTTCCCGAAAGATTCATCGGTTAGGTAATCGTGAAAGCTTACAGGAAGCTTACTGAAAAGATTCGTGTCATCTTTCATGGAATATTCCGCTAACGTTTAATACAATCTTTCATGAAAGATAACTGCAAGCTTCCCGAAAGTTGCATTAGTAAGCTTTCGCCAAAAGCCTTCGGAAATTTTTCAAAAGAGATTAATAAAAGCTTTCACGTAATCTTTTACGAAACATAAATGGAAGATTTAATGAAAGATTAATGTAAATAAAGATGGAAGATTACAGAAAGAATTTTCACCACCGTAAATGTAAGCTTTCTAGAAAGCCTTACAGGAAGATTCCACTGGAAGATTTCATGAAAGTTTACAATTAGCTAAATGTAATATTGAAAAAAGGTTACTAAATAATTACGTGCAAGATTCCTTGAAATATTTTTACAATTTTACAGTAAACTTTCAGCGAATCTTCCATGAATGTATTCAGAAAGGTTAATTGTAAGATAGTAAGAAAGATTACTGTGAGCTTCCCGAAAGATTCATCGGTTAGGTAATCGTGAAGGCTTACAGGAAGCTTACTGAAAAGATTCGTGTCATCTTTCATGAAATATTCTGCTAACGTTTAATACAATCTTTCATGAAAGATAACTTCAAGCTTCCCGAAAGATTCATTTGTAAGCTTTCGCCAGAAGCTTTCCTAAATCTTTCAAAAAAGGTTAATAAAAGCTTTCACGTAATCTTTTACGGAACATAAAAAAAACTTTAATAGAAAATTAATGCATGTAACGATGGAAGATTACTTGATGAATTTTTATAACTGTTAAAAACAAGTCGTATTATCTGTTTTTTTGTAATCAAAGGATTGATTTTTTTTAAAACTATTAATTTTGACCAACAAAAGAGAAAGCCACATCCCGTGTTGAAAAAAGGAATATATTATTCGATGATAAAGAACTGATTTTATCGCCCACATAGCACAAAAGCTTCCGAGGAATCTTTCTGTGAAACGTTCACGTAATATTCCAGAGGAAGCTTCCATTAACCTTTCTGAAAGCTTACTGAATCTTTCATTAATATTTCATTGTAATATTTCATGTAATCTAAAAGTAAACTAAAAGTTAGCATAAATAAATAAATAATAAAAGCTTACGTGCAATGTTTCCTTAAATCTTTTTGCAATCTTATAGTAACCTTACAGAAAAGCTTCCATGGATAAATACGCAAAGGTTACATGAAAGATATTGAGAAAGATTACTGTAAGCTTCCTGAAAGATTTATCAGTTAAGTAATCGTGGAAGCCTACAGGAAGCTTTCTAAAAAGATTTATGCTTTCTTTAATAGAATATTGCGCTTACCTTAAATAGAATATTTCATAAAAGATAATTGCAAGCTTATTGAAAGATTCATTAGTAAGGTTACGTCTAAAGCTTTCGGGCATCTTACGAGAAAGGTTAATAAATGCTTTCACGTAATCTTTCATAGAACATTAATGGAACCTTTCATTGAAAATTAATGTAAGAATCGATGGAAGATTCCTGAAAGATATTTAACAACTGTGAATAAAAACTTTTTCAATAAATGTTACGGAAAAACTCAACTGAAAGATTCCATGAATGCTTACAGTAAGCTAAATGTAATCTAAAAAGAAGTTTACTGAATGCTAACGTGCAATATTCCCTAAAATCTTTATGGAATCTTATAGTGATCTTATAGAAAACCTTCCATAGATGAATACACAAAGGTTACATGGAAGATATTGAAAAAGGTTACTGTAAGCTTCCCGAAAAATTCATCAGTTAGGTAATCGTGGAAGCTTTCAGGAAGCTTTCTAAAAAGATTCATGCCTTCTTTCATTGAATATTTCGCTTACTTTAAATAAAATCTTTCATAGAAGATAACTGCAAGCTTACTGAAAGATCCATTAGTAAGGTTACGTCGAAAGCTTCCGGGAATCTTCCGAGAAAGGTTAATAAAAGCTTTCACGTAATCTTTCATGAAACATTAATGGAAGCTTTCATTAAAGATTCATGCAAAGACCATCTACATAGCAAAAAAGCTTACAGGGAAGCTTCCCATGAAACTTTTATATAATATTCCAGTAGAAGCTTCCATTCACCTTTTCGAAAATTAACATAAGCTTACAGTAAGCATAATCTAAGTCCGAAAAATGCTTCCTAAATACTTACATGTAATATTCCGTGGAATCTTTTTGCTATCTTCTTGTAACCTTACGCAAAAGTCTTAATAAATGGATTAGCAAAGGTTTCAAGTAAACTAACTAGAAAGATTGCAGTAAGCTTCCTGAAAGATTCACTAGTAAGCTAACTAAGAACACTTTCAGGAAGCTTTCGTGAAAGCTTCATGTAAATGTTTAAGGGATACTCCACGAAACGTTAATTAAATCTTGCATATAACATACCTGTAAGTTTCCTGTAAGGTTCATCAGTTAGGCAACACAGAAAGCTTCCAGTTAGCTTCCAAGAAAGGTATATGTTACTTTTCAACAACATTTTATGGGACATTTCTCGGAACGAAAAAGAAAATGTCGGTAAAGTAGACATTTTTAATCTTCTTTTCATATGGTTTTAAATAGTTAATAAACATTTATATAAATAATAGATTGATTGATAATTAGTTTTATAAAACAAAATTTTCTAACTAAAAATTATTTTTTTTATACAAGAAAAATAACGTAGAAATGCGCAATAAATTATTAATAATTTTTTCAATGAAAAATTATATAAAACTGTTTTTTGCAGTAAAAAAATTAGATTTATTGTGTAGTATAATTGAAGTATTAATAATTAAGTAAATTAAATAGATATTATTTTCACAAAATATTTTCAGTTGTATAAAAGAATTAATTTTTAAATACAAAAAAATAATTATACTGACCTCTAATTATTTTTAATAATTATTAATAACTTACTATTAATTCACTGTTTAATTTTACAAATGCTAAAAAGAATATAAAAGACAAAGTTTATGTTACGTAAACTATATAAATAAGAAATGATCAGTGTTCGTAACAAGCGTACCGTAGCGTAATAGGTAGCGTTAATGCTTCGTAATCTGTAGGTCATGGGTTCGAGCCCCGATCAGGTCAAAAATTTTTCTTGCGTTTTATGCGATTTTAAGCGTTTTATGAGTTATATGCGTAATAATGTTAATTATTTACTGTATAAAATAATTTGTAAGTTATATGAACGATAAAATAAATCTATAAAAATGTATCAGATTCTAGAAGCCTAGTAGTTATCTTACTAGAACTATTATTAAGATTTCTTGAAAGCTTACTGTAATCCTTTCGTTAAAGCTTCCTGAAAGGTTCCCTAAAATATTACGCGACAACTTTCCTTAAAATATTTCTGACGATTAATTTTTTCCATACATTTTATTCTTACTGAAAGCTTCTATGAAATCTTCCTGTTAGATTTAAGGGAATCTATATGTAAGAGTCACGAAAGCTTTATAAATATCATACCGAAATCTTTTATTTAGATTCCTTGGAAGCTTACCAACGTCTTACGAGAAAGCTTGCTAAAAGGTTCCCTAGAAGATTACAACAATCTTTCTCGGAAAGAAAGAAAGCTTTGTAAATATTTTACTGTAATCTTTTATTCAGATTCCTTGGAGCCTTACCATCATCTTTCGGGAAAGCTTCCTGAAAGATTTTTTAGAAGATTATAACAATCTTTCTCGGAATATTTCTGACAGCTAGTTTGTCCCAGACATTTTAAGCCTACTGGAAGCTTCCCATGAAAGCTTTCTGTAAGATTTCGAAGCTTACACGGAAGCTTCCTGGAAGCTTACAGGAAGCTTACGTGCTATGTGGGGAATGAGGTATGTTTCAGTATTATCAGTTTTATGTAATAGACTGTGATATAAATTTGATTTTGTATGCAATATTTATATTATTATGTAAAACTTTAGGCATTTTACTGCACATCTTTTTTCAATAATCATAAAATATGCAAATTATATTGCTAATCTTTCTGCTAATTTGAAATGATTATTTCGTTAGAGATACTTTTAAAAAAGTGTTGAATAATTAATCTTAATTAATATTTAATATTCATTGGTGATATCACTGTAATAGCTATCAAAAGAAAGTAGTTAAGTTTAAAAATTTTTTATTTGCTTTGACTAATTTACTTTTAATTTTCTAGACCTAATTTTCTAAATAAAATGTCTCATTATAACTTATATGAATGCTATCTATAATTAAAATAATTTTTTATGATAGATATGGAATTAAAAAAGCATTATTAAAATAATATTATTTTTAAACTATATTGGTTTTAAACATCATTACTCTAATTATCATATATTTAATGAATTTAATATTGAATCTAACATTCTATATTTAAAAAATCGACTTTACTTTAGATATTTAAAGTGTCTCGTGATTATATAATTTTTGGATAAATCTTATAATACAATAGTCTTAATTGGACAATCATTAGCTTAAATAAATCATTTATGAGACGGAACAATCTGAAAATTGAAACAAAATTAAATAGAGCTTCTTGGTATAATTAGTATAGTACTAAACATGTGAGATATCCTAAAAAATGAAAAACGAATTCCATTCCGTCATCAAGACATTTAATTAAAAAATAAACAAAATATAGAAGAAACGATGCAATAAAATAATATCGTTCCATCTTTAAATATTTTAAATTTTTGAAAGTTAGAATTTAATTGAAAGTTTAATATTTTATAATAAATTTAAAATCGAAATGCAAAGAAACTAAAGATTTTTCTTTATAAAGTTAGAAAATACGATACACACAGAACCTATAAAGGCTCAGCAACTGAATGTATGTATACGTGTATGTATATATATATATATATATATATATATATATATATATATATATATATATATGTGTGTGTGTGTGTGTGTGTGTGTGTGTGTGTGTGTGTGTGTGTGTACATACACATTAAGAGCAGGCCGAACTATCTGTCCTTGTCTAATAGTGTTTTTCATCATTCATATAAACACCGTTGGCTGTAACATAAAAAAATGGGCCCCCGCTAGATACTGGTTATAATAGATAATTTTGATAATAAAAACAATATAATTTATTCACGTAGTTTGTAAATAATATGACACCTACTAACAATCTATAATGTAACCTATCTTTTTTTGGAAGGTCTCATATTATTCAAAAACTACGAAATTAAATTATTTTATTGTTATTATAAAACTTACTTATTATACTAATATCTACAGGGCTTGCCATTTTTTTCACGTTACAACCGATGGTGTTTTTCTAAATTATAAAAAACACTATTCAACAAAGACAGATAATTCGGTCTCTTCTTAAAAATTTCGATTTTTTTGATAAAAATTTTCAAAAACTGTATGAACCAAAGCAAAAATAAATACTGCATAATTCATTAAGATTCACTTAAAATTTTTTTAACCTATTCTGATGCTTCCACGTTTTTGAATTTGAGGCTTGTCCTAGTTCTTTCTATGAAAAGGGTTTTTTTTACATTATATAATTTCTCCGTGAAAAAGCAGAGTATAAATCCAAAAACGTTTAATTTTTTCCATAATAAAAATTTTATGATTCTTTCCAATATTAAATTTCAATTTAATGTTATAAAATAATTTATATCATAACATTTTAAGTTTTTAATAATATTTTATACGCAGGTGATATATTTTGGGGTGATCTTGAACTGTATAGCTTATTAACTAAAGCCAACTAGGGTTGTTAATTTCTGTTATTGAACTACGTATCAACGTATCGAATATCCTAAAAAATTTGTTAAAAATTACATTCAATAATCGAGACATTTAATTTTAAAAAATCCAAAAAATAAAGTATAAATAGTACAATAGATTAATGTCGTTAGAAATTTGAAATTTTATGGAAGTAGAAAGTTTAGTTAAAAGAAAATTAGCTTGAATGTAGACTTATCCTTTTAGTTATCAGTATGATGATAATTTCATCAGCTTAATTTCAAAACTAACGTGAAGTAAAAATTTTTTAATTTTTTATGAAATGTTTTATAGTAAATTTGTAATTAAAAATTTATTTCCTTTATGAAATCAGCAAACATATTAAAAAAATACGATATACACAGGACCTACAAAGGCTCAGCAGCCGTATTTATGTATGGATGTATGGATGTATGTATGTATGCATGTACATTTGGCAGAAAAGATATTTTTCCGAATGTTAACCACAAATGGTAACATCGCATATTTTACCACAGACATAAGACCATTCCAAATTATGGAAAAAATTTCGCATCATCGTTACTTATTATTTAATGACATAATTGTAGTGAACAAACAACATTACTTTCTTTTTTCATGATATGAATTATAATTTTATGAAATAAAATTTTTATTAATCAGTTCAATAATCATATAGAATCTAATATTGTTTGTAATAAAATCTTAGTTGTTATCATTTGAATTTCGCATAAATAACCTATATCAAAAAACCAACGTACGTCTGTGGTAAAATATGCAGCGTTGCCATTTGTCGTACATATTCGGAAAAATATCCTTTCCGCCCAGTGTACGTATATATGTATGTATATATGTATAAAAATAAATACGTGAATACGTATATATGTTTTCCACACATTAACAGTTTCGATTCTTTGAAAGAAAAAAACATAAACTGCATAATCCACTGACAATCGATAAAAATTTTTTTAACCTATTCTGATGCTCTCAATGTAAAGCTTATCGTAGTTCTCTTTAGCATAGAGGCTTTCCTCACTATATGTCTCCGTAAAGAATCAGCGAATAAATCCAAAGACGTTGATTCACCCATTAAAGATTCTAGACGAAAAAATTAAGGTTTTTTATGATTTCAAGCCTCTCTTGTAAATAGAAAAAAAGATTTATTTTGCACTGGCATATTTATAGTATGCCAATATACAGATTCTATACCTTTGCCTTTCTTGTTTTTCTGCAATAAATACAGAAACAGGAGTAAAAACGAAAATAAAGAAGTTACTTTAATATTTTGATAAATTAAAAAATTAATAATTTTTTAACCTTACCTCTTATTTTGAGTCGTCGAGGTGTTTTTGTTACTTAAAAAGAATACGGAAGAAGACGACACACTTTTCTTGAAATTTTACACGGTGACTTGTTCTTGCTTCACTAACACAAAATTTCTCATTAAAAACTCTAATAATTTATTGATTGATATTTTTATTTAAATTTACTAAATTTATTTTAAAAGGAAAACTTTTATTTTAACAACTTCGTGTTCAAAAAATAATTATATTTATTTAAATATTTAAAATTATTTTTTTTAAATGTCTATATTATATAGGTAAAATTTAAAATTTTAGAATTACTTGAAAAATTTTGTATACTTAATTCGTAACTTAAAACTTATTGAATATTTTCAAAGAAACCATTAATTCTTATTATAGAATCATAAAAAAAGATCCTGAAAATAAGATATATATATACCAAACTTTCTAAAGCTCAACAACCGTATTAATGTAAGTATAAATGTTTATATATATATGTACATGTGCATTAACGGTTTCGATTTTCTGAATTAAAATTTTTAAAAAACTATATGAATCAAAGAAATCAGTACATAATTCATTAAAAATCAATGAAATTGAATTTTTTTAGCCTATTATGATGCTCTCACCTTTTTAAATGTAAAACTTATCGTAATTTTCTTTATCAAAAGCTCTTGTTCACACCATCACACTTACTTTTATGGTTCTAAGAGACAAGTATGGTGTGAAATTTTTTTATGATTCGAAAATAAAAATTTGATACTTTGGCTTACAAAAAGAACTCTATTCATTATCAAGTCATTATATTTTACAGCTACACAGATCAGAAAGGTTTTATTCATATATATATATGTGTGTTTACAAGTACGTCTTTATTCGGTTAAGTGAAAAAATTTAATATTTATTACTTTTCTTTTGAGATTACTTATCGATATACTTTTCTAAGAAATCTAAGCAAACGTCAATAAATTAATTTGACAGATACTCATGACACTTACTTTTATGGTTTTAAGAGAGAAGTATGGTGTGAAAGAGTACACTGAAAAAAAATAAGCAAATTCAACTCGGTTCCCATGCTAAAACAACATGGCTCTATATGCAAGTAGCTTTTCAGTAATATCATCAGAGGAATCATGCAATGTTATTTTAGCAACCATACTAAAACAGCATAGTGCACCAACCGAGTCGTTTTTATTAGAAGTAACATTTATGATTTATCGTAAATAAATCAAGTTTAACAAAATTTTATTAAATAATCGTATATTTCTATTTAAAAATTTGTTGTATTTACACGTATCTATACTAAAATACGTTTTGCAATAAAGTTTTAAAAAATTTTTGAGGTTATGTATAAAAATATACTAGAAAATTTTTACACAAACTCAGATAAATTCCATTGAATAAAATGTTGTTTCACGAAATTATCTATCACATATAAACATTTTTGTGAAATAGTTTTTATTATTTATTATTTTCATGAAGACTCGCTGATTACTATACTTAATGCAACAATAACGTATCTCCTTAGATTCAAAATAGTTATTATATTAAAATGACATAACAGGCACTATGCTGTTTTAGCACGGCTCTACCAAGTCATGTTTGCTTATTTTTTTTTCAGTGTATAGCTGGATAAGTACGTTAAAATGGCCTGTCCTTTGATTTTTTTAGAATTAGGCCTATTTATTTATCATGTCAAAAAACTCCAATCCTGAAAGTTACAGCTCAATAGACTCAAAATTGGCTTCCTAAACTCAAAAAATGTGATTTTCAGCTTTTTAAGCATATTTCTGCGAATTTTTAACCGATTTGGGTGATTCGAAATCGAGATTAAAGGGAATCATAATGCGCACATAAGCTTATTATTTTTAGAAGTTTTTGACACCAAAACATAACCTAAAAATGGATTTGAAAATTTCTAAGTTGCGTAGAAAAAAAACTATTGTTTGGATTTTTTTTTAGTTCACCTCAAAGTCTTCTTTTTATTTGAATTTAGTACCATAAATTTTTTCAGATTTTTTAAAAGGGTGGAAAGTAGTTAAAATGATGAAAAACTCAAATTTCCACTCATTTTTGGGATTTTTAGAGTATTTAAACAATTTCAAAGTACAATTTATGATGAAAAATGAGTTCAGCGACCCAAAATACCCTTTAATATGAGTTTTTGGTTACATTTTTCCACAATATATTGCTCAAATGTCGAAAACTAACCTCAAAAAACGCGTTTTGATATTGCATACGACGTAAAAACTCACGTTATCTCTGTAATGATCCAAGGTGTTGACTTAATGTTTATTGAAAACATCATTTTTTCTTCAAAAATCTTATATTATTAATGACATAAAAACTCACATTTTCCATATTTGACACAGTGCTTTTGATGTTAAGCTAAACACTAACCTTTAAAATAAGTTATCTACCAACAAATTCGTTTAGATATAATAGTAAGTCACGTTTCTGTTGAATAAGTGAGAGTATATGCGCGAAAAAAATAAAATAAAAAACGCTGTCAACTGCCTTAGCGCAGTGCTTTAGAGTTCTTTAAGGTAGCTCGTACCGAAACTGAAAAATTTATGAATGAAACAAAAATGTAGGAGGTTGTTCTTTAAGTCAAAATGAATCTCCTAGCAAAAAATCAGACCTGGTTCCCAGGGAAAATTTCAAGAAAAAGCCTTTCAAAAATGCTCTGTTCACTGACATTTTAACATTGTTCTTATGACAGATATCCGATTTTCCTACAGTTATAATCAATTGTTTATGTCTAAAGATTTACTACCGCTGTGAAAAACTAAATATAAATACTTCATTTAACACGTTTTTTAATGATATATTGAATGTTATGTGTACCCAGGCATTTTTCAAAGATATTACGAAAAGAATCTGAAAATTTATTGATTTTCGCATGAGAAATTTTTTTGTACAGGAAGCCTGTTTTTCAAGGTTACCTCGCGCGAAATTCAAAATATTCGAATGAGGATTTCTTAACTAAAATTTTAAAAATATTTATATAATATAAATTTTAAAAATATTTTTATAATATAAATTTTTAAAATATTTATATAAAAAAAAATAAATAGAATAATAAAGATTATTTGTAATGCATGTTATTTATTAATTATAACAGTATTATAATTAATAAATAACATGCTCTTCAATATATTAATTATATATTCTTTTAGCCAGGTAGAGGATAGCAATATAATGTAACAGAAAAATCGTTATTTTACATTTTTTAACGACGAATCAATTTTTCATTGATTGGAGGCATGTTTGCTTTCAATAGGTTAGATGTATCTCCTAACCCGTCAAAATAAAAACACCGTCTGCTAACATGTTATATATATATACGCGACGTTTCCTGTAGTCACAACAACAAGAGTCAATAGAATTTAGCTTATACTCATTTGACTACAGTTGTGCGGTACGAGCTACCTTAAGTTCGAGTAATTAGACTTTATTTTTTTTAATGTAATTCTAATATAAAAAATGATTTACCAGTAATATTTCCTAATATTTTTATAAAGCCCATCTTAATAAAGTTTTATAATTGAATTTGGCATTGAAAAAAAAATAATAATATAATGAAAAAAAAGCTTATTTGATAAATGAAAAAGCAAATCAATAGATCGTGCAAATTTTCGAACATATCCATCGAGTACTTCACGTAAAATAAAAAAAAGGAAAAAAATAAAAAGTATTTTAATTCTTTACTTATAAAAATTATTTAATGACAATTAATTAGTTTATTATAAAATATAAAATCATTTAAAAATTTCAAAAACACTTATGTCGATATAGTTATTTTCTTGTTCTGAAAATAAAATAATGAGAATATTTAATTTTCAGTCATATGCAGTAGGCTAGAATCACTAAACATATCGTTGGGTTGGCGGAAAAACATCATAACTCAGCTAAACTCTTGAAAACGTAACAACTTGCTTTCTACGTTCTAATTCAACTTAGCGCTCAAAAAAGTAGTAATTATAAATAAACGTTATAACTCCTATGTTTAAGCATAAAAGTTATAACGTTTTTATGGCCAAACCCGAGTTACAATTTTTTCATACGCTAAGTTGAATTACAACTTCTTAGTTGTCGAAGCCAAGTTGTTACGTTTTTGAGCTTGGCTGAATTACGATCTTTTTCCTCCCACCCGACGGTATGCTCAGCTACACCCAACGACAACAGCCCACTGTTTTGATTGTGGTCAAAAAAATTTGTATTAATAGAACATACAACGATATTACTAATAATATTTAAGGCGACTTCGGATTTTAGGTTAGGTTTTATTTTTGAGTTTACAAATTACTCTTTCAATATGTAAAATTTTTCAGATTTTCTAATTTTCCACCATTCTACGGATTAAAATAAATGGTAGAAAATTAAAAAATCCAAAAAATTTTAGAAACTGAAAGAGTAATTTGTAAACTACAAAATGAAATCCAACCGAACTTCCGTAGTCGCCTTAAGAGGCGGTCGGAACCATTCGCCGCTTGGTGGCGCTGCGGTCAGGTGAGAGAAAAATATAAAATATTTTTTATACAGCAATTTAAAATTTACTGAAACAATAATATACTTTTAATCTTGTCATTTCCTCTAGCCATATATATGTAGAATAATTATTAATATTAATCTTGTTTGAAAAGTCTAAAATATTGTTATAAAGCGAAAAATGCGGCGCGAGGTAGAGTCGACGTAAACATTAGCATACATCATTCTTTAGTATTGCTCTCTCTGTTGCACTAAGGGAAGGTGCACGCATGTTTACATCGGTCCTACGTTGCATCGCATTTTTCGCTTTAGAACAATATTTTAGACTTTTCAAACAAGATAAGTATTAATAATTATTCTACATATAGATGGCTAGAGGAAATGACAACATTAAAAGTATATTGTCGTCTCAGAAAATTGTAAATAGCTGGATAAAAAATATTTAATAGATTTCTCTCACCTGACCGCAGCGCCACCCTATATGTAGCGGCGAATAGACCCGACCGCCTCTTAATATTATTTGTAATATCGTTGTATGTTCTATTAACACAAATTTTTTTGACCACAATCAAAACAGTTAAAGGTCATGACAGCTAAACATGCATAAACCATAATGGAAAATATTATTAAACCCCGACTTAACGTGATTTAATTGTTTTTGTTATATTTTTAATAATATTATATATCGTAAATATTATTAGGATTTTTGAAATAATATAGAAAAAATGTTTATTACAAGGTATTTAATAAAAGATAAAATCAACTGGTAAAAAATATAATATATTAAACAAAATAAAATAAGTGTAAATACAAATTTTTAGTGTAAGTGCTGAAATATTATGTTGACAGTTTGGAGTGTCGGTAATGACTGACTAAACTTTTCACAAGAGTGGAAACTCTTGGAAAAGAGTTGCTTTCTTAAGCCAACCTCTTATTATAAAAAATAGTTAAAATATTTTCTTATTGGCCGAAAAGTTTTTATGAATATAATAAGGAGGCAGGACCTTTCAAAATCGTCGTCGACAATTTAGACACGATTTGACCGTAGGTCATCTTTTACTTAGTCCGCGTGTCGACCATATGTGCGCGCTCGAAACGCGAGAACATTTCTGTACCCTTTTTTTTTATACGGGTTCACATCTAACAATAAGACTCAGTTGGCTGAAGAAAACTTACATTAGTGTACAAAAAATTTGAAGGATTTATATCTTTATTTTGTCAAAACTAAAAATCTTTAAAATGAGAATTACCAGATGTACAAAAATAAAGTTCAAAATGCAATTTAAGTTATTTATGATATGAAAGTAATATTTTCCTTTCCTTAAATATGACAAAAAGGTTCTCAAAATTTTATGTAATGAAAGAAACTATTTTTTCCAAAACAATATACTATTGATAAATTTTTACAGAGTAGAAATTCAGTAATAAATCAATATTATTTTCTAAATAATTAGAGAAAATATAAAAAGTGTAGTATACGCTTGAACACACTCCCCCCGTTGAGAGGATACGATCAACTATATTATTATACATAGAATATAGATATATATGAGTTTTTCTTTTCTAAAATTATTTATTATTATTCTTATTGTCTTTAAAATAATTGTCTTTAATAGGCAAAAGTGCCAATTCTTTAACACTGCGTTTGAACACACTTGTAGCAGTTTTTACTGTCACAGTTCTTATAATGCCGTCGGTTCCTGGATGAATTTCTATAACTCTTCCTAGTGCCCATATCATTGGCGGTAAATTATCATCTTTTAATAAAACTATTGAGTTTTTTTTGAATAAAATGTTGTCCTGTTGTCCATTTGTGATGAATGTTTAATTCATTAATATACTCTTTGTGCCAACGTTTCCAGAAGTGTTGGCGAACCTTTGTTATATGTTGCCACTGTGACAAGCGATTGGTTGGTACATCGCTGAAATCTGTGTCAGGTAAGCTCGCAAAAGAATCGCCAATAAGGAAATGAGCTGGGGTAAGGACAGGAGGGTCATTAGGATCTGTAGAAATAGCAGTAAGAGGGCGTGAATTTAATATTGCTTTTACTTCTATTACAAAAGTATTGAGTTCTTCAAACGTAAATAATAAATTAGTAACGACGCGTTTCATATGGTGTTTAAATAATTTAACGGTAGATTCCCATAACCCACCGAAGTGTGGAGACAAAGGTGGAGTGAAATGCCATTTTATTTCTTGATTGCCGCAAAATCTATCTATTTTTTCGCGGTGGTTCTGCGTATTTAATAGAGCGTAAAGCTCTTGCAGTTCATTTTTAGCGCCTACGAAATTTTTCCCGTTATCCGAATAAATATTTTTTGGTTTTCCTCGTCTAGCTGTGAACCTTTTTAAAGCTGCGAGAAAGCCTTCTGTGGTCAAGTCTGATACTAACTCTAAATGCACAGCCTTGATGACGAGACAGACAAAGACAGAAACATATACTTTGATCTGCTTTTGATTTCTAAAAAGGGCCGCAATAATCAATACCTACATTGCTGAATACTCTGTCTTGTGTGAGTCTAACCTTCGGCAAATCGCCCATTAAATATTCTGTGGTAGGAGGATTTGCGCGAAAGCATCGAATGCAACTCCTCAAGACTTTC
The DNA here is from genome assembly GCA_017163975.1 of Anastatus disparis. Lineage (NCBI taxonomy): Eukaryota > Metazoa > Arthropoda > Insecta > Hymenoptera > Eupelmidae > Anastatus > Anastatus disparis. The sequence goes on along the minus strand of JAFFSR010000396.1, from coordinate 491,360 downwards.
TTTATTTGATGTTTTCTATATAGTAGCCAATATTTTTGACGTAATAGACACAATGTAGTTTGTACGCCAGTGTGATGATTTTTTATGTGTATTTCTTGAATGATTAAACTTGTTACGTGATTTGAACGCGGTAACAATACTGGATGTTGTTGGTCGGAATTTAAATTTGTATTTTTTAATCGACCGCCAACTCTCAGTAGTCCATCCTTATCAAGAAATGGATTTAAAGAAAGTAACCTACTTTCCTTTTTTAGTTCTTTCTTTAGCAAAAGGCACTTTAATTCTTTTTCAAAATGAACCTTTTGAATATGCCTTATGATATTTCTTTCTGCATCTATCAAATCTTGAGCTTGCAAGCTCTTGTTATACATTTTTGAGCGCTTGAGATAAGAGACATAAGCTACAAATCTTTTCAATTTTATAAATGATGAAAACTTCTCATAAATTTCAAAGGTTGTATTTGATGAAGGATTTTCATTATTCTTGTTCATACTTGATAATAAACAAATATTTTTGCGCATTTCTGGAAGGTCTTTGTTTAATCCAGGTATCATCGTTTGTGGCCATTCTTTCTCTTTGAGAGTAAGCCATTGAGGTCCATTGAACCACAGTTTATTGTTTAAGAAATCACCAGGTAACTGACCTCTTGACAGTGCATCGGCGGGATTATCTTCTGAACGCACATGTCTCCACTTGTGCGGCTCTGACACATTTTGAATTTCAGAGACGCGGTTAGCCATGAATGTTTTTAGCAGGTGAGGTGAAGTTTTTATCCAATGTAATGTTATTGAAGAATCTGACCAAAAAATTATGTTTTCGAAAGAAACATCTATTGCTTTTATTATCTGTTTATATAAATTTGTTAATAATAATGCGGCACAAAGTTCGAGGCGTGGTATGGTCTTTTCTTTTAATGGTGCTACTCGAGATTTTGCGCCAAGTAAAATTGTAATTACCTTGCCTTCTTCTGAAGTAGAACGCAAGTAGACACACGCACCGTAACCCTTATTGCTAGCATCGCAGAAGCCATGCAATTGTACTGCATTTTTTTTTGAAGCTATTGATTTTCTTGGAAATGATATATTGTTTATTAATGGAAGCTGAGTACAAAACTCGTTCCATCGTGTGTATACGCTCATTGGTACTGATTCGTCCCAATGTAGCTCTTCTTTCCATTAATCTTGCATTATACTCTTTGCATACAAGATTATTGGTCCTAATAAACCAAGTGGGTCAAAAATTTTTGCTATTTCTGAAAGAATGGCTCTTTTAGATCTCGCTATTTTATTATTATCAAAATTAACTGTATATGTTATATTGTCTGGTTTTGCGCTCCACAAAATTCCGAGAGTTTTCAATGTTTGATTTGAATCTAGGTGTAAATGAGTGTCTAAATCATTTTCATTTAATCCATGCAATATTCGCGCATCGTTTGCTGCCCATTGACCTAAAGGAAAGCCACCTAATTTTAAAAGATTTGTCATTTCGTTTCTTATTATAAGTGCATGTTTAATTGTTTCGGCACCTGTGAGTAAGTTGTCAACATACAAATCTCTTTTTAAGATTGCGGCAGCAATTTTATATTTCTTTCCTTCATCCTCAGCTAATTTTATTAAACTTCGTATTGCCAAATAAGGGGCTGGTCCCAAGCCAAACGTTACTGTATTTAGTTGGTAAGTTTTTATTTCTTCACCTTCCTTCCAGAGTATGCGTTGGCACTGTCTATCCTTTTCACGTATCAGCACTTGCCGATACATTTTCTCAATATCTGCTGATAAAACGTACTTGTGCGTACGGAATCGAAGAAGATGAGTAAAAATATCGTCCTGTATTGTAGGTCCGACTAATAATATATCGTTTAGCGAGAGGCCATTACTAGTTTTCGCAGATGCATCGAATACTACGCGTAATTTAGTAGTTGCGCTTGACTCTTTTATAACTGCATGATGAGGTAAGTAAAACCCTTGATTTGACACGCCAGTAATTTCAGACATATGTCCGAGATTTTTATACTCTTCGATTACAGTAATAATACTTCGAAAAATATAAATTTTTCGAACAAATCTGGATTTCTTTTAAATCTTCTAAAAAGAGAGTTTAACCTTTCAAGAGCTTGCGAGCGCGATTCACCTAGGCTCACATTATTATTTTTAAATGGAAGCGCGACTACATATCTACCTGTTTTATCTCGTGTAGTATGTTGTATAAAATGGTCCTCGCATTGAATTTCTTCAGACGATCGATGCACTTGAGCAGGACCTTCTTCTATCTGCCAAAATTTTTCAAGATCGAACTGTAAATCTGTATAATTACAGATCGCTTCCCTTTCTCTTTTTTCATTAATATTTCCGCCTATTATCCATCCTAAGCGAGTTTTTTGTAGATATAATTCTGTGTTTTTTCCCGCGATTTTATATTGTCCCACACAAAAAAGCGAAAGAGTTGGGCCTGATCCTAATAAAATATCAACTGGGGCAGGCTTATAAAATTCTGGATCCGCAAGTTTTATGTTTGAGGGTATTGTTATGTTTTCGCGTGAAATCGCTTCGCTGGAAACGGCATTGGAGACATTTGATATTGTTAAAAATTCAAATTTTCTCGCATAATTATTTTGCGACGATTGTACGGTTGCGGTGACTATATTTTTTGTCATCGTTGACATATTATTGAGCGCGCCTATAGGAATACTACATTTTTTCTTTGGAAGCACAAGTTTGTTCGCTAACCCTTCGCTAATTAAATTAATTGTAGAGCACGTATCTAATAATGCGCGGCATTTGATTGATTTATTATTTTGATCAATGATATTAATTTGCGCTGTGGTTAATATTTGATTCATTGGCGCTTGGGCTGTTGACGCTATACAACGTGCTTGTATTCCTATATGGCATTCGAGTCATTCTTTTCTTTCCGAAGCGTTATGATCATGTAATAAGTAATTTTCAACCTTATCACAGACCATACACTCCGAAAATTTGCATTCTTTGCCTGCATGTTCTCGAAGACATAATAAGCATACCGAAGCTTGTTTAGCTATCTCTATTCTTTTTGAAATCGATGCGTCTTTGAATTTTTTACAACGGTATAATTGATGTGTCTCTTTACATGCAGGACATTTAAAACCTGAAGACGTTAGAAAAGTTTGTCTAGATGCGCCTTTATTTTTCTTTTTATTTATTGAACCACCAATATTATTTTTTTGTTGGGGTTCTGGCGTTTTATCTATTATTTCTGTTTCTCTTTTAGATAAACGTGCGGCAGCTTTATACAAAAAATCTATCAATTTTTCGAGTTTCGGGAACGTTCCGTGCTCAATATTTTCTTCCCACTCATCCGCGGTGCATTTATGCAATTTATTTTCTATATTTTGTACGAGAATTTCTTCGGTTACATTTACACCGAGCGCGGACAGAGATTCTATGTGTTGCAGTGTATCGTCTGCTAGCTTGCGAAGGCCTTCAGCTGATTCGCGTTGTTGAATAGGCAACGACAAAAGCAAATTTAGATGTTTAGATATAATAAGTCGTTCATTCGCATACGCCTTTTGTAAAATATTCCACGCGCGTTGATAATTTTCAGCTGTAGTTGCGAGATTTTTTATTTTTTGTTTAGCCTCACTTGTTACTGCTCCTTTTAAATATTGGAGCTTTTGAACATCAGAAAGATCTTTGTCCGCATCTATTAACGCCGAAAATATATCTTTGAACGAGAGCCAATCTTCATATTTTCCGCTGAAGGTTGGGAGCGCAGTTTCAGGAAGTCTCACGCGTCTTTTATTATTATGACTAGTACGACTGGAATCATTATCAACCGTACTATTTGTCGATAGTAGCGACGGAATAACTTCAATTTCATTTTGTTGCACGAAACTTTGTACCGGTTTTAATTTATCGGCAGCGGCGAGCACTTCGTAATAATTTTCTTGAATTCCAAAGCGTTCGGTAGCTAACTGTTCGACATTTGCTTCATCTAGTAATTCAAGTTCGTCGCATATGGCATCAAAATTTTTAAATGTCTCATTTAATTTTGTTATACGTCTATTGTAATCTTCAAATGAAACCGGTTCTTCATTCGCTGTATTTTTATCGACAAAACTTCGAAAATGCGTAATTTGCTTTCTAATAACACCACGTTTTTGTTTTAATTCTTTAATGCGCGCATCATTCGTCATTTTTATTTAGGATTGGGAAATACGAGGGAAATGGCGATTCTTATAAACAACGAGCTTACCTTATTTTTTATGCTGTCGTGAATATGAATTCTCTCCTTTAATTTTTTATATCCTCAACCCTTGAATTTGGCTGCTAGACTCAACGATCGTCCTTCTTTATTGATTGATGTTGGGTCTGACGTGGTAGATGATAAGAATCAATTAAAAGAGCAACCGAAATTTTCCTATGCTCTTATGCAGCAATATATATTTTTTTCTTTGCTGCTATTGAATGAGTCACAAAGCACTTTAAATATTTATGTATGACACTTTGTAATTTTTCTTATTTTTCGTAACACTTGCACAATGAAAAATGTCACAGAAAAGTTTTTGTCTTTTTGTTTAATTTTATTTAATCACACACTGATTTTATCAAGCTCGAAGGACCATGGAAAATATTATTAAACCCCGACTTAACGTGATTTAATTGTTTTTGTTATATTTTTAATAATATTATATATCGTAAATATTATTAGGATTTTTGAAATAATATAGAAAAAATGTTTATTACAAGGTATTTAATAAAAGATAAAATTAACTGGTAAAAAATATAATATATTAAACAAAATAAAATAAGTGTAAATACAAATTTTTAGTGTAAGTGCTGAAATATTATGTTGACAGTTTGGAGTGTCGGTAATGACTGACTAAACTTTTCACAAGAGTGGAAACTTTCGGAAAAGAGTTGCTTTCTTAAGCCAACCTCTTATTATAAAAAATAGTTAAAATATTTTCTTATTGGCCGAAAAGTTTTTATGAATATAATAAGGAGGCAGGACCTTTCAAAATCGTCGTCGACAATTTAGACACGATTTGACCGTAGGTCATCTTTTACTTAGTCCGCGTGTCGACCATATGTGCGCGCTCGAAACGCGAGAACATTTCTGTACCCTTTTTTTTTATACGGGTTCACATCTAACAATAAGACTCAGTTGGCTGAAGAAAACTTACATTAGTGTACAAAAAATTTGAAGGATTTATATCTTTATTTTGTCAAAACTAAAAATCTTTAAAATGAGAATTACCAGATGTACAAAAATAAAGTTCAAAATGCAATTTAAGTTATTTATGATATGAAAGTAATATTTTCCTTTCCTTAAATATGACAAAAAGGTTCTCAAAATTTTATGTAATGAAAGAAACTATTTTTTCCAAAACAATATACTATTGATAAATTTTTACAGAGTAGAAATTCAGTAATAAATCAATATTATTTTCTAAATAATTAGAGAAAATATAAAAAGTGTAGTATACGCTTGAACACATAACTATAAGGAACAAGAAGGCACAAGAATGAACAAGGGCGCTGTTGTCGTTAAGTGTAGCTGAGCATACCATCGGGTGGGAGGAAAAAGATCGTAATTCAGCTAAGCTCAAAAACGTAACAACTTGGCTTCGGCAACTAAGAAGTTGTAATTCAACTTAGCGTATGAAAAAATTGTAACTCGGGTTTAGCCATAAAAACGTTATAACTTTTATGCTTAAACATAGGAGTTATAACGTTTATTTATAATTACTACTTTTTTGAGCGCTAAGTTGAATTAGAACGTAGAAAGCAAGTTGTTACGTTTTCAAGAGTTTAGCTGAGTTATGATGTTTTTCCGCCAACCCAACGATATGTTTAGTGATTCTAGCATACTGCATATGACTGAAAATTAAATATTCTCATTATTTTATTCTCAGAACAAGAAAATGACTATATTGAAATTAGTGTTTTTGAAATTTTTAAATGATTTTATATTTTATAATAAACTAATTAATTGTCATTAAATAATTTTTATAATTAAAGAATTAAAATACTTTTGATTTTTTTTCCTTTTTTTTATTTTACGTGAAGTACTCGATGGATATGTTCGAAAATTTGCACGATCTATTGATTTGCTTTTTCGTTTTATCAAATAAGCTTTTTTTTCATTATATTATTATTTTTTTTTTAATGCCAAATTTAATTATAAAACTTTATTAAGATTAGCTTTATAAAAATATTAGGAAATATTACTGGTAAATCATTTTTTATATTAGAATTACATTTTAAAAAATAAAGTCTAATTACTCGAACTTAAAGAACTCTAAAGCACTGCGCTAAGGCAGTTGACAGCGTTTTTTATTTTATTTTTTTCGCGCATATACTCTCACTTATTCAACAGAAACGTGACTTACTATTATATCTAAACGAATTTGTTGGTAGATAACTTATTTTAAAGGTTAGTGTTTAGCTTAACATCAAAAGCACTGTGTCAAATATGGAAAATGTGAGTTTTTATGTCATTAATAATATAAGATTTTTGAAGAAAAAATGATGTTTTCAATAAACATTAAGTCAACACCTTGGATCATTACAGAGATAACGTGAGTTTTTACGTCGTATGCAATATCAAAACGCGTTTTTTGAGGTTAGTTTTCGACATTTGAGCAATATATTGTGGAAAAATGTAACCAAAAACTCATATTAAAGGGTATTTTGGGTCGCTGAACTCATTTTTCATCATAAATTGTACTTTGAAATTGTTTAAATACTCTAAAAATCCCAAAAATGAGTGGAAATTTGAGTTTTTCATCATTTTAACTACTTTCCACCCTTTTAAAAGATCTGAAAAAATTTATGGTACTAAATTTAAATAAAAAGAAGACTTCGAGGTGAACTAAAAAAAAATCCAAACAATAGTTTTTTTTCTACGCAACTTAGAAATTTTCAAATCCATTTTTAGGTTATGTTTTGGTGTCAAAAACCTCTAAAAATAATAAGCTTATGTGCGCATTATGATTCCCTTTAATCTCGATTTCGAATCACCCAAATCGGTTAAAAATTCGCAGAAATATGCTTAAAAAACTGAAAATCACATTTTTTGAGGTTAGGAAGGCAATTTTGAGTCTATCGAGCTGTAACTTTCAGGATTGGAGTTTTTGACATGATAAATAAATAGGCCAAATTCTAAAAAAATAGAAGGGCAGGCCATTTTAACGTACTTATCCAGCGATACTCTTTTTTTATGATTCGAAAATAAAAATTTAATACTTTGGCTTACAAAAAGAACTCTATTCATTATCAAGTCATCATATTTTACAGCTATACAGATCACAAAGGTTTTATTCATATATATTATATATATGTGTTTATAAATACGTCTTTATTCGGTTAAGTGAAAAAATTTAATATTTATTACTTTTCTTTTGAGATTACTTATCGATATACTTTTCTAAGAAATCTAAGCAAACGTCAATAAATTAATTTGACAGATACTCATGATACTTACTTTTCTGGTTTTAAGAAAGAAGTATGGTGGGAAATTTTTTTATGATTCGAAAATAAAAATTTAATACTCTGCACTGAGAGAACATTGGCTCGTCTGCTGGAAACTCTAAGTACAGCCGCTGCATCGTCGATTCGTGCAGAAGCGCCACAAGATTCGGGGGCCCAGCCGTCCCAAAACGACTAATATACATCAGCTGAGTTTCTCTTTTCGTCCACCAGAGGCGCTTTTCAGATATCGTAGGCGCTTTTTGTATATCATAAGCGCAAGACTAAGACGAATGCTGCACTGTTTCGGGACAGCAGCAGCACCAAATCAAAGGACGAATCAATTCATGCGTTTTAGAGTTCTGCTGTACTAGTAAGTGCAGCATTTATACCAATATTCTCTCAGTGTGGCTTACAAAAAGTACTCTATTTATTATCAAGTCTACACTGAAAAAGTTGGGGATAACAGTTGTACTAAATGCCAACGTGCAGCCGTCTTACACATAACAGAGATCCTTGCTACGTTTTTGGGAAATCTGCTATCTCAAAAATTAAAGCTAGAGCGCGTACGCTTAAGAGGGAAATCTAATATACACTGTTAAGATGACAACTATACGCCGTAGGTCGTCTGCTTTCCTAAATTCTAACAGCAGACTTCTCAAAGGCCGGTACGTCGTCGCGTTTCAGTTGTTTATACATATACTCGCTTCAAAAGGTATATTAACGGTCCTAAATTTTAAAACATAAAGACGAATGTGCGTTTCGTACAGCGGCATTACGCTGCGGTAACGGAGAGTTCCCGTACTTTTTTCAGTGTAATATATTTTCAGTGTGTGAAGGAAAGAAAGCGGATAGGTGGTGAAGAAAGGGGAGTAAGAAAAAATCAACACGTTAATGTACATTTTAATTCTGTTTTATTTATCATAAATTTATTATAGAGTAATACATCCTTTTTTAGTATGACATTCTTGAAGTGCATAACTGATTACAAAAACCAAAACCTAACGAACGTTCATTCTGAAAAGTTTCTACATATTTCTTTTCCAAATATTTAATCTTATTTCGTAAATTTTACAACTAAAATTTTATAATGCCCTTTAATAAAAATTTATTCTGGTTAAAAATATCGCAATGTAAATGGCTGATTAAATCAACAGTACTAGCATTACCCGTATAGTATTGACGGTTTAAAAGTCCCAAGTTAGCTTCTGGGGCATCGCGATTCAAATTGGGTAAGCCTTCCATTTTTCCAGGAGTATCCAGGTACAATAGCAATGTTGTCAGGTGCGACTTTATTGCACCGGCTGAGTAATTTAACAAGGCTTCAATATAAGCTCTGTATGGATATGCATTATTTGGCGGAGAAATCAGTTTTCGATTAAAAAATACATCGATTTGGTTGAAAAGCGAATGAAGAAAATTATTTACTGAACCCACTTTATTGTTTTCAGCAGCGATATTTGGTAAAATTTGTACGCGGACACTTAGCATGGTGTGTGCTAGATCAAGATAATCCTCACCGCCCGATACAACAAATTCAATAGGCCCATCGTCGGTAAGCGATGAGACTGGTTTATAATGAATAAACTGAGAGTATTCTAAAGATGTCTGCGTCGGTGAAAGAGTGAACAAATCTAATTCGGATTAAATGCATTCACATGAGCTTACGTGTAAGAAGGCCATGTTATTATCTTGGTCCAAAAATATGTTTTACACTTCGTAAAGCCTGTTTCTTTTTCCTACCAACAGTCCTTTTCCTTTTCCTAATACCAACTTTCTTCTTCTTCTTTATACTGGTACGATTTTTCTGAACTTTGTTACGCCCTGCTGAACCGCTCGTTAGAGACTGACACTTCCGCTTACTAGCCCTTTGTTTATATTCACTACCTTTCATCATTTCAGTGATTTTCTTCGCAGCTTTTTTCTTGAGATTCTCTCTTATGCATTCTCGTATTTATAGTATGCTTAAAATTAACTCCACTATTGGTGGCGTCATTCAGCACATGCATGCCAGCTCGAACAGCTTCTTTTACAACCGCTTCCACCCCAGTAGTTGAATAAGGTAAAACTCTACGGAAAAGTCCACCTAAAAAACTTCCTATTTCATGTCCACGTTGATAGTATGAGCCGTTGTACACACGATGAACTTCTCCACCATTAATCTGTTCACTGTAATAAGCTGTATAATGATTCATTTTTTCTTTTTAGTGATTACGCTTAAAGTGAAATGTAATCGTCAACGTCTCTTACTCAAATGGTATACGTTTACCGTGTTGACCCCTTATATCGATAATGATATTCTGAAAAGTATTACTTAGTAAAGGGATATAATTTACAGGTGAAAAATGTTTCACTATGGTTGGTCCTAGCGTATATTTTGTGTTATTGAATGTAACTATACGTAAAAGAGTTGCTTAAGTATCCGCGACAGTATATGGCAAGCATATATCTATGTAAATAAAGAGTTGATCAGGTATCGCTCTTGTTGAAGACACAGGTCTGTCTCCAATAATTAAGTGCTGTTTCTTAGCATCTTTGATTTTCATCGTTTTTAAAGGAATGACACCTATTTTTCGATAAATCTCTTTTAGCGTCGTATTACGTAAAATCCTCTTCTTCTTTTTGCTGGTTCAATTACTATGTTCTTATTTAATTTATTTGCTTGATTAATGGCACGTGATAGGTCTGCAATGTTCTCATACACACCATATAGAAACACAAATTCTATAGCATGCACATTTTCTAATTTAATAAGGTTTTGTGATACTACTTCTTCTTCATTCAATGAATAAAGTAAAAAACTTGCTTCAGACTCTTGAATGTGTAAAATAGTAGAGGGTATATAAATTTCTGTCATACCGACAGTCCAGTTACCTTGTAGACGAATTTCATGTGATAAATGTGTGGTATAACAGTTTGTAGTATTATCCGGAAAATATTTTATACTGGTGTTACTTGGTAATACGAAATAAAAGTCATTTTCGTCCATTTTTAATTTTTAATTGAAGTCAATTCACTCGCTTTAATCCAAGAACTGAATTTTTCTGGGTATCCGTACCACTTTACGAGAACTTTTTTGTTCAGTCCTCGTCCTTTACTACGTATTATACGTTCAATTTTAAACTTTTCTGTTTCTGCTAATCGCTTTTCTCCAACTTTGACTAGCTCCTCGTGGTAAAAAAGCCATCAATCTTTTCACCATTTAAATCCGTCAATTTGTATATGTATAGCTGTTGTCGTCTCGATATTCGTGAAATTTTGAAAATTTCTTCGCTGTAATTTTTTTCATATCCTTTCTCGAACTTGCCTTTCGAACGACTAATGCGTACTTAAGAGCCCTGCGTGTATATAGGCGCGTGTGATGGTTTTCGCTGACTAAGAGCTCTTTTTTCTAAATTTTTTCTCGCTGTAGATATGTTATAAATATTTACATATGCAGGTAGCATTTTAATTCCCATGTGTAAAATGTGATTATACGCATTGACGATATTTTGTATTACATCGATGTGTCTGTGAATATTTTTGCGTGTAAAATATCTAAACATTCGTTTCTTAAGCGTGCGATTTAAACGCTCTACAACAGCTGCTTTGATGCCTGGATTGCGCGCTGTGCAAAAATTCATATCTCGCTTTTTCAAGTACTCTTAAAAAGAAAAATTTATAAACTCTTTACCCTTGTCCGATTGTATCGTTACAGTAATCCGTCCATTTGCTCTCTTGAGAATCTTCTCTATAGCTATGGTGATGCTACGGCCGCTTTTATTTCGGAGCGCCTCTACCGAAGCATATTTGCTGAGGTGATCTATGACGACAAGTAGGTAACAGTAATTATCGTTATATTCTTTGAAAGATTGCATATCACACAAGTCTATCTCCTAACAATCATCAATATTTGTTACGTTATATCTTAATCTTGGGAATCTTCGATGAATAGGCTTGTGTAGCGTATAAGCATCCTGGTTATTTAACCACTCATAAATACGCTCTTTTTCTTTTTTATTATTTCTCTGAGTACTTTTACTAATTAAATTACGGGCACCAGCGTATCCAGCCTCGTGTGAAGTATCGTAATATATTTTTTCTCGCTTTTGAACTTCAAATCAATGTGGCATCAATGTAACCATAATTTCATTTCCTTTCTTTCTCTGTATATGTATATGTATATACATTTATGTCCTCGTAAGCTGTATTCGTGTCAGTATGTAAAGAGCATGCTAAATTTGTATTGGCATCGCATATGTCTCAGACGCGCTCCTCAACTCTTTACAAGCTTTATATGTCCTCCTGAGACATATTTAGACTCAATATGTCTTAGGAGGCATCAATATGGCATTACCGATCCTACTATGTTTCGTTCAATATGTCAAAGAGCAATCATATTGAACGTAGGTTAGTGAAAAAAAATGACTCGCGCTTCGACAGCAGCTATACTCATTACAAATCGTCAATCTAAGAAACAAAAGAAAAAATCAATAGAATTAAAATTTAATTTTAAAATTATTGGAAAAAACATTAATATTTTCAACTAATAAGTTATAGTTCCTCATACGGCCTACTTCGGACGTAAAATCATCTATGTCCTTTGGCCGTTTATTCGGGTGGAATCTGAATCTCAAACAATGTTTGCTGCTTGAGCAGGAATCTACCTCGGGCACGCGATGCGCGCCCTCGGCAATTTAAGCTCAAGCGACAAACATTGTTCTCGATTCACATTCCACTTGAATATGGCTAAAGGACATATATAACTAATATAAATATATATATATATATATATATATATATATATATATAACACCGTTTTAAAAAAAATAAATTAAAATCATTTCAATTAAAAGAATTGATAAAGAATTAATTAAAAGAATAAATCATAAAAAAAATTTTAATTTTAAAATCATTAAGATTTTTTAAAAATAAATAAAAATTTATTCGAAATATTGATAAATATATTTAAATAAAGCGCACTTTTGTATTAGAAACTTTATCAAAAAGGCGCTTCAAAATATTCTATTTCTTTCTATCACTATTTCAATAATATAAAATACAACATTATTTTCGTTTATAAATCGAATTAATAAATTGAAATATTACATTTTTAAAGTTTAAATAAATTAAGTAAATGTAATCATCAACTTATTGAAAATCATCGATTGTACTATTTTTCGCTGTAAGAAGATAAAAAATATTAATTTTTGCGGTGGTGATTTTTGCTGTTAAACATTAAAAAGTATTGATTTTTGTTACAGAATCATGAGAATTGTTAGACATTGTGGTAAAGTTGTGAAAAAATTAGAGTTCTCAACGAAGTCATGAAAAGTGCTAGTGTTCGCGGTGAATTCGTGAAAAGTGCTAATTTTCGCGGCGGAGTCGTTAAAAGTGCTAGTGTTTGCGGAAGATTTTCAAATATGTTACTTTTCGTTAGAGCCTTCTCAAATGTGCTAGTCTTCGCGGCGAGAAATTACAGGTGCTACTCTTCGTTAGAGCCGACGATATGAGATCGCACACGAGATCACATATGAGATGTCATATGAAATCGCCTATGAGATCGCATATGAAATCGAATATATATTCGTTGAATTTTTAAAATGAAATAAGTGTATGTGCAATCTGACATGAGATCTCACACATACTTATTTGATTTTTAAAATTTAATATGTATAAGATTTCATAGGCGATTTCATATGAGATCTCACACGAAAGCTCATATAATATTTTCAGTAGGGATTATTTTTCTCGGCTTGTTCTTTACACTTTCCGCATCTCATATTTACACGCTTCTGTTTATCATTCATTTAAAATAAGTTCAAACTTATAAGTAGAAGCGATAGCAGCGCAGGGGCTAAGGCTCTTGGCTCATGCTGTAGTAGACCAAAGTTTGATCCCCGGAAAAATTTTGGAAAAATTTTTCTGAATTTTCCTCTGTGAAATAGAACTAAGAGACCAGAAAACCCCAATTAAAAAGTCCCCTGAGCAATAAAAATTACATGAGTGAGGTGAAATCACGGATCTCAGTCCACAGCGACAAAGAGACCAACTGGTAATAAAATAGAGAAGAAGAAGATATCTTCAATCCCTAGTAAAAATATAAAATGTGCATTACTGTTTGAAATAGTTTAAAATTATTCAAAACTGTTTAAAACTGTTTAAAACTGTTTAAAATAGTTTATAAGCGTAAAATTTGGGACATTTAAAACAGTTATGAACAGTTTCCAACATTTTCAAACAGTTTCGGACAATACAGAATAGTTCGAAACTAAAGTGAACATTTTCTCGTATATATTATATAAATTTTTGTATATATAAGAAAATTTTCACAAACACAAAATTATGAAACACTGTTTGGAATCATTTCGAAGTATTCGAAATTGTTTAAAACTGTTAAAAAGTGTTTAAAACTGTTTGAAACTGTTCAAAACTATTTAAGTTAGTAAGAAATAGTTTATATTGATTCGAAGTTGTTTTGAAATATTTTGAAAAATTAAAATAATTTTTAACTTTCAAACATAAAAAATTCAAAACTATTAAACACTATTTGAAATCATTTTCAACTTTTCAAATGATTTTTTTTTTATTTCAATGTTTATATCTGTTTTAAATGTCCCGAATTTCACACTTATAAACAGTTTTAAATATTTTTAAACATTTAATATTTTTGCTAGGGATTACAAACAATTCTGATATTTATTCATATGGAAAAATACGAAATTTATTTTCAAGCTATTTTTTATCAATAAAGTAGATCTAAAGCAAACGCTTAAAAATTTTGTTCTATAATAGGTCAATTATTTTTGTCCTGTTCTAATCTAAATCTCAACTTTTTTATATATTGTGTCATGAAACAAATTTTTAAATGAGTGTTATTCAAAAACTAAATAGTTATAAAAAAATATAATTTTTTTATAAATTATTGATTTTTTCAATATTATAGCTTAAAAAACAAAAATAATTTGACATTAGTGAGTAATAAAATAATCACTGATTGTTAATCAAAGTCATGTATTATTTGTAAGATATTAAAGGAAAACAGGCACGTTTGTTCTAAATTTATTCTTGAGCAGGATGCATATCTTTCTCCCTTCATATTGAAAAAATGAAATTTTATTTTTAACTGCAAAATGTTTAAAAAAAAAGAAAGCTTTATTTTTCAATTTAAAAGTGGTTATTATACATTGTTTTGAAAAGATATTAAATTGGTAAGTGAAAACGTTTCTTTTATCACGGAATTTGACAAAAAATTTGTGACTACACAGAGAAAAAAATTTTTTTTACTTTTAAGAAGGTGTTTTTGAATGAAAAAAATACGGTGCAAAGAAATGAATTTTTTTGAGTCAAAGAAAAATCATTTTTAAATTAATGAAATCTTTTTAAACTCAAAAAAAACCTTGGAAAATTCTTTAAGAAAATATTATATTTAAAAAAAAAAAATCATTGAATTTAGAAAAATATCTTATAAACTTGAAGAAATTAGTTACTTCGGAAATAGTGTTGAAAGTCAGTAAAACTTTCTTAAAAACAATAGTATAATATTTTTTCATTGAAAAAATGTAATATTTATTTAAAATACATTTTATATAGAATTGAAAAAAATATCTTACATCAAATAATTTCTTAATCCAAAGACATCATTTTTAAAACAAACAAATTAGTTCATGACTTCGATAAACCTATCTCTTTTCAACAATAGAATGTTTGTTGGTGCAAAAAATGGTGTAATTGATTACATTTCTTTACCTTATAAAGAGGATTTCGAATTGACTGAATCAAGAAAACATAACTGAAAAACTTTAAAAATTTTCTTATTTTAATAAAGTAATTATTATTTTGATTAAAAATGTGCATTTCAGGAAAAAAAATTTTTTGACAACAATTATTTATAAACATGATCACAATAAATAAATTTTAATTAAAATTAACATTTTTTTTTATTTAGCATTTTAATCTTAAATAAGATTATTTGCATTGATACATAAGGTTACAATATACAAAGAATATAAACAGTTACATAGATTGATTTACAAGTGTAGGTTACAATTTTTCAAGAACGAACATGTTATTTTACAAATCGCAGCAGTAGGGTTTGAAAGTAGAAGCACAGAGTTGAGAGGTAAAAATAAGCCGATTTTTTTAAGTCTTTCTAGAAACATTATTCTTTGATTATTATAAATTGGGCACTGCCAGAGTACATGATCGAGGTCTTCGTTTATGTTCCCATATTCGCAGTGGGTGCTTGGTTTTATTCCTATTAAGGCAAGAAATTAAGCAACATTGCAGTGACCTGATCGACATCTATTAAATGTTACAATAATTTCTCTTGAAAGAACGAGATTATGGAACCATGGCTTATTTTTATTACAATGATAGTGATTGAAGTAGTTTTTACCCTTTGTTTTTGATTCGTTTAATATGGTTTCTGTAGTAGAGAGGAAGGCTTTTCTTTTTTTATGTTCTCGCAGATCCGTGAATGGAATTTTGATATATTTTAGAGCAGTTTTGCATGCAGCTTTTTTTGCTAATTCATCTGCTTTATTATTGCCGATAATACCTGAGTGTCCTGGTATCCAATAAAATTTAATCATGCTATTATTTTCGAATTTTTCTGAAAACTCTTGTGTTTTTTTCTACAACTTTAGAAGGTAAGAATTAGTTTTAATATTTGAGCAGAGATTTTTTAGGGATACCAGCACACTCTTTGAATCAGAAAATATAAGGTAGTTTGTGTTGGAGTTTTTAAGAGCATGGTTTACGGCCAAGATTAACGCGTGGCACTCAGCTGTATAGATTGAAGCACATTTAGTTCGGCTCCTTAACGGCATGTCGGAGCTGCAGCAATTGAGTTTTGCTTTTTTTATTTCATCAATATCTTTTTAAATTCATAAATTAAACAAATATAATGACTTGTCCGCACTATAGCTATATTAGTACAATAATTTTTGTTAAAATAAAAAATCATTTGGACTAGTTATTTTTTTATGAGATTTGATTGGAAATTACATATTAAACTCGACAAACCTAACCTTAAAATACGATATATTGAATGTTTTTATTATAACTTTGTATGTATATTATTTTGGTGGATTTCTTGGGTTGTCCGCACTAGAGTTTAATCTTACAAATTTTTTCTTTGTAGTAAAAAAACTCGATTAAACGCATCGTTTATTCATAAGTTAGGATTGGAAATATTATCAGAAGGCGGACAGCTTCGTCATGCTCTTAAAGGAGAGTTTATAATCATAGTAAATACCAAGAAAATGGACACTCGCGCTGGATTTTATTTTTGTATCATTTATTTCTATTTCTGATTGTCCAGGTTTTATATTGCGTTTGTTGAAATGAATGAAAGTACATTTGTGAAGAGATAATTCTAGGCCTATATTGTGTAAATTTGTACTAATTCTCTTAATAGTTTTTTTGAGCATTTTTTTACATGATTCATACGAACCCCTATTGTAGTAAATAGCAATGTCGTCGGCAAATTGTGGAACAATGGAATTTTTGGGTAGTTTATTACAGATTTTCGAGACATATATGTTATATAGAAGAGGACTTAATACGCCTCCTTGGGGTACACCTTTATAAGAATATCTGAATGAATTTCCCAAGTTATCGGTATGAATAAGTCTTTGAGACGTAATGAATTTGATAAATTTGACTAGGTTGATAGGACATCCAATTGTTGCCAATTGTTGTAAGAGGATTTTTATATCCACATTATCAAATGCTCCGTTCACATCTAAAAATATAGCTAATACATCTTTATTTTTGCTAGAGGATTGTGTTATATTTAGAGTTAATCCTGTCAAATTATCAGTGGTAGATTGTCCCTTGCGGAAGCGTGTTTGACTAGTTGAAAGTAAATTATTCAACCCACCATTGTAATTTATTTTTTATTAAAGTTTCAAAGAGCTTGCAAATACAAGATGTGAGACTAATTGGTCGCATACTGTTCCCGTCTGGCTTTTTATGAAGTGGACGTAAGATTTTTTCCAGTCTTCTTGATAGGAATTGGTAGTGTATATTTCGTTAAAGATATCTAACAAAATAAGCTTATAATTAATCGGAAGTTTTTGTAATATATTGTAGTCAATTCCGTCCATACCACGAGCAGATTTGGAGGGTTTATTTTGAAGAGCAGTGTTAAACTCAAAAAAGTCAAAGGTGGAGTTCAGGAAGTCGTTAGATTCACATATCGGCATCCATTCTAGGTCTGTCGGACACTAGGGGGGGCTGATTTTATTTAAGGCTAAGTCTAGTTTCTGTTGATTCTGATGGTTTTCAGGAGTGTGATAGGCCGTGACTTTTGTCCATTTATGTTTTAATATTTTCGCTGTATTCCAAACATAATTGAATTAGTTCGAAAATTGATATTCTGAGCAAAACTAACAAAATTTTCTCTTTTCTTCATTTTAAAAATTCGTCTAGCTTGAGCAACATATTTTTTATAATTTATATAATCTTCAATTTTTTTGGAGTAATTCCATTTTTTGAACGCGGCCCGTCGAAGTCTTTTCAATCTATCACACTCCGAGTCCCACCAAGCTACCGGATTCCGATATGCTTTGGCGTCTACAGATATTTTCTTAGGAGAGTTTGTGATCAAAGCGGTTGTTAGTATAGTCATGAAAATCGCGTATTGAATATTGGCAGGGCTTCGATCATATTCTTTTGACATTAACTGGTAGTAGTTATTATTTAAATAGCGGTTGACATTGTTCCAGTTGGTCCTTACAGAAGTAAGTTTATATAATTTTTTTTCATAGATATATTTTTCTAGGGATAAATCTATAGCTAGCGAAAAGTGGTCAGAGCCCCAGGTTTCATCATAAGCTGAGACGTTAATTTTTTCGGCAATATTAGTGGCAGAAAAAACTAAATCTAAATTGGAAGTGTATCCATTCGGTTTTATGTAAGTAACGGTATTGTTATTATGCAAAAATAAATTAGAGTTATTTAAACTTTCTAGCATTTTTTCACCATTTAAATCTATTTTATTACAATCCCAAACGTGATGGTAAGCATTAAAATCTCCCATCAGAATCGCGTGATTTTTTCCATCAATACTATTAAAAATATCATCCCATTCAGCTTGTGATAGAGAGCCTGGAGCTCTGTAACAAATATACGAATCAATATTTGGTTTTACATTAGTGATTTTTATATCTGCCATTTCTATTGCTTGATTTATATCTACACATTTTAACTCAAGGTATGCTAGATCGCTTCGTATTAAAATTAGAATTCCACCTCCTCTTGAATGGGATCTGTCTTTTCTGAAGATTTTAAAACCAGACAAAGAGCTTAACACTTTCTTCTTTTTTAAGCTGTTGTATTTATTTTTGTCTTCATTGATCCAAGATTCGACACATGTAAATATATCTACATCAGTTATTATTTTAGCCAGTTCGACGTCTTTATTTAGAATACTTCTTGAATTTCAAAACACTACTTTTAATTTTTTGTTATGATAATTATCCATTATGTTATAGTTGGATGGTGATATTGTGCTGGTCTGTAGTATGGTCCTTTGTTATGCTGGGGTCCGTCCCTGAGGTTTTGGAGCTTATTGATTTCGTCAGTTTCTTTTTTATTTTTGTAAGGTTAGATTTTAGGTAACGATTTGTGAGTTGAGGATAAATTTGGTCTATTATGCTGACTAAATTTGTGGGTTTTTCAGTGTAATTTTGCGCTAGTTTCAGGACATCTGCTTCTTTAGTAGCGGCTTTTAGAAATGCATTGAATTTATCAAAGTCTATTTCATGTATAGTGGTTATATTTTCTATTATTTCATTTAAAGGAGCTGGCAGTCCATTCAGATCATTCTATGTCTTTTTTTCTGTGTTGGAGTTTTCTGCCTCTTCACTATCGTAGTCAACGCGTTTTTTCTTTTTAACATTTTTTGACTTAATGAAATCACTTTCACTATCGGTGTTAAGATTGTTTTCAAGAGATTTATAATTATCTGTTTCATCTAATTTTTGTTGGACAATGACACTTTTAGCTGTGCTATTTATATTTTCGGAAGAGGTTGACGAAGAAGCACGCTTAGTACCTTTATTAGCTGCCGCTTGTACTTGGCTTGAATTAATATTTTCAGTATTGTTGGAATTTTCCATGCTGGTTAAGTTTTGATTAAGTTGTGTTCCAAGTAATTCTTGTGTGTTACTGTTAGGGCATTGCCTGGCTACATGGCCTTTCTGTTTACAAACAAAACATTCCGTGGCGTCAGTACTAAAGTAAATCCAGTAAGATGTTTCTTCGTAATGTATTTGTGCCGCTTCAGGCAAGTTGATTTCATCGCCTTTTTTGATATACACTTGTCTTCGTTGTTACACATACGTGTGACAGTATGTGTGAGCGTCGTGGCTTAGTTAAGCTAGCCTTAATATTGTGGATAGAAGAAACAGGTAAAAAAAGTGATAAGGAAGAAAAGTGATGTTTCATGTTTTCAAAATAATATATTCATCTACAAAAAATTATTTTTTGGGCTTGGAAAATTCAGATATATTTTCAGAGTAAAATATTATTTATTCAATCTATAGTTACTTGTATTTCGTACGAAGAAATTAATTAATACAAAATATTTTTCAGATGCATAAAAATATTTTACTGAAGGAAAAAAATTTTATTTCAATTATTTAACTTAATTTTTATTCTAATATCACGAGATATACATTTAAAATAAAATTAATAATTTTAAGTATGAGATATTGTTAAGTTTATGAAATACCTTATGTATGTTAAGATATATCTTATTGATATTTGAAAATTTTATTTTATCTGACAAAATAAATGATATTGATACAAAAATTATTTTACCGATTGCCAGAAAGAATATATTCGATACAACAAATTTTTTTCGTTATTAAGAAATTTTTTTTTCCAATGTAGCTATTAGATCAAGTAACGGTTGTATCGTCTGTCTTTTATTTTTATCATGGATGGACAAAGACAGAATTAGGTTCAAGTATCAACTGCTACTTGAGTTAGGTCTATGAATAGGAGCCTAAGATCGTCTATGATAATGGAAATTTATATGGTTGGAATATATGTTCAAAATAGATGACAAATATTATTTTTTTCATTAAAAAATAATAAGTTGATTGAAAAAAAAATTTATTTCTCATTTATTTTTAGTCTATTTTTAATTATAATAAATTCTATTAGAAACAACAATTTACGAAATTTATTTTAACATATTTCAACAATGAAAATAATACTCTGATTTATTGAGAAATAATACTTTTAATCATATTCAAATAATGAAAATAATTTTAATTTATAAAATTCGGAGTAAACAATTAAATATTTTTATCTTAGCTGCAATGTAAGTCAGAGCCATCAATATGGAGTTATATTATAAGCAGTTTAAAATATATATTTTCATATATAATTTATTTTCAATATAAAAATTAATTATACATGAAAATATACATTTATATTCAATATGAAAAATAAATCATACATTAAAATATATATTTCAAACTGTCATAACTCCTTATTGGTGGCTCTTTCTTAAACAATCAAAAATTTATTTTGAAGTTAATGAGAAATAGAAGAAAATAACCCCTCGAAAAGCAGTTTCTGAAGTGGCAAACAATGAGTAATTTTAATCACCATGAAATACATGTAAGAAGCAATAGAGAACTTCAAAACTTAGGTCTGTAAAAAATCATGCTAACTCTTTTCTTCATTTATAACAAAAAATATTCTCATGAATTTCTCTCGAAAACATTAGGATTTTCACGAAAAAAATCATAAAATTGGTATTTTTCCAAAAATTTTGAAAAATTTCTAAATTTCAAGGATCTATGGCTCATGATCCTTTCAATCTAAATCCTTGAAAATTTTTTTACACATTTTGGGTAACAAACAGAATATATTCTCAGAGTTTCAGCGATTTATATTTTTTTGCTCTTCCAGTGGGCGTAATATGCCCCATATGTATTGCGATGTGAGAATTTAGTTATAATTAAAATTTCAATTAACAAATTATTAATTAATTTAATATAACTTTGCTCGTCCCCGCATGCAAAATTCGGTCTGTCGAAAAGAAAGAATCTTTAATTTATTTGAGAGCGCCAGACAGACCTCCAGCAGACAGATCGGCAAGCATGAACCTCGGCTGTCTTGGTTCGAGAAGTGGGCGACCTATGGTGTTAGTTTTATTAAGCTGAAATTGGGAGAGGTTTACACACGCAAAAAAAAATAAATTTTACTTGTTTAAATCTGAACACTTTAATTTAGAATTCGGTCTAATTTATAACAAAACAAAGAAAAATATAAATTTGTTAAATTAGCTATGAACACTGTCTATTATTTTAATCTATTAAATTTATTAACTCGCGCACACTCATAACCCATAAATTCCGGTCAATGAAAATTTAATACAGTTAAAATTTTATTTTATTATTATGTAACACTTTAACTGAGATAATCGTCTATTATTCTAATAGTAGTAACAAAAAAATTGAATTTCACGGTATGGTTGGCGTAAGCGACCTCGCTCTTCTTTTTCGAAAATATGGCTGCCAAGATCCCGCACACTTATCTCTCTCTCTCTTTCTCTCTCTCACACCACTCCTACGTGTCTATCGGTTCATTGTCTTTAATTCCGGTCAATCAAAATCAATCAAAAGAAATAATTATTTAAACTTTTCGTTCGAATTACTACTATAATTTATTTTAATTTGACGGTCAACGAAACCGTTAGACACGTGGTCGAATTCGCACTCCCGCACTCTCGAAATTTTATTATAATCTTGTAAGAAAAAATATTTAATTATGATTTCCGACGGTCTACAAATTAATTCTCAGTTTATTGTAAATTGCTAGTCAACGCGGACTAGTTACAAGAGAATCTAATTTACAAGATGGCCGCTAAAGCCCGCGTCATGAAATGTTACGTAACACGCACCACTATGTCCACCGATCTCAAAATTGATTTCCCGGTCAATCAAAAGAAAACTTATTATGAAAATTTCTTTAATATAATTAAATCAAAAGAAAATTTAACCGGTCAACGAAATCGTTGAACACGTGGTCAATTTATCTCACTTTCTCGGTCTACAAATTAAACTTATACAATCAAATTTTACGAATTTATAACTACGCCTCGCAACAATTAAATTTTCTAATTTTACCAGTTAACGCTGTCACAATCACTTTAATTGTATTTTATACGCCCGCCCTGAATTTACACTTTTAGCCGGCGAGAGCCGTTAATTTACAAAAAAATTATCTTCATCGATTCGGACTACAGTCCACTCACCGTTGTATGAAAATCTCGTTGACAACAGGAATTTTGTCGGCGATAGCGACAATCTGGTTGACGATGGCGGTGATGGGCCTCAGGTTGTATTATTTCTCTCTTTCTCTCTCTCTGTGTCTGGTCAGCTATCGACACCGGCTGGAAGGAACTGCAAAGGAATCAGGTCGATGAAACCTCCCTCTGGAAATTCCTATCTTCACAGTCGACTCTGCTATTCTCTCAGCACTCCAGGTCTTTGTACAGCTCCAAGACAACGCACGAAAAATCTCCAGACTGGGATATCCTTCAAGTGACTAAAGAGAGCTCCGACACGGCACGAAGACAGCAACCGAGTGAACTGCACGATGGCCGCTTCCTTCGTCTCAAGTCCTCTTCCTTCTTCTTTACTATCTTCTGTCTTCTTCTATATTCTTCTTATCCAATCAATAATTTCTTGTCTTATTTTCTTGTTTTTCATTGGTTGATCTCGTTTCCGGTCTTCAAACGCAAGTCTTTGACATGCGCGCCACCTTTAATAAGAGAGATTCAAGTCTCTTTGTATGTTCTTTCTTTGCTTCCGCTTTTATCTTTTTCGTATATATAAATCTTGAGAGAGAGAGAGAGTACAGACATGTAAAGGCCTTCTATATATAGATATACTATATAGATAGATATGTATGTTGACCGCGTGCCTCTTTAAGCAAAGAGAAAGAACTGGTGACATCCCTTCTCTACGTTCTTCTCATCTCTCTCTATTATATCTTGCCCCTCTTTTTTCCTGTGTGCGAGAAGACAGCGCGCCATTATTTCTAATTTATTCTTCTAGCCTGCTGATCTTTCTATCTCTTTTCTGCTTCTTGTCTCTTGAGTCTCCCTCTCTTTCTACATCTTCACTTTACCTACGGTCTACGTTAGCAGGACTGGAGCTCACACACACGGTCTGCGAATGTGTGCGTAATGGCTGTCGCGTGCTTCTGCTAGCGTCGTGCTCCTCGTGTACCGGCAAATTTAAAAAAACAAAAAAAATCTCTCTATTAATAATTTTATTTAAATTTTTTTAAGATGCACCCGGGTCGGTGAGTGCACCGATGGTGTGTTTGAGTCTGCGTGCGTAGTAGTAAAATTTTTAATTGTTACAAAAAAATTTTATTGGGACGAACCACGTCACAATATATATATATATATATATATATATATATATATTTTTATGAATGAGGTATTATGCAGACAAAATCATAGATGAATCGTGACTTATGCAGACATTAGCGTACTTATGCTGACGTCCGCATAATGCCACCCGTTTTTCATTTATTTATTGATACTTGTGCTGACAATTCCATACAGTAGATTTTTCTTGAGTTGAGTTACGAAAAAATTCTACAAAACAAAAACGCGCCCACCAATCAAATTTCGAGAACAAATGTGCCCACCAATCAAAGTTTTAATAAATTCGTATTTAACATATGCGTAAGTAACAAAGGAAGGGATAACATAGGAGACTGCCACACACCCGCGACGTGTGCAGGACACTAAACAAAGGCTGTACTGTATGAGTCAGCATAATGCCGCGTACATACGTTTATATATATATATATATATATATATATATATATATATATGGCTGATTCCATTTCAAATCGAACAGTCAGTATACACTCAAGTCACCAATTACTGCGCTAATGGAGTATGTTATTCTACCCTAAAAATAAGGGTACACGTATTTTTTTATTTTGCTGAAATATCAAAATTGCATCAGATATGCACTTTTGAAAATTGCATACAAAAACTAAATGTTAAAACTGAAAATGTTGAGAATAACTTTAGAGAGCTATCGTTTTACCAATTTCCAATGAATTTTGATAAACCTTTTTTTATTTTATTTCGTTTTGAGCCCTCTTCAACTCCGTGCAAGAAATTTTAAAAAAACTAAAAATGACTGAGATATATGCATTTTACCAAAAAATGCACTTTTTATGCACATGCATTTTTCTCGAAAAGGCCATTTTTTTTTTTGCTGAAATTTTTTTTGCTGATAGAGGACCAAAATACCTATCTAATAGTACTTGTTTGATCCCCCGTTTTTTGGTTTAGAGCGAGAAAAAAATTCACAAATTTTGTTGGTGAAAAATGCTTGTATATACGTTCGGAAGTCTTAAGCAGTCGACATTTAAATATTATCCTTCGTTTAGCATTATCCAGGAACAACGACGTGGACGTAGAAGGATTCTGTTCCCTTCGGGGTGCTTTTTTAGAGTGAGTTCCCCTTGCCTCTCACTGTTGGGATGCGTCAAAAAAATAATTATAGATAATTATTTTTTTTTATTTTTGCGCTTATTATTTTTAGTTTTAAATGTAGTCTCACGACGCTTGGCTTTTTTTTCTTGTTTTTCACTTCATTTAGTGCATGTATAGCTGTCCTGCCAATAAATATATGTGATTCTAATTCCCCAAGTTTTTTTAACCACATGTGACTTTTTTGAATTCCATTATATTTAGAAACCCCACTCCATTCAATATTTTTCTTTTTTCTAAATCTTTCAATCTCATTTATTGGTAGTAAAATGACTTTTATTGCATTGGTGTAACTTTGAACCCAATTTATAAAATCGTCAGCATTTTGTACCGATTCTTCATGAACTCTTTTCAAGTTATGTGAAGTAGCATAATGCTTTAGAAGCCCACCTATTCCATCAACGGCTCCTTTCCCATGACCAGTCGCAGAAAATAACCATTTCATTTCATAAAACCAATGTTTGAATTCATGTAGTTGAAAACGATTTCTAAATTGGCTTGGAGCTCCATCTGATATGATAGTGACTTTAGTAACTAAATAATTCTTTTTCATAAGATCGATAATTTTATTTATTGCTAGCAGTGCATATGCAGTATCATGCTTTTTGTCGTCACTAACTATCGCAAAACTTTGTGTTATCTCTCCTTGATAACAGACTGCAGTAAAAATAGAAATTTGGTTATTTACCCAATGATTTCCTTGAACCGCTTTATTATTTATTACAGACCAATTTTCTGCAAAGTCAACGTGGATGATTAACTTAGTAGGATCAGCTTTACCTTCTTCTTTATTTTTTTTTATAGCTTCACGTTGAATATTTTTTATGTATATATGAGTACTTGCTTTCAATGCGCAGATTGAAAGTTTTTCATTAAAAACTGTTAAGCTTATTGTTTGTTTAATAAGATTACCATTATCCCACAAAGCAAACGTAATTTCATCTTCACAATTTTGTTTCAGTTTTAACAATTCTAATGTGATACCCGCACCACCAGGACAATCTTTGCATTCTTGCAAGAAACATGAATCAGATGGTTCAGAACACAACATTGTGTTAGTTATTTCTGAACGAATTGAATCTAATTCGGAATTCTTATCGCCTCTAAAACGAATCAAACTTGTAAGAAACAGTTCAAAATTTTCGCAATGTACACAAAGACAAGCTTCCTTCACAGGGCTAGTTAAGACGAAACTTGGTCTTAGACTATAGAATTTCGATTTTCCTATTTGTAAGTTTGGATTTTCTTTTCTTAATTGACTATATGTTTCTTTTAAGCTTCGAGTAAGGAACCGTTTGACTTTTTTAGTTTTTGTGTTATTAATTTTAACAGTTACGACATCAGATTTATTTGGACTTTGTCTACTACAATTAAAATCATCATTTAAAAAATATTCCATAACGATATTTTTTGTGCTTTTATCAATAGGATGACCAGTATATAAATCTGGCTCCGAATAAACTCCTTTATTTTTCACGAGATTTCTTGATTTATTTATCATATACTCGCTTATATTCGGGAATAGTGAGCAAACTTTTATTTTGCTTAATTTTGAAGGTAGTAGAGTTAGAAGTTTTATTTTCTCCGAAATAGAAGAGCATTTTTCTAAAGCCAATTTAAAATTTTCTAAAAATTCATTCCAATAGTTTTCAGTGGAATTTTCGTCCGATTCTATTGATTCAACTGAAATGCCATACGCATTTTCTAATTTACTTCCAACAGTAGCAGAAAAAGCTGAAATTAAGGATTTTTTCTTTTTAGATACGTAATTTCCTCTAAAATTTTCAGGTATTGCAGTTTTTCTTTTTAGGGGTGAGATGCATTCAGGTAAAACTGAATTAATACTCTCGTTTAATTCCTCAATTCGTTCGGGTGTCTTCGGAATAAAATCATCATCTCTTCCGCTAAAAAGTTCAGTGATTTTATTTTCAGATATAGACTCAAGATCACTTAAAATCATTTTTGATATGCGTTTATGGTAATTTTTACATACATTAGTAGATGGCAATATATTTAAATCTGAATGAAGCTGTACCAAATTAATGGCTAAATCTTCCAACGGTCTAAAACGTGAATTACTGCTCATCTAAACTACCTTTTTATGCATTTGAAAAAAATCGGGACATGAAATTCTTTTAGAAGAGTAAATTTCGGACATTGTTATTTCACAATTTTGTTGAATTTTTCACAAACCCGAGAAGCACCTTTCAAAGCAGCCGTAAAAATAACTAGCTTCTATATAACAGTTCTAATATGCTGTTTTGGTTACGCGATGTATTTGTCCGCGAGTTAGCCTCCTATTGTTTGTACATCGAAACATACATAATATAGATATACACGAATAGAATTCTTTTTTTTCATGTTTAAATATTTATTTTTATGTTACGAATATACACATATATATATATGGGACGTTATTTCTCAACCGGAACACCTCTGCGACCAGAAGAGGTTTTGACCGATTTTAAGGATTTTGGGCCTAAAATTTTTGTTTTTTAATACTCTTTCGAAAACCGTTTGGCGCTTTTGGAAATTTCAATATGGCAACTCAAAATGGCCGTCGGAAATTACAAAAAAATGGAATACACCAACTAAAAAGTATATGAAACGAAATGTTTGTATCCAATATGGTCGTTTTCTAGCTTAAAGTATAGTGGGAGATTAGCATTCAATTACTAATATGGTTGGATAGAAAAATTAAAAATGGCGGACCCAAGATGGTGCTCCAAAATTTGAAAACTATGTTAAATTTAAAGAACTTAATCGATTTTAACCACATTTAGTATATGGGGGTTTTTAGGATGTTAATTTAGAATTCAAGGTCAGATTCACTAAATCCAAGATGGCGGATCCAATATTGTGGATAACATAATAAAAAATCAATCTTTTCGCACTAAATTAGTTACATAGAGAATTTCGAGGCTGCTCAGAATAAATCTGAGGTCAAAATCTAAGAATCATAAGCTCTTAAAATTAAATACTCAGTAACTCTATAGTCCAAAGCCTTGTACTTAAGAAAATAGATTTAGCCAAAAGCCCTGTACAAAAGGTAATAAATTTTTGATAAAGAATTAGTAAAATTAAGCCTCAATACATCGAATCCCTATACATTAAAACACTACGATAGACAAAATAAACTTTTAAAATGCTCAAATTTATTTAGTATCAGTAAAATAATTTTTTACACGTAAAATTTTAAAACTATGAGCTTTTAAACCTAAATACCTTGTAATCCTACATCCTATTGAGATAAAAACGTCTACTTGAGGGAAAGTGATTACTGGCTTAATCAATGTTGAAGTATATAGTAATGGTGAAGGGCAATAGTTTCTATATTTAACTATTGTTCTCGATCGTTTTAAAACCTATGCAGCTCCGATCACCAACTCTGGTTCGAGGGGTTTGAGATAATCATACGTGGGATACATGACCTCTTCATGTTTTTGAAAACTCAAAAAGCTCTCTGCGTTTCATAGGGTGGAGACTATCTTTATTTTTATAAAGCCCGCATTACTTTTTTATTTTTTTTTGGTTTTCTATCTTTTTTTTTATTTTTTTGTAGTTATGTATTTTTTACTTTTTTATTTTTTTTTTAATTTTTTTGTAAATTTTTTCGAACTTTTTCTAAATTGTAATATTTATGTTAATCAGTAGCTTGTGGTGGATAGAATAGCAGATGAATCAGAGTATTGATAGGCTAATAGACTTTTTTTTTTTACTTTGAATGCGTGAGCTTTTGAAATATATAATACCGATGGTGCAAGACTAAATCTTTTATTTAGTTTTCTAGAAGTCCTATCATAATCTTGTTTGGAGTAATGAAAAAAAGTAACATTTGGAAATTTAAATTTTGCCCAATTCAAAAGATCAGTAGATTTTAATATTGTGTCATTTCCTTTGTCTCGCAAACTAGCCCGAGTAGTTAACTTTTTAAAACAGCCCCTACTCCATTACAAGCGCCTTTGCCATGTGCAGTAGCATGAGTGTGCCATTCAGCATCTATACCAAAATCTTCTTTATGGTGTACTAAATTCGACATTTGATACCGATTCTTGAAATGCTGCTTTGCCCCATCTGTGAAATAAATAAGTTTTTTTAAATGTGGAACTCTCTTTAATATAGCGGGAATCAAGTACGTTTGTGCTAAGTATACAGCCGTTGTATCATGAGTTGTATAATCGGAAAGTATTACGAAGCTGCAGTGTTTTAACTCTTTACTTTGTTTGTAGTTTAGAATACAAGATAAAATGCTGCATTGATTATTGTTATAATGGAATTGTTGGGCAGCGTTCTGAGCTACATACGCATAATTTTCTGAATAATCTAGTTCTAAAATTCCCTCATTTGAGTTCAAAGTATTTTTCAAGTCACTCAAGAATTCTGATTGTTTTGTAGATATAAAATGATGAGGTATAAGTTTTTGTAGTTTGTCAAATAATTCAGGAACAAATTCATGAATATCAAGGCATTCCTTTTTTAATGTACACTTGTCAGTTTCTTGCCAAATGCTAAAAATAATATTATCTATGTCATTTTGCAATAAAATAGACAGTACGTATTCTTCAAAGTCCGATAGCTTTGAACATTTTTCACAGGTTCTTAAATAACAAGCAGGCTTCGGATTTCTGCAAAGACAATATTGAATGCAATCACGATATCCTTGTAAATAATGAGTAGATTCTTTCGTTAGTTCGCTTAGATTACAAGCTTCAAACATTGTCTTAAAATTTTGGTGTATTATGCATACGCAGACACTGTGAGTGCCCCTTGCTCCCGCGATAACGCACCATTTAGGCCTTAATTCAGCAAATTTACTGAAGCTAATTTGTGTTTCTTTATTACTTTCTTTAAAATTTTTTAACAAAATCTTTATATCAAACAACAGCAACCTTTTTGGGACGTGAATTATTTCATCACCTTTTTTTACTTTTACAACGTCTTTTTTGTTAGGCATTACTCTGCTATTGGTGTCGGAGTTATAATATTCTAATACCTTATTTATAGTACTCGTAGGCAAAGGCTTGCCTTTTTTTGGATCAGGAGTTGCTAAAATGCCAGATTTATTTCTTAAATCTCTTTCCTTTTTAGCCATTCTCATAGAAACATTGAACTCCTCCATGATTTCTCGTAAAGACCAGCTATCAGGTAGTATTGTAAGAATAAATACCTTTAGTGGATCATTCTCTGGAAGAGAAAAAAACTTTTCTTTTAGTGCGTCCATGATTTGTTCTAATTTATCTTTTCTGGTTCTGAGAAATTCCACATCTTCCATCTGAACACTTTCATCGTTTTCAGGTTCCACACCACATTCTTCCATAGAAACTTGAGTTTCATTTTTAGAACCTACGTTTGATATAGAGTTATCATAGTTAAAATTTCTACAAGTCTGACAAATCAAAGAGTATTCAGAAATATTGGTATGTCGGGATAAGAAATCTTTTGACACGCGACGTAGTCCCTTTCCTTTATGTCCTTGTTTATTAAAGGGATTACAACATCTATCATGATGCACCCTTTTTTTCGATTTAGGCATCACAATCGTTCTTATTTTATAAAAAATAATAATTCCTACCTTTTCAAATGATGAAAATATTTTATAAAAAAAAATAATTACTAGTAATATAAATCTGAACAGTGAAAAATAATATACTATGTAAACATTGCGACTTCACCTGCAAGATGAAACGAATTGAACCAGTGTAGTCACGTGGTTTATATAACTAAATTTAAAATCGAAATTGCAAATTACGACATCAATATACAAAAGATATATACTTACATATTGTACACATTTTTTTCTCAGTACGGTATAGGATTACTGAATAGTTGATTTCAAAAAGTCTTGGTTTTGGAATTCTATGTACCAGAATTAATTTCGTCAATTCCTAATTAATTCAAACATTTCCAACATTTATTTTCTCCAGTACAGATCTCTAGGGTATATGATAACAGGGTATTTATGTTTAAGAGCTCATGGTTTTAAAATTTGACGCATGAAAAAATAATTTTTTTAATTCGAAATGAATTTAAGCATTTTAAAAGTTTATTTTCTCTATCGCAGTGTTCTAATGTATACGGTTCCCAGGTATTTAGGTTTAATTTCACTAATTTTTTATCAAACAATTATTTTCTCTAGTACAAGATTTTGGAATATAAGGTTACTGGGTATTTAGGTTTAAGTGCTAAGAATTTTGAAATTTTCCCCTACACAGGCCTTCACGGTGTAAGGTTGTTGGGTATTTAGGTTTAAAAACTCGTGGTTTCAAAATTTGCCGTGTATCAAAATTAAAATCGTTAATTTTGAATAAATTTATTTTATCTAGTATAGGGTTCTAAGGTATAGGATTATTGAGTATTCAGGTTTAAGAGCTCATGGTTCTTAGATTTTAACCTCAGATTTATTCTGAGCAGCCCCGAATTTCTCTATGTACCTAATTTGGTGCAAAAAGATTGATTTTTTATTATGCTATCCACAATATTGGATCCGCCATCTTGGATTTAGTGAATCTGACCTTGAATTCTAAATTAACACCCTAAAAACCCCCATATACTACATGTGGTTAAAATCGATTAATTTCTTTAAATTTAACATTTTTTTCAAATTTTGGAGCACCATCTTGGGTCCGCCATTTTTAATTTTTCTATCCAACCATATTAGTAATTGAATGCTAATCTCCCACTATACTTTAAACCCGAAAACGACCATATTGGATATAAACATTTCGTTTTATATACTTTTTAGTTGGTGTATTTCATTTTTTTGTAGTTTCCGACGGCCATTTTGAGTCGCCATATTAAAATTGCAGAAAGTGCCAAACGGTTTTTGAAAGAGAATTAAAAAACAAAAATTTTAAGCCCAAAATCCTTAAAATCGGTCAAAACCTCTTCTGGTCGCAGAGGTGTTCCGGTTGAGAAATAACGTCCCATATATATATATATATATATATATATATATATATATATATATATATATATATATCACTATTGATGCTATATACATGCATACAAATGTAAACAAATGATGAGCCAAGCATACGACAGTGTTTGAATGCAGACTGCTTACGACTTCCGAACGTATATACAAGCATTTTTCACCAACAAAATTTGTGAATTTTTTTCTCGCTCCAAACCAAAAAACCCGGGATCAAACAAGTACTATTAAATAGGTATTTTGGTCCTCTATCAGCAAAAAAATTTCAGCAAAAAAAAATGGCCTTTTCGAGAAAAATGCATGTGCATAAAAAGTGCATTTTTGGTAAAATGCATATATCTCAGTCATTTTTAGTTTTTTTTTAAATTTCTTGCACGGAGTTGAAGAGGGCTCAAAACGAAATAAAATAAAAAAAGGTTTATCAAAATTCATTGGAAATTGGTAAAACGATAGCTCTCTAAAGTTATTCTCAACATTTTCAGTTTTAACATTTAGTTTTTGTATGCAATTTTCAAAAGTGCATATCTGATGCAATTTTGATATTTCAGCAAAATAAAAAAATACGTATACCCTTATTTTTAGGGTAGAATAACATACTCCATTAGCGCAGTAATTGGTGACTTGAGTGTATACTGACTGTTCGATTTGAAATGGAATCAGCCATATATATATACTTATATACATATACAAAAATATATATATATATATATATATATATATATATATATATATATATATATATGTATATATATATATATATATATATTGTAACGGGGAATATATTTAAATAAACAAATTGAATATATTTGTGGGTTTCACGTGTACTCTCTTTAAGTACACGTGCACTTACCGTTAAATAACTGACTTTCGGTTTATAGTCGATCAGCATAATTCAATACCGCCGATTTACTTCGTCTATCTATTTTTGACAAAGAAAATCAGTTAAACAATATTTAATACTATTGTAGAACTTCACTTTGAAGCCCTGCCTCCCGGACGTCTGGTACGACGAAACCCACGGCGTGTACCCAAGAACTCTATTAAATACTGTTGATTAAGAAAAAATGTATTCAATTTTATTTGTGACGCAGGAATAAGATGATATATAACTAACAAGGAAATAAGATCATACTCTACTTAATAATTAAATTCAACCTTGATTTTACTTTACTTTATTTAATCAACTTATTGGAATTTAATACGATGAAAAGTAGATATATAAAATAAATAATGACGTATTAAAAGTAGAATTACACATTCTTGGTAAATAAAGAAAATAAGGCCTAACCTAACCTACAACGCAACGCGTCGACGCGGACGACAGTCTCTTACGCCGCAAGTTCGAAAAGCAATACAAAAAAAAAATTAAGACACGTTAAAGTCTGCAGACTTACACTTTATGCCGACGTCTAGGTCAGAGCTTCTCTTCACCTATGAATCACCTGCGAGGTCTATTTGATGCGGCACCGGATGCACACGGTGCAGCTTTCTGTCTCACTCGTGTCCCTTGTAAAGTTCTCGAGAAGAATTTTATCGAATGCAGCAAATAGCTAGATACTGATGATTGTCTATACAATAATCACAGTGCAATCCTCACAAGATGGCGATTTTCTATTCAACAAAATACTAACGGACGCTCAAGCACGCACAGCAAGAGCATTCATGGCGGCCAACCGGCTTCACGACGCGTTCGCTCTCGTATCCCGCTCGAGTCTCCCCGTCATGTCTTGCGCGCGCCTTCGCTAACCGTCAGCCACGCAAGACGATGAAATATCCACTCACTGTCTCACTATTATACACATAAAGAAAGAATAGAAGCTTACAATAGGATGTGCGACTCGCAACGAGGAGAGAGACAGAAGTATACTGACATACAGTATATGTATAATTTGCTATCCTCGTTACAATATATATATATATATATATATATATATATATATATATATATATATATATATATATATATATATATATATATATATATATACATGTATGTATTACATCGTATAAATGCGTGCACAGACTTTTCATTGTCTTGCTTACGTAATTACGTTCGCATACAAAAGGCTGTGGTTTCACACGCTTCTCGAAGTTGCGCACCAGGAATGCTTAGTATATTTCTGTATCCAAAAATCTACTGCATATACTGGGGGCTTATTTATAAATAAGCCGTATCGACCAATTAAAAAGCTTCTTTAGATCTATCTAACGCGTGATAAATTTTGTGAATACGCCTTGCGCAATCCCGAGAAGCATTTGGAACAAAGCTGATGTATTAGATAGGTACGAAAAAAGATACTCTTGAGTCTTTTATGCCAGACGATTGTGAGGACTTCAATGATAACAGATTTTACTTTGTTAAAAATCACCACTGTCAACTTCACTGTAATCCTTTGAGTCACAAAAGGCGAATATTCGAGAGCCAACATTTTATTTCTTGCAGGTAAGATAAAAATATTTAACCGTTTACTATGAATTTTATAAATTACAATTATTTTAATTATTTAAATTTAATTAAAAGTATTATTTCTAAATAAATCAAAAGTATTATTTCCGTTGTTGCAATATATTAAAATATATGTCAAAAATTTAAAGTGTGCTTAGTGGGCCCTACGTACCACTTTAAAAATTTGTACAAAGGCTAATAAATGGAGCTTGCTTGTAAATAATTGAAAAAAAAAAAAAAAATTACTTCGTTTTTAATAAAATTTATTATAATTGAAAATAGACTAAAAAATGAATGAAAAATAAAATTTTTTTTCAATTAACTCATTATTTTTCGAGAAAGAAAATAATATTTGTCATCTATTTTGAACATATATTCTAACCATATAAATTTCCATTATTATAGACGATCTTAGGCTCCTATTCATAGACCTAACTCAAGTAGCGGTTGTTACTTGAACCTAATTCTGTCCTCGTCTATCCATGATAAGAATGAAAGACAGATGATACAACCGTTACTTGATCTAATAGCTACACTGGAAAAAAATTTCTTAGTAACGGAAAAAATTTATTGTATTGAATATATTCTTCCTGGTCATCGGCGAAATATTTTTTGTATCTATATCATTTATTCCGTCAGTGAAAATAAAATTTTTAAATATCAATAAAATATTTCTCAACATACATAAGATATTTGTTAAACTTAACAATATTTCATACTGAATATTATAAATTTTATTTTAAATTTATATTTCGTAATATTAAAATAAAAATTAAGTTAAATTATTGTAATGAAATTTTTTTCCTTCACTAAAATACTTTTATGCA
This sequence comes from Anastatus disparis, assembly GCA_017163975.1. NCBI lineage: Eukaryota > Metazoa > Arthropoda > Insecta > Hymenoptera > Eupelmidae > Anastatus > Anastatus disparis. The sequence goes on along the minus strand of JAFFSR010000396.1, from coordinate 456,175 downwards.
TCTAAAAAATATTTTATATTGATTAATTTTTTCGTACCAAATAAAAGTAACTATTCATTGAATAAATATTATATTTCTTTGAAAATATATCTGAATTTTCCAAGCCTAAGAAATATTTTTTTGTAGAAAAATATATTATTTCAAAAACATAAAATATCACTTTTAAGCACAGAATTAATTCGTTACAAGTAAATTTACAATATTAGTTTGAATAAATATTTCAACAAATTCAAAATCTTTTTCTGCAATATAAATTCCGATTTATTTTTTATTACTTGAACTCTTTTTATTCAAAGAAATATTTATTTGAAACAGTTGATAGCAGGTCATATATCTCTATCCTTTTCTAACCAAAAAATTAATTTTTCTGCAAAACCTAATAATTGCAGTAGAAAATAAGAAGAAAAGCCTATCTCGTATAATGAAAATCAATATTTTCTTTTATGAGGACAAATTATTTTTATCGCTTCGTTTTTAAGAAAACTTTGATAAACTGAACTGTTAATTAACCTCTATTTTTCAATTTTTTCTAAGTATTCTTCAAACAGAATCGATAAATAATAATTTTTCCTCATCAAAGAAAATATTGCTTTTTATGATACAAGATGGGAGTATCTCCTTATTTTTTGCTACAATTGTTAGTTTTTGCAAAAAAAAATTAAATCTTTGATTAGGAAAGGACAGAGATATAAGACCTGCTTTAAATGTTAATTTTCGTTAAAATTTATTTTTTGTCATTATGTTTATAAATAATTGTTGTAAAAACATTTTTTTTTACTGAAATGTACATTTTGAATCAAAATAATAATTACTTGATTAAAATAAGAAAATTTTTAAAGTTATTTAGTTATATTTTTTTGATTCTGACAATTATTTTCTTTCAATTCGAAATCCTCTTTTTAATGTGAAGAAATGTAATTAATCACATCGCTTTTTTGCAACAATAAACATTCTATTCTGGAAAAGAGATAGGTTTATCGAAGTCATGAACTAATTTGTTTAATTTAAAAATGATGTCTTTGGATTAAAAAATTATTTGATGTAAGATATTTTTTTTATTTTTATATAAAAGCTATTTACATTTTTTAAATAGAAAAATATTATAGGATTGTTTTGAGAAAAGTTTTACTGATTTTTAACACTATTTCCGAAGTAACTAATTTCTGAAAGTTAAAAACATATTTTTATAAATTTAAAAACTTTTTTTTCAAATATAATATTTTTGAAGAATATTCCAAGGTTTTTCTTGAATTTGAAAAATATTTCATTAATTTGCAAATGATTTTTCTTGGACTCGAAAAAATTAATTCGTTTGCACCGTATTTCTTCTATTCAAAACCCCCTTTTTTAAAGTTAAAAAAAACTTTTTTCTTTGTGTAGTTACAAATTTTTTGTGATATTCCGTGATAGAAGAAACATTTTCACTTACCAATTTAATATCATTTCAAAACAATGTATAATAACCATTTTTAAATTGGGAAATTAAGCTTTCTTTTTTTTTTAAACATTTTGCAGTTAAAAATAAAATTTCATTTCTTTAATATGAAGGGACAAAGATATACGCCCTGCTCTATAGGGATAAATTTAGAACAAACTTTAATATCTTACAAATAATACATGACTTTGATTAACAATCAGTGATTATTTTATTACTTCCTAATGTCAAATTCTTTTTGTTTTTTAAGCTATAATATTGAAAAAATCAATAATTTATAAAAAAAATTATATTTTTTTATAACTATTTAGTTTTTGAATAACACTAATTTAAAAATTTGTTTCATGACACAATATATAAAAAAGTTGAGATTTAGATTAGAACAGGATAAAAATAATTTACCTACTATATAACAAAATTTTTAAGCGTTTGCTTTAGATCTACTTTATTGATAAAAAATAGCTTAAAAATAAATTTTTATTTTTCCATATTAATAAATATCAGAATTGTTTGTTATTCCTAGCAAAAAAATAAAATATTTAAAAATGTTAAAAACTATTCAAAACGTTTTAAGAGAGTTTATAAGTGAGGAATTTGGGAAATTTAAAACCGTCATAAGCAGTTTTAAACATTTTTAAACAATTTCAAAAAGTTTTGAAAGGTTCGAAATGATTTCAAACAGTGTTTAATAGTTTTGAATTTTTTATGTTTGAAAGTCACAAGTTATTTTAAATATTCAAAATATTCCAAAACAATTTAAGATGATTATAAACTATTTTTTACTAACTTGAATAGTTCTGAACAGTTTTATATAGTTTTAAACAGTTTGAAACACTTTTTAACAGTTTCGAATAGTTTAAACACTTTTAAACAGTTTTGAAAAGTTCGAAATGATTTTAAACAGGGTTTCATAATTTTGTGTTTGTGAAAATTTTCTTATATATATTAAAATTTATATAATATATACGAGAAAATGTTCACTTTAGTTTCAAATTATTCTGTATTGTTCAAAACTGTTTAAAAATGTTTGAAACTGTTTTAAATATCCCAAATTTTACACTTATAAACTATTTTGAACAGTTGTAAACAGTCTTAAACAGTTTGAACAGTTTTTAATAATTTTAAATTATTTTAAACAGTAATGCACATTTAATATTTTCACTAGGGATTGGAGATATCTTGTTCTTCTCTATATTATTGACAGTGGGTCTCTTTGTCGCTGTGGACTAAGACCCGTGATTTCAACTTACTCATGTAATTTTTATTGTCCAGGGGGGCTTTTCTATTTGTTTTTTCTGATCTTCTAGTTCTATTTTACAGAGAAAAATTTAGAATAGAACATTGTGTACCAAGGGCGCAAAATAGGGGATTCCGGACAGAGTGCGAATGAGCGCCAGAACGAAGCGAGGGCGCTGAATTCGCACGAGGGCCGCGAATCCCATTGCGCCCGTGGTGCACATATTGTTTTTTGATCCAAAGGGTGAAAAATTTGATTTCAATGTTTGTCAAGCGGGAGCAAAATAGTACATTTCTGCCGCGCCCGCTTGACAGGTATAGAAAATCGAATTTTGCTCCCTGAGGGTCAGAAAAATTTTTCCAAAATTTTCCCGGGAATTAAACTTTGGTCCGCTACGGCATGAGCTAAGAGCCTCAGCCCCTGCTGCACATATATTTATTTTATTTTAAAAATTCAACGAATATATATTCGATTTTACATGCGATCTCATAGGCGATTTCATATGACACCTGATATGCGATCTCATGTGTGATCTCTCATATATTTTATTCAATTTAAAAAATTTAAAAAAGATGTTTATTTTTTTTGTCTTGTTCTTTAAATTTTGACGAATGGGTTTCAGAAAGCTCTGTGCTCAATGGGTGCCGCATTCGCTTACAATGGAACAAAAACACGTTCAAACGCGACTTTCTGAGCAACATTTGGAGCGTTTTTGAAAGGATAAAAAGAATTTTTTGCGTCGATTTATCACTATGAATGAGACTTGGGTATATCACCATGATCCTGAATCAAAACAAGAGGTTCAGGAGTGGTGTGAACCAGACACTTTCGTACCGAAGCGATTTTGTGTCCAGAAATCGGTGAAGAAGTGTTAACGTCAGTTTTTTGGGATGCAAAAGGGATTTTGTTGGTGGATTATCTCTAAACTGGCAAAACAATGAATTCTGAATATTATTGTAACCTTTTGAACCAATTGGATGTGAAAATTCGTAAAAAAAGACCCAGTTTGCAGAAGAAAAAAATTATTTTTCAAGACAATGCGCCCACTCACACAGCTTAAAAAACCATCACTAAAATAACCGAATCAAAGTACGAATTGTCGCAGCCTCCACCTTATTTGCCTGATTTAGCTCCCTCTGACTTCTGGCTGTTCCCACACCTCAAGAAATTTCTTCGTGGGAAGCATTTTTCATCAAACGAAGAGGTTATAGCCGTCGTAGAGAAGTATTTTGCAGGGCTTGCAGAAAGTCACTTCTTCAATAAAAGTGATTTCACCAAATAAAAAACGTATTTTTATTTTCGCTTTTAAAACTTATTGAACAACCTAATAAAAGGCGGTATGCATAATTGTAGTGACTGGTATCTTAACTACTACTTGTAAATATCGTCTAAATCTTCGTAAAAAATTTGTTTGTTTTTATTATTATCTAATCGCCAAGTATAATTATGTTCGAATATAGTTTAAAACCATAATCTATAATAGCATGCTTTAGATTACGATTGTTTCGTAGATGTAGAAGGTCTAATTACAGTTAAAATCATTCAATCGTAATATTAGAATGTATGAAAATTAATTAAATTATAGACCAAATTTTAGATTTGATGTTGTTGACATTGATTACAGCTATAAGTGTAAGAAAAACAAAAATTTTTTTGCACACGAGATCTCACGTGAGCAGCAGAATTAGATTGTTCTGTGCAATCGAGCGTGCTTAATCTGAATGGTTTGATCACGAGTTCGGGCGTCAGAATTGCAACAGCCTTGTGCATGGCATCTTTAGCAGATTAATTACAATATACATGTGTCAGATTTGCAGCAGCTTTTGTGCACTTAAAAGAGGATTCTCAATCATACGGGGACTTTCAGCAGAATTGCAACGAAATTGCATCCGCACACGTACGTTAGACACTGAGCAGCAGAATGAGATTGTCTCGTGCGATTAAGCATGCTTAATCTGAATGATTTGATCACGAGCTACAAGACTATTGTACATCTTAGGTCTAAGTAGCGCGATATCAAGGCTTTATTTGTAAATTCATTAACGATTTGCCTGCGTACCCCTACTGACAATTAACCTGTCTCCCACCAGAAATTAAGGAAAAAAATTTTTCGCCATACCGTGGCCGAAACTACCACTTTCGTCTCGGCTCTGAATAATATAAGTGATATTTTTGGCTTGGGTATAGCGAAAAATAGTATACACATCACGGGAGGTTTAATAACCACGCCATAGTAAATATTTATATACATATAGATTATGTACATATTCGTATGTGCTATGGACTCGAGGGGCTATTCACTATAAGAAATCATTGACCACCTTCAGATGAAATCATTGAAATCATTTAAGATCATTGAAATATTTCATTAAATTTTATGTGCACAATATGATTACCGAAATCAAAACTATTTAAATTGAAATCATTGAAATCATTTTAAATCATTGAAATCATTTTAAATCATTGAAATCATTTTAAATCATTGAAATCATTTTAAATCATTGAAATCATTTTAAATCATTGAAATCATTTTAAATCATTGAAATCATTTTAAATCATTGAAATCATTTTAAATCATTGAAATCATTTTAAATCATTGAAATCATTTTAAATCATTGAAATCATTTTAAATCATTGAAATCATTTTAAATCATTGAAATCATTTTAAATCATTGAAATCATTTTAAATCATTGAAATCATTTTAAATCATTGAAATCATTTGAAATCATTGAAATCATTTTAAATCATTGAAATCATTTTAAATCATTGAAATCATTTTAAATCATTGAAATCATTTGAAATCATTGAAATCAATGAATATTTTTGTATTTAGTTTACAATTTAAAATATTACCAGAAATATAATACTAAATATTATTTAAATACCAGATTAATATGAGCTGCTCTGATAAATAAAATAATTTTTGATTTTTGGGGATTAGTATCGATGTATAATATATAAATATTTATAAGAATTTTTTTCTGGAATTGAAAAAAAAATGAATGATTTTAATCATAAGCAAAACGCATCGCACAAAAAGTTTTTATGTAAAAGATAATTTATATCAAAACAAATAAAAAACGCTGCCAAGTGCTTTGGCGGAATAATTCTCATAGAGCTCTTTGAGTTTCATTAATTTTTTTATATTTATTCAAATGTGATTTTAATATATAACTAATGGGCATATATTTGCACTTGACTTATGTAATTCTTATCTAATTCTGGGGTAAAGTGCTGCAGCAAGGTTCTTACGGAAGACTGCTTCAATTCTGCTGCAAGTTTGCGTGTTTATTCTCGTCATATAATTGCGCTCAACTTATGTTATACTTATGTAATTCTGGGGTAAAGTGCTGCTGCAACATTCTTACGGAAGACTGCTTCGATTCTGCTGCAAGTTTGCGTGTTTATTCTCGTCATATAATTGCGCTCAACTTATGTTATACTTATGTAATTCTGGGGTAAAGTGCTGCTGCAACATTCTTACGGAAGACTGCTTCGATTCTGCTGCAAGTTTGCGTGTTTATTCTCGTCATATAATTGCACAACTTATGTCTTTCTTATGTAATTCTGTAGTAAATTGCTGCTGTAATATTCTTACGGAAGACTGCTACGATTTTGCTGCAAGTTTGCGCGTTTATTCTTATCTTTGAATCACACGTTTCGATTGGCAATCTGTTACAAATCTGTAGCACGTTTCAGTCGCAAAAAAATTATTAATAATTCAACTTAATTCGTTTATTTTCCAAAAGATGGCAACCTTTTTCACTTCTTCTATTAGATTTGCACATTTGAATGAGCTTTTTTTTCACTTATTCAACTACGTAGTTATTAATATCTGTAATTTTTCTTCTTCAGCACTATCACTATGAATTATTATTTTATCAAGGTGATTCTTCAAACTTACAGTTCATGTTTATAGCAACTTTACAACAAATTGATTTCAACATTGAAAGAGATTTTTTAACTAAATTTTAAATAGGTAAATGCTACTAAATGAGCATATTGACATGATGCTGGTACTCTTTCTGTATCACTAAAATTATAATTCAATAAGGTTAATTTGAATGTTAACCACTACATTTTATCCAATGAAATACAAGTATTATAATCGATAACATTATATCCTATAAATGTTACAAAACCTTTTCTGACTTATTAAAATATAATTAAAAAATTCATTTTTTAATATATAGTTACGTTTTCACGTTAATGATTTATTATCTTGTGGATATCTTTTTATCACGACTAAGCTTAGTAAATCCAAGTTTTCAATTTTAGTGACGGTAATTAAATTAACAAGATGATAATTAAAATAAACTGATAGATTTATTATCACGTTAATCGCGAGAGAGAGAAATGTATAATAAATATATTTGAGTGAGCGTTTTTTTTACTTGTTCAACTTCGTAATTATTAATATCTGTAATTTTTTCTTCTTCTTCTTCTAATTTTCTTCTTCTTCTTCTTCAAATATTTTTTCCATTTATTAAAAAACAATTTAATTTATAATATTTAATAATGATTATATTTAAATACTTTATTGAATGTAATAATACAAGTCAACATCTAAATCAGTAGTACTATTATAAATTTTCAAGAGTAACTCAGAAATCAAAAGAAGTGATCAAAAAGCGACACTAATAAAATTATTTTTTTTAAACTTGGTTTATAAAGACAGTAGAAAATAACTTGTATACAAATTTTAGAGCAACTCTATCAAGTACTTTACGTAAAATGGAAAAAAACTGAAATACAAAAATTTTTTAAGAAAATTTTTAAAATTTTCTATAATGAAAACTACGCTAAAAAGATCGGTTTACAAAAGTTATCCTTCTTTTGACAGATGCAAATTATTTCCATGGAAATCTCAAAGCAAATTCATCAATTAATTTAAGTAAAATACAAAAAAAAAATTAAAAATCGAAAATTTTTTCAAATTTTTAAAATGGCTCTATAAAAAAAATACTCTATGAATACAAATTTTCAATAGCTTCCCGCCTAATTATACAAAAACATAGATGGTATACGAAATTTGAAGCAAATCCATCGAGTAATTTTCGAGATCTAACTGGTTAAATAAATAACATTTTCTTTTCAAAATTTCTTTTTCAAAATTTTAAAAATGCTCTAAAATTAAAACTACGCTATGAAAATCAATTTTTGAAAATTTCCCTTCTTTAGGCAGTCGCAAATAATTTCCCTGCAATTTTTAGAACAAATCTATCGAGTACTTTACGTAGAATAAAAAAAAATAAGAAAAGAAGAATCGAAACTTTTTTTTAAATCTTTAAAATTCTCTAAAATTGTAACCACGCTAAGAAAATTAGTTTTCAAAAGCTTATTTTTTTCAGACAATAGCGAATTAATTGTATAAAAATTTTGGAGAAAATTTATAGTATGGTTAACGCAAAAAAAATAAATGAAAAATAAAAATTTTTTTGAAAATTTTCAAAGTGCTCTAAAATTAAAACTGCGCTGAGAAAATTAGTTTTCCAAAGCTTGTTTTCTTCAGACAGTAGCGAATTAATTGCATACAAATTTTGGAGCAAATCTATCAAATGGTTTTCGTAAAATAAAAAAAAATTAAAAATAAAAATTTTTTAAAAAATTTTTAAAATGTTCTAAAATTAAAAGTGCGCTAAGAAAATTAGTTTACAAAATTTTTTATACTTTTGGCAGTCGAAATTGAGTTCCATACAAATTTGCGAACAAATTCTTCGAGTAGTTACGTAAAATACAATAAAAAATGAAAAATCGAAATTTTTTTAAAATTCTTAAAATGATTCTAAAAAAAATCTACGCTAAGAAAACTAATTCTCAATAGCTTCCACACCAGTTCATCAAAAAATTGAATTGTACGGAAAATTTGAAGTAAATCCATCGAGTAGTGTTTAAGATTTTATTGGCTTAATAAATAGAAACATTTTTTTTTTAAATTTCAAAATGCTCTAAAATTAAAACTAAGCTAAGAAAATCAGTTTTTAAAAATTTATTTCATCCGGGCAATCACAAATAAATTCCATGCAAATTTTGAAGCAAATCCATCGAGTAGTTCTCGAGATACAGTTTACTAACTGAATTCATACATCCACACACACACACATACATACAGAAATTTTCTGGAAACCTCTTTTTTCGACTCACCAAGTTCAAATATGTACAAATTAATGAAAAAATAGAAAAATTTTTTTTTTATCGATACAATGCTTTCTCTATGAGAAAGCAAAAGAATATATGTGAAAAATTAAAAAAAAAGAAATACTAACAAAAAATTTAAATAAGATCTATAAATAAGTAAATAAGCATTATTTACTTATGTTTGAATTTCTCTCTTTGTATCTGTCACACACGGCTGATAAGTTTTTTGATCATAGCTCTTATGTTGGTCAATTTTTTAAACTAACTTTGTGTTTAAAAAATTTAATTTTATGTTATACAAACATTATAACTAAAATTGGAATTCATAGGCGACACCCAGTTTTCAAATATTATTTTATCTTACTTACTCATCATGAAAAAAATAAGAATAAAATGTCCTATTTAAGGATTGAGTGTCGATTATAAGTTCGAGCCTGAAATTCAAGCAAGGTATGCAACATTCAGTTACAAACAAAAGTTATGCTATAGTCGGTCGTCGAATAGTACCTTATGCACCAAGTGTGAAAGTACATTGCGCACGCGGTGCATATACTATTTTATAACACGAGGGGCGTAAAATGGTCATTTTATGCTGCTTTGCGGGCATAAAATGACCATTTTACGCCCCGAGTGTTATAAAATAGATTTATATAGTGTGCATGTTGATGCGTGTTTATAATTTGTCCATACTCATTTGTTTTACAACTGTCAGTTCAGTTTAACTTTGTGTTTTCTTCTATGCACATAGCCAATGTAAATACAAATCTAGAATAATTTTATTATTATTGAACACATTGTTGGTCTTTTTATTTACTAAAGTGATAAAAAGTTTTTGTTTTAATTATGAAATTTCTTTGTTTTTTTATTTTATTTTTGTGGTGTTAAAATATAGGTATTATTTTAATTTTTATATGATTCAATAATAACGATTTAGGGATTATAATTTAAAGTAAACTCAACCTTCATAAATATTATTTTTAATTATCTTGGAATGATTTCGGAATTATTTGAAATCATAAAAAATTTGCTTGAAATCATTTGAAATCATAGAAAATTTGCTTGAAATCATTTGAAATCACTGCCTACCATAGGCTGTTTTGAAAATATTTGAAATTATAAGTATTAAAATATATTTCCGAAATCATTTTGAAATCATTTGAAATCATATGAAATCTGTAATCATTTTGACGCTTTTTTTAAAGTGTAGCCCCTCGTATGGACTCGCCAGTTTTTTGCCTCCCTTGATGTGTAATATATTATAGATAAAAAGCACTCCTTTAAACAGTATAATCTCTGATTTTACTAGTCACTCTAAATAAAATTATAGTATATTTTTCACCTAGGGAAAAAAAATAAAAATGTCCGAAATCGTATGAAATTGTCACCCGAGCCAAAAGCGAAGGAGCCAAATATACGATTTAAGGCATTCTTTCTTTGCCCGTGGCGATGCTATTTTTTTCAATACCGGGCCGAAAATAACACTGCAATTCTGCTGCGAAATGTCAAGTGCACGAGATCTTTCACAAGTATATTGTAATACTGCTGCAAGCATTTGAGCGTTAAATGATTCTCTAGACTGCACTTTGTCTGCTGTAAGTATAAATCAATTCTGCTGCGAAAAGTCAGCTGCACGATGCTTTTCATAAGTATACTACAATTCTGCTGCAAGCATCCCTGCATTAAATGTTTCTCTAGACTGCACTTTGTCTGCCGTAAGTCTGCTAGACATCTGCTGCAAGTATCTGATGCAATGATCTGACTGCAGAACTCCAGTGGATTTGGGAAGCATGTTATATAGGATCTGCACACTGATACTTGCGTTAGATTGTGCTACCAGGGATGCTTTAGTTGCATCTCCCTCAACTTTTCTTGAAAGACCATACCTTGAATCACCTATAAAAAAGTTTCAATTTTTAAAAAATCCAATGATAAAATTTATTTCTATGGTTATGTATATTCAGCAACTATTTTCAATGTACTCTAAAATTTTTGGATTGATTTTCAAAATTTTTTAATTCAGTTTTAGCTGATTTGATTTGGGATTCAATGATCTTTTCATGAAGTAAAATAAATTTATTAACATTATGAGGATTTTGGAGACCATGCATGCAACGTAAATCTTTAAAATAAGCTTCTTGTCTGGATGAACTTTTCGATGTCATTATTACTTTCAAAGTTTTGCTACATTACATTTGATCAAGTAGGAAATTGCGCAAATTTATACATCAAATTATTTTTTATATGCAAACAGTGAAACTCGCCCAGCATAGAATATAAACCTTCATTTTCATTTTCTAAGTTTTTAGCTTTGGTATAAATTTCATTTACATAATCAGCAACTGCGCTGCATTCCATTAACTCTGACATATCCATTTCACTATTTTGTAATTTCATTCTTTGTTCGGAATGCTAATTTTATGGTCATCATCTGCATTTTCATCATCTGTGGCTTTACTATCTTTCAACTTTTTATTCTTTTTCACATTACTGATAATTGTATGATCAAAAGTCTTTATTTTTTCTATTAGCCACTTGTACCTTTTATGACACTCTGATCCTTCATTCATTATCTTACTTTCACAAACTACAAATGTACCCTGACGAAAGAGATTTGTAATAAAAAATGATAAAACATGATAATCATGAATAAAAAGTGATTAAAATGGATAAATCTTGATAATAAGTGATAAAAATAAAAAAAATAGATAAAAATGGATAAAAAGTGCAGAAATTCGGACATTCTATCCGTTTTTATCCATTTCTATCGGTTATTATTATTATTTATCACATTGAATTAATTTTTATTATTTTTCATCAGTTTTTATAGGTTTATATAATTAATTTTAAAAATGTTTTAAGTTTTATAAATAGCATGTGAAATAGGTAATGTACATTTTTAAAAATTGTATTGTTCTAATTCATTTGCAATTTTTCAAAAACAATTATAGGTTAATATATATTGGTGTGTTTACGAATGTAAAATAAAAATTTTATTTCAATGTATCAATCTCTAATTCCTGCAGGAAAAATACATAAGTATATTAAGAGAAAATTCTAAAAATTACTTATATGTTAGCATTATAACGCGCTCACATGAAAACCTGCTTTTTTTACTAGCGTTGTAGAAAATTTAATTAAATTTCTAAAACTATTTACAAGATAAGCAGCAAAAAATGCTAACCCTGCAAAAAAAAACATCTATAAATATAGCTAAAAATATAGGTAAAAATACAGCTACATTGTGTATTATAGCTATATTCACGTGTTTTTTTAGCTGTATATCTATGAGAAATATAGCTAAATTTTAGCTAGATTTTAACCTATCTTTATAGGTACAATCCCTATCTTAGCCTATTATAGCTAGAAATATAGCTAAAAATCTAGCTATATTTCTCATATACAGCAAAAAAATACATGAATATAGCTATAATACACATTAAGGCATGACAGAGCTCGCTACCTTCTAAAATAATTCATTAACATTTTAATTCTACGTTCACGAGTAAACGGTGCGTTAGATCGAGTTCTTTCATTACAGTAAGAAAATTTGTAATACTAAACTTGAGTGTGGACAACTTACAGAATTTACCAAAATACCGTACATAAAAAGTTATAAACAATTTTTCGAAATATAGTATTTTGAGGTTAGGTTTATCGAGCTTGATATCTAATTCCCATTCCAAGCTTATAAAAAATATCAAGTCCAAATGAATTTTTATTGTAACAAAAATTATTGTATTAACATAGCTTTAGTGCGGACAAGTCATTACAATTGTTTAAATTATGAATTTAAAAAGATATCAATAAAATAATAGAAGTAAAAATTGTGTCCAGCAACTCCGGCATCCCGTTATATAGCTGTATTTTCTTTACCTATATTTTTAGCTATATTTATAGATGTTTTTTTTTTGACCGGGAGGACATTTTAGAACTATTACAAAACAATCTTAAAATAATTACTATGTTACCATAGTAAAATTTTGAACCTTTTAATCATTCTAATAACACCTATAAATTTTTATTAGTTCACATAGTAATTTTTCTCATACATTCGAGAAATCCTATAGCTTCTTGACAAAATACCCCTTGCGTATGCGATCCCGACAACTAACGATACCAGCATATTTTAAACCAAAAAATCCTGTTACTTGACGTTAAAATTCGTGTCCAACTCCCGCAAGTGGTGAGAGTTCAGTACACTTCGTATATAAGTCTGATCCATCTGACCATTACTAAAATGCGCGCGTGTTTACTAGCGACCTCTGCGGCGTTACGTTTATATTAGGTTCGATATGATATAGGTCAGATTAATTCACAGTGATCGAATAAATATAGTCAGTTTCAAAAACATAATACAATTCATTTATATATTTTCTTACTTGTATGTTATTTAAAAAATTTTTTTTATAATATATTTAATATCTAAATAAAAACTGATAAAAATATTAATAATTGATAAAAAAATTAAAAACTAATATAAATAGATTAAAAATATTATTTCGTAATAATGATAGATGAAATCGGATAAAAAGGGATAAAATCTAATAAAATTCATACCAATTTTATTATTTATTACTGTATTGTATCCATTTTTATCCACTTTTATCCATTTTTATCTATTTATATTACCTTTTTCATTTTTTATTAATTATTATTTAAAATCTTTTCGCTAGGGTAGACGATAAAATTTCTTCAATTCCACTCAATTCTATAGCTGTAATGGCATAAGATATCATTCCTTCATTAAATTTTCCTACAACTATATTTGTTTTTGCTTTAAAACATTGCCAACGAGTTACACTTTTAATTAGATGAGCTACTTGCACTTTAACTGGTAACTAGTCAGACCATTCACTTGCTCTGTAAATGGGAACTGGTCAGACCATTTACCAGTTACTTGCTCGGTAACTGGAAACATTCACAACCCTGATTAGATCTTTAGCTGCTTCAACATGGCATCTCATCCCATTTTTAATAAGGAATTACTTATTGAAATAAAATACATATAATAATTTAATTCTTTGTGAACTTTTAAATATCGCATTGAAATATTTTTTCTTTTTTTAACCGAGTTCAAAGAAGAAGGAGGTTCTCAATTTGATTGGATTTTTTTTTATATTTGTTACCTTAAAACTCCGTCATTTCTGAACCGATCTTAAAAAAACCTTTTTTTATATAATAGAGAATGTCTCCCGAAAGGTCCCATAGGGGAAGGTGGGGCACAGCAACTAAGGTGGCTAAGTTTAACTCCCTAATATTATAAATAATAATGAATGTTAAATTTAAAATATCAATGGAAATTTATCTAGGAATACTTTTACGGTTTTCCTCTAAACTTAGAATGTAATTGAGAAATTTCAATAGGTAATTAAATAAGTTTGAAAATCGGATCATAAAAAAAAAGTTGCATTCATTTTTTATTCGTCTGAAGCATCTTAAGAATAATATTTTTAATTCATAAAACTTGTTGCATTTGATAGTTTAATTCTTTATCTTTTAAGATAAATTATTTTTTATTTAAAAATATGCGAAAATATTTTAATAAATATTTCAAAATTGCATGAAAATGGGACATGTGGAAAGCCCCTGTGGGGTACGAAGAGCACACGGCGTTAGTAGCGCGCAGTGACTGCGGCGGCGCGGAGCAATCAGCTGACTATTAACCACCAAAATAACAAGATCGGTTGAGACGATTAAAATAATTAAATTTAGTTTTAATTAGTTACGAGCAAAATTTACCTTGCTTCTGACGTCGCTGAGTTGCATTTTTATATATTATATTATTATATATAAATTTGCTAATTTCATTGACAATAGTAGTTAAATATAAAATATAAATTTAATTTTTTTTCACATATTCATATTATATTGTACTGCATTGAAATAAAAAATTTTTTGATTTTTTGTCAATTAATAAGCTTTAATAAAAGTGAATAATTATTATTGACAATCATAGTATAAGAAAAATGTTTATATTACCATCAACTTTTACAGGAAGTCCGCGTTCCTTATATTAAAATTTTCTTGATCTTATGACATTAGTACGAAGGATTGGGAAACCACATTTTTTTATTACTATGAGATGCAATCCGAAATGGGAAAAAATCACAAATAATATAGGACAAAGTAAAGAAGTAACAAATAGACCAGATATTGTTGTTAGTGTATTTTATCAAAAACTAAAACTATTAATAGAGCAAAGGATACCCCCCGTTAGGATAGTCAATTTTGCCCTGTCCTTGAAATTTTTGTTTGACCTTGTAACTTTGTTTTGAATGAAAAAAAAATAGTTTTTGTCATATTTGCAGACCGCAACCCCCCCCCCCTGTCCACAGCATGGAAAAAATGACTTTTTCACTATTTATCTTTTTTCTCCGCATCTAGTCAATAAAAAAACCCCAAGAAAATCGTATTTATAGTTTAAATGGTTACAAATCATGTAAAATTTTTTCAGAAAGTTTTGATGATGCTATATAACCTAAAAGGATAAAAAAAAATTCAAACCCTTCCTATTTTCACGAAAATGCGGTACAGGGCCAATTCTTGCAAGACACTTGTATTTTATTTAAAATTACTTGCCTGAATTTTTCCAAATATTTCCTGTTGGTGTGCCATAGTTAAAAATGCAAAATACTCATTTTTTCGACGTTTTTGACTGATTGTAGCTCATTTGCAGTCTTTGTATTATTATTTATAGATCCACATTTTAGATTAGGTATTTAAACACTTCTTTCATGATTTTGTTGATATTTCACTACTTTATATATGATAAAATCTTTTAAATATTATATTGCTTTAATAAAAGTGAATATTTTGATAAATAAGTCATTTCACAGGTACAGCTATATTAAGTACGGTCAAAATATCAACTTAGGATTACATATGAATTTATATTTCGTAAGAAAAACTCATCAATACAAACATTATCATCATGATTTAATAATATGAACCCTGACTTTAGCATTTTTAACACTATGTAATCTAAATCTGCGCTTAAGTCACACTTTTGCGAGAGCTATGTGGTCTATTTTTACACTGTGTAAAAAAATGTGAGTATGCGAGTACATTGGAATCTTGTTTACATGTCTCATATTAATATTACAATATTACATATATTTTTGTTAAAAAGCGCATATTATTCGCAATCATTATATGATCTTTGCAATCGTTTTAAAGATCATAAATAAAGTTTGCACTTATGTCATGTATTGTATTATATTATCTTCATTAACATATGTACGAATCCGGTAACGTAACTCAAGTAACAATCGTTAGACTGGAAGTTATAGTCTTTACTCAGTTCTCAGATATCTATGTATGTTCTTACTCTTTTTCCATAAGAAGAACAAGGATAGAATATTTGAGAGCTGAGTAACAACTACAACTTCTAGCCTTAGACTTGAGTTAGGTCTATAAATTCGAGCCATAAAAAACATTATGACCCGAATTCATAGTCGTGTCTTGAGTATTAAGTATGTCTTAAAACTTAAGTTTCGTTACTTGAATATCAGCTGTTACTTCAATTAAGTGCTACATAAAGAGGTTATCACAGTTAGTTATGAAACAAAATCACACAAATAAGATAGTCGTCGGTAAGGATGTAACACTCAATTGAAGTAACAGCTGATACTCAAGTAACGGTACTTAATTTTTAAGTCATACTTAATACTCAAGACACGACTATGAATTCTAGCCTAATTTCGGGCCAAAGAAAAGTAACATGTAAAATATTTTGTAAATAGAATAACGAATATTAGTATTGAAACAGTATTACGAATATTATTATAAAAAATAAAATCTTATATTTATTAATTTTATATATTAGGTAAGGATTCATTCCTAACGAAATTGTAGTTTAAGACGATAATATTATTTCATGGGCTATATTACAATATTAGAATAACATTGTATAATAGAAATTGATTCGTTATTAAATGGTTCGTTACAATTATTATTGTAAATGTTTAAGAAAGATTTTCTTAAACATCTACAATAATAATTGTAACGAACCATTTAATATCGAATCAATTTTTATTATACAATGTTATTCTAATGTTGTAATATAGCCCATGAAATAATATTATCGAGTGTATTAGTTGGCTCGCGTTTTTTGCTGCTATTGTTGTTTCTTGTTTTATTGTTGAATTGGTTTTGTAGTGAGTGATTTTAATTTTGCCTTCTGTGTTTATTAGTTCTCTATGGATATTGTATTTTATAGTATTGTTGCTTTCTTGGTTTCTTAGTCTATGGATATTTTCTATGTATGTGTAAATTATTATTTCGTTTTTATTACTGTTTTTTGCGCATTCTATAGCCATGAATAAATTGATTGTTTGAAGGTTGTTGTTATTAATCCATTTGGGGTATTTATGCAATGTTCTCTATTAGGTAATACTATTACACTTCCGGTTGCGTTGTTATTTTTATAAGTTGCTGTATATATTTTGTAGTCACTTGTGCTATTGCTCAGAGTTTCATTGGTGCTTGATTCTGGTTGGTCTAGTATGAATGAGTCGAAGTCTTGTTTTTTTGATCCGGGGCACAGACAAGTTTGTTCTATTGGATATGTTTGGTATTCCTCTATTTTATATTTTTTGTTCTCCATTAAGTAATACTATTACACTTCCGGTTGCGTTGTTATTTTTATAAGTTGCTGTATATATTTTGTAGTCACTTGTCCTATTGCTCAGAGTTTTATTGGTGCTTGATTCTGGTTGGTCTAGTATGAATGAGTCGAAGTCTTGTTTTTTTGATCCGGGGCACAGACAAGTTTGTTCTATTGGATATGTTTGGTATTCCTCTATTTTATATTTTTTTGCGTTGGTGCTGAATCTGTAGTAGAACGGTTTTTTTGTATTTTTTTAAGATTATAGTCTATTGTGTTGTTTTGTTTTGTTAAAATTCCATATACTTGAATTTTGGATGTCGTTAATATTTTTGTGCCATAGTTGAGTGTGTTTTGAATTCTTCTGTATTCTAGTGGTATCATGTTGCATTCACTTAATATACTATTGATTGGGCTGGTTATGTATGCTCCTGTAGCGATTCTCATACTTGTATTTAAGACTGTGTCAAGTTTTTTAAGCATGTGTAGTTCTTCTATTGTGATGTCGTTATCTAATGGGCTTTCCGATTTATCTTCGTTTTATGTTATGTGGACGGAGTTTTTATCTTAGCTTATTATGAAGTTTAAAAATGTCTGATCATAGTTGTTATTACTGGAGTTTTCTAAAAATTTATTGGCTAAGGTGTTTGCTATATCTTTGGGTTTGTTTAGGATCGTGTCGTTCTCTATTAAAGCTGGTATCTGTAGTTGTTTATGTCTTCCGTTAATAGCTTGAATCTTGTTCCATATATCTTTGGTTTGCGTTTGGCGGTTGATTAAGTTTAAATATTCTAACCAGGCATTGCGTTTGCTATTTTTTATGGTTCTTTTGGCTATTGTTTTGAATTTTTGATGTTCTATTTTGTTTTCATAAGTAGGTTTTTTTTTGTATTTGTTGTATGCTTTTTTTGAGTCTTTTATTACAGTTTCACATGAATCATTCCATCACGGTGTATATTTAGTCTCTTTAGTGCCTGTTGTTTTAGGTACGCATTCATGGGCGGTTTCTATAAGTATGTTTGTGAATGTAGTTACTATGTGATCAATATCTATACTATTGTCTTTTTTGTGCTTTTGTATGTAGTTGAGGAGATATTCTATCTTTTGAGAGATTGTATTTCGATATTTTGTCCAATTAGCTTTTTGATATTTCCATCTAGGTGTATGCACGTTTTGTGGTGGATTGGTGTATGTAATTGCTATGCAGATCGGGAATATATGGTGTAGGTAATTGTTCTGTTAGATGGTTTAGAGAGGTTATGTTGAGTTCATATTTGTTGCTTAAATAGATGTTGCATATACATAGTGTTTTCCCACCTATTATTGTTTTGATTGCTATTGCTTCGAGGTCAGTTGTGATTTGAATTTCTTGACTGTATAATGTGTTTTTGATTAGTATTGCTACTCCACCACTGGCTGCTGTACAATCTGTTCTATTTTCGTTGTAGCAGTTGAAATATTTTAATTAAATTTTTTGTTTTTCTTTTAGGTTTGTTTCTTGTATACATAATATGTTGCAATCATGTTGTTCTATTAGTTTTTCCATATATTCATAATTGTTTTTTATTCCATTTATGTTCCATTGAATAATTTTTTCCATTTTGTTATTTTATTTTGTTGAGTTAATTTAGTGTTCTGTATCTGATGTTGTTGGTGTGCTTAGAGGAGTATTTGTTGTTTCTGTTAAGGATTTAAGAAGTAAGGTGCATCTTCTTCTTATGCCACTGTCCCTCACATTTGGGTATACGTCCGTTTTTATGAATTGGATGAATTCTTCTATGTTTGTTGTGTGTTCACGAACTATTTCAATAGGATTTTTTGCACCACTTAGATTTTCGAGTAGGTTTTTGAATTGGATGTAATTCAGCATAGTGTTGGATTCATTTGAGTATGTTCTTAAACTAATTAATTTTTTGTCTAATTCATCCATTGGAGTTGTATTTAGTTGTCGGGTGTTTGTTTTATTTTTTCCAGTAAGTATAGCGTTTAGATTAATTGTTTCTTGAGTTTTAGTTATATTTTCCTCTGTTGTTATAATTTTTTCTTTTTTTGTTTGTTGTTTTATTGTTTGGTCCTGTGTTAATTTAGGAAAATCATTATTGTATTTTTCATTTGAACTCATTTGTGTATCAGTTGAACTAATTTGTGAGTATGCTCGTTTGTTTTCTCTTTTACTTATTTCTATTTCTATTTCTTCCATAGGTTCTTCGTTGTTGTGTGTAATTTTATTTTATAATATTTTGTCTTGTCCGTTTTTATTTACATCTTGAGTTTTATTTAGATTGGTCACAGTGCGGCTATCAAAACTTGTATCACTATTCAAAATGTTCACATTCGTACTGTTATTTGCCGTTGGAATTTCACTATCTTGGCTTTGTTTATTTTCGCAATACCGTGTGATGTGTCCTTCTTTCTTACATATAAAGCATTTTAGTGTGTCTCTACTGGAATAAATGAAATAGCTTATGTCTTCGTAATTCAATTTAAAAACTTCAGGTATTTTTTTTATGTTTTCCGTTTTGACATAAGCTTGTCTTCGTGAGCTGATGACATGGTCATATCCCTCTTTTTCTATACTAGCTTTTAATATCGAGACAAATGCATTTCGGTTGACTTTTAGTTCGTCCAATAAGTTTTCAAATACGATATTGGGAATATTTGGTGATACGTTGGAGAATATAACTTTTTTGTATTTGCCTACTAGTGGTCTAATAAATACTTTTTTCTTTTATAATTATAAATTCTCTATCATCTGTTAGTTTGTCTACTAGTTCTTTTGATGCTAAATAGATACAAATACGATTGTTTGAAGTTTTTGTTAATGCTATTACATTTTTTGGGCTGACAATATCTCCTATCGCACAGGTATAATCTGTTAGGTTGAGTTCATCTACACATACTAATATTAATCCTTGGTTTCTTTTTGGGAACTTGAATGTTTGGGTCGTATCTGCATAACTGATATTTTCTACACTTTTTGCTTGGAACGTTCGTATTTCACTCCTGCCAGGAGATGCTTCTCCCGCAGTCATCTTCTTTAATTACACCAAAGCGCAATTAAAGGTATAAGTTTTAATCAATATAGACTGTTGTGTTTTCACTATACTATTGCTTAACTTCGTTGAGATACATGGATTGTTTGCAAACACGTGTGTTCACGACGAGCTCTCGTCGAAGACTGAAAAAATATATTCAATATTGTAATATTAATATGAGACATGTAAACAAGATTCCAATGTACTCGCATACTCACATTTTTTTACACAGTGTAAAAATAGACCACATAGCTCTCGCAAAAGTGTGACTTAAGCGCAGATTTAGATTACATAGTGTTAAAAATGCTAAAGTCAGGGTTCATATTATTAAATCATGATGATAATGTTTGTATTGATGAGTTTTTCTTACGAAATATAAATTCATATGTAATCCTAAGTTGATATTTTGACCGTACTTAATATAGCTGTACCTGTGAAATGACTTATTTATCAAAATATTCACTTTTATTAAAGCAATATAATATTTAAAAGATTTTATCATATATAAAGTAGTGAAATATCAACAAAATCATGAAAGAAGTGTTTAAATACCTAATCTAAAATGTGGATCTATAAATAATAATACAAAGACTGCAAATGAGCTACAATCAGTCAAAAACGTCGAAAAAATGAGTATTTTGCATTTTTAACTATGGCGCACCAACAGGAAATATTTGGAAAAATTCAGGCAAGTAATTTTAAATAAAATACAAGTGTCTTGCAAGAATTGGCCCTGTACCGCATTTTCGTGAAAATAGGAAGGGTTTGATTTTTTTTTTATCCTTTTAGGTTATATAGCATCATCAAAACTTTCTGAAAAAATTTTACATGATTTGTAACCATTTAAACTATAAATACGATTTTCTTGGGGTTTTTTTATTGACTAGATGCGGAGAAAAAAGATAAATAGTGAAAAAGTCATTTTTTCCATGCTGTGGACAGGGGGGAGGGGGTTGCGGTCTGCAAATATGACAAAAAGTATTTTTTTTATCCAAAACAAAGTTACAAGGTCAAACAAAAATTTCAAGGACAGGGCAAAATTGACTATCTTAACGGGGGGTACCCTTTCTAAAAAACATATTTTGGGAAAATGCATTGCCTATTCATACGTAGTAAAATTTCAAAAGAGAGGATTACGGCATGCCTATATGCTAATATTTTTAAGTAAAGATGATAAAATTTACAATAGTAATGACGTTAATAAATTTATAGTTGCTAAAATTCCAAATAAGAATGAGAGTTCCAGATTATATGAAATAGTTAAATAATTTATGATCCTTGGCTCTTGTGAAGATCAGAATAAAAACTTACCTTGTACGGATAAAAAATCAGGAAAGTGTCCAAAAAATTTTCCGAAACGATTTAATAAAACTACAATAATGACAAATGGTTATCTTATTTATCGACGAAGAAATAATAAAAATGAGATATTATACACAAAAAACACATGGGCAGACAATAGCTTTGTGGTTTCTGATAACCCGTATTTTTTTACTAAAGTTTAACTGTCATATTAATATTGAATTATGTTAAACAATAGAAGTTATAAAATACTGCTTATTTAAATACTGCTTCAAAGAATATGATTGTGCATTTATCAAAATGAAAGCAAGTGAATTAAATACTGAAAGTAATACTAATGATGAAACGGATGAAACGAATGATTTGGATATGTTTTATTATGAAATCAAACAATATATAAACACAAGATACGGTTGCCCACCAGAATCTTTGCATCGTATATAGGAATAAAATATAAGTGAACTTTCTCATACAATTTATAGATTATCCGTTCACAATGAAAATAAACAATATGTGTATTTTAAAGAAGGATGCGAACACGAAATTGATGAGAAAAATGTAAATACAACACTAATAGCATGGTTTGAACTTAATAAAAGTGACCCAGAGGCACATAATTACTTTTGTTTTGATGTACCGCAAAATTATGTTTTTAATCGAATACATAAAACATGGACGAAAAGAATAAAAACTATAAAACCTATTCTAATCATAATGTACTTAGTTAATCAAAAACAAAGAGAAAGATTCTTCTTAAGATTACTTCTGCTTTACTTTAAAGCTGCAACATCTTTTGAAAGCTGAAAAACTTTTGATGGAATTACATACTTAATATTGTTTCAAGCAGCCGAAGCAAGAAATTTAATTGAAATCGATGATGAATGGGATAAATGTTTAGAAGAATCTTGTAAATCTCGATTTCCAGAAGCTCTTTGTCAATCATTCGGTTACATTTGTACATTTCACAATCCAATTAATGCTCGAAAATGATATGAAAAATATAAAATCTATTTTTACCCTCCAAAAATGAATGAACAAAAAGGTGAAGATGAGCATAATTAATGATATTTTAACTAATACTGGATTCCAATTAAGTGACTTTAATTTACCTACTTCAGAATACTATATTGAAAATAACGAAAATAAATATAGTACAGTAAATAATGTTAATAATTTTCGGTCAATTATTGATACTCTATCATATGCTCAAACGACTATTTGTAATACAGTAATAAATTCATTAAATACAAATTGCACTGAAAAGTATATATATATATATATCTAGACGGTCCAGGTGGAAGTGGTGAAAGCTACTTATTAAATATAATTATAACTTATCTAAAAATTCATAGAATCAACTATTTAGTTGTATCATGGACAGGTGTAGCGGCTAATTTATTACATGACGTTGTGACAGTACATACAGCATTTAAATTACCGTTGAACATATCTGAAGACACAATATGTGATATTAGTACAAACAGCGAAATGGGTAAAAAAATTAAAAATGTATCAATTTTTATCTGGGATAAAATCACAATGACATCAAAATACGCTTTTGAAGCCGTCGATCGCATGTATAAACATGCATGTGATAATAATTATCCGTTTGGAGGGAAAACATTTAATCATATCAGGTGATTTTAGACAAATATTGCCAATAGTAAAACATGAAAATAGAACCAGATAGTAGGAAATTGTGTAAAAAAAAACTATTTATGGGTACATTTTTAATGGTAATTTTCATTCAAAATATGAAAACGGAAATGTAGTTATACAAATTCCAAATGAAATATTGTCAAAGCGCAATCTAATTGATGAAATTTAAGAAAAGTTAAAGATAAAATGGTCTATACAAACATCGTTTACAAAGAAATATTATAAAACCACAATACAAAAATTAAATATAATGAATAAGAAAATAAAATCAAACATATTTGAAACTCTAATATAGTATTAAATATAAAGAAATTAAAAATTATGAAGTAGAGTTGAATTAGCGCTGTGTGGTAAAAATCACGGCAGCTATTGTTAGTTCTGTGCCATTGAAAAACGCGATTGCTTTTTAAAATGCTGTGTGGCTAGAAAAAAAAATGGTTGTTATTGTAAGTGCTGTGATGAGAAAGAACGCTAAAACTACTGTAAGCGCTGTGTAATTAGGAATTCGCTACTGCTTTTCAAAACACTATCTGGTTTAAAAAACGTGGCTACTATTTTAAGAGCTGAAGATGAAAAACGCAACAATTATTGTAAGCGCTGTGTAATTAAAAATTCACAGTTGCTTTTTTGAGCGCTGTGTGGTTACAAATTCGTAGCTGGTACTTTGAGTGCTGTGTGGTTAAAAAAACGCGGATGCTATTGGGTTTTTGCATGAAAAAATGTATTATATTCGTCAGATAGAATACGAAAAAATAAAAGACCCGTATTTTTTTTTTTTTTTTAATATGTTGAATTGCAAAAGTTATAGCCGTTGTAAGTTAATACAATTTTGATATATATAGATATAGCGCCATGATACATGACGTCACATTATTATAATAATGTGACGTCGCATACAATTTTAACTGCCTCTATCTTCTTGAGTTTTGATTTTTTTTCTGTAGAAGAAAAAATACGTCTCCTTTATTTTTTTGTGTTCGACCTGACAGATATAATGAATTTAAAAATAATTTTCAATGCTAGGATTTAATTGTAAGCGCTGTGTAATTAAGTATTCATGCTATTTTGAACGCTGTATGGTTACAGGAACTCGACCACTTTTATTGTAAACGTTATATAATAAAAATAACACGACTGCTATTGTAAGCGCTGGGTAATTAAAGGAACGCGGGTATTAATATTAATGCTAAGCAAAAAAGAACTGAAATTATTATCAAAAGTATTGTCTAAAGCAGGATCTGTTATAATAAAGAAGACAATCTGAACAAATCAAATAATACAAGAAAATAATTAAAAATAATCACTATAGTATCAAGCCTTGATGCGTCCTCAATAAAAGTTTAGTTGATGATTTCTCGAAATGCTTCTAATTAATTACAAATATAAGTTCAGAAGTGAAAATATTTATCTAGAAATTTCTTTTTAATCAGAATAAACTATAATAATGGCTATTTATCAAGATTGTATTCTCTCACAAAGCTTTACTGATGAGTCCTATAAACAGATTTGGGACGAAAAGTAAAATTTGAAATTCATTAAATAATAAACATATCATGATCATCATCGCCATCATCATCATCATCAACTCAAACACCAGCATCAATGTGTAAACATACGTGTGTATGAACAGAGGCAAAGAAACAGAGTCAAAGGGCAGCATCGGAATCACGGAACGATTTCATAAAAAGGAAGATAGGGAGACAGACACCCAGACAAAAAGACAGAGATGAAAAAATGAGACACAGAACAGAGGGACGAAGATGAACAAACGGAGACAGAGAGATGTAAAGGTAAAGACGGAGAGACGAAAACGGAAGAATGGAGACGAAAAGACGTAGACGGAGAGACGTTTACGTGTTTCTACGTTTGTGTACGTGTTTGTACGTGTGTGTAGGTGTTTCAGGTGTGTGTAGGTGTTTTAGGTGTGTGTACGTGTGTGTACATATGTGTATGTGGTTTTAGGTGTTTGTACGTTTTTGTACGAGCATGTACGTGTTTGTAAGTGTGTTCAGGTGTTTATACGTGTGTGTACGTGTTTATACGTGTGTGTACGTGTTTATACGTATGTGTACGTGCGTGTACATGTTTCTACGTGTGTGTACATGTCTATGTGTGTGTTTGCGATCTTGTAAATGTATGTACGTGGCTGTAAGTGTTCGTACTTGTTTGTACGTGTGTATACGTGTTGGATGTGTCCCTACGCGTGTGTACGTGTTTGTACATGTTTGCACGTGTTTGTAAGTGTGTTTAGGTGTTTATACGTGTGTATTATATATAAATAAAATGTTTGTATCATTAAATTAAAAATTTATATTTTTCAAAGGAAATATTTACAATTTTTCACCATCCTATACAATCATCATAAATGAAATTTGTAATTATGACTATTTTTCCGCATCTCCAGAACGTACATACATTGTAACTTAAATTTAATACAAGTATAACAATTGTTAAGATAATTTTATTCTTTTTTTTAAATTACATCTCATGCTGTATATATAAATTATTAATTGTTGACCATTTGCAAATAACTGTCTAGTGTCGAGCGATTATTGATAAAATGGTTCTGCAAATGACTTTGACTCATTCTTAGGTATTTTTAGCAGTTTTCCTTTACTTTTATTACAAAAAATATGATGTATCGTGCCCACTAAAAATACCAATTAAATCAATATATTTTGCTAAAGAAACCCGCACAAACCTTATGGAAAGTGGGTCTTAGTCGAATTGGCCGAAACTCTGGAAAAATGATGTTTTCGACATCCTGATCTAAAATCTATATGGGAACAAATAGATAAAACTTTAGAAAAGCTGCGGAAGATCATTCGAAATGGACTTAATACGCTTTTAATGGAAATGTTTACTTTTTACAGCTTGAAATGCCATAAAACCGCTTCGGAATCTGCGATTACCCCTATTGAATTTTAAACTTTTTTATCATTTAGAAAAATAATATATACGTTTATTTGTTTTTTTTATTGAAAAACGCTATTAGACAAAGACAGATAGTTAGGCCTCCTGTTAACGCACAGTTTAGATTTACCTTTAATTATAGTCCTTTGAAAATATAAATTATTACATATCACTCTATGAGCCTGTGCTTGTACCATCGAAACTGAAAAATCAGCATCGTTGCTCACTATATTACAACATTATTATTTAGAAGCGTCGCTTCTCTTAAGGCTCTTGAAATAATAAGAGTATCAGCATCTTCTTTAGCAACCAAAGTGGCATGTTTGCCACTTGAATTCAGAGGAAATTTATTAGCTGAGCTTTGTTATAATCATTTAAAAAGAA
Organism: Anastatus disparis; assembly: GCA_017163975.1. Classification (NCBI taxonomy): domain Eukaryota; kingdom Metazoa; phylum Arthropoda; class Insecta; order Hymenoptera; family Eupelmidae; genus Anastatus; species Anastatus disparis. The sequence goes on along the minus strand of JAFFSR010000396.1, from coordinate 429,466 downwards.
TTCACGTTGCGTCAATAATTTTTGTATTTAATTCAATATTAAATTTACGTCCAACTGCGAAATTCTTACGTTGCAATCGTTCTGCAGACTACGTCCTAGTATAACCATGAAAAATTATAAGAATATTATAATTAAAATTTCCTGATTAAATGTACAGAAAACATTAAAATACATTTCAACGTCTTATTCTTCATGATCTAAATATTCATGTTATCTATAAATTATGATCAAATTAATAATTATAATAATAGTAATAATAATAATATTATAAATGCAAGCACGCTGAAAGCTTTTTTAAAATTATGTGAGGATTTTTATGATAAGAGGATTAATTATCATTGTATAAAAAAGACAATACTTTTTTGAATTTTTTCTGAAAGAATATAAATTTTTTATAAAATTATATAAAAAAATTTATTGTATAAACAACCGTTCTATTTATATAAAATATGTAAAAAAAAAAAATTTTTTTTTGTTATTGTTCATAACAAATTAATTTGTTTATTAAAAAAAACATGTTGGTTCTAAATATTATCTCGTGTTACCCTTAACCCCTTGACCGTAGCAGAGTACATTTTTAACATACATTTTGCGTGCTTTTAAGGGAGTACTATCGGTAGAGGAATAAACATAGAGTTTTAGATGAAACTTGGCATAAAGGTTGATATGGGTGTAAATAAGCCTTGGTTGAAATTTGAAAACGATTGCCTACCTAATAGTACAGATATTGGTATTTTTAATTCCATCACTTTTTACATGTAGTGTAATGGAAAGTCAGGTTATTATCGTTTTCATTTTAGAAATTCTGCTATATTAACATACAGATTTTAATAAGGATTTTTTTATAAATAGAAAATCATTTGATAAACGTATGATGCTTTTAATACTTATCAGTTACTACCTTGGAGGATCGGAATTAATTAATATTCAAGCGAAAAAGGCGATTATTGCTAGAGAACATCTATAAAATACGACATGTAGCCACGCCGCAATATCGTAAACACAGACGATAATATTATATATGCAATACTTTATTTTAAACATTAAATTACTTATTATTATATATTTATTCAATCTATATAATTATCCATTCATTTCTGCATAGTCATAAACACATTAACATTTTTTGCTGAAAAAATTATGGGAACTTAAGGAGACTCGTGTGTTCAGGACAGTACCTAATCAGGGCCCCGCAAAAAGGAACAAAACATTATTATTGTATTATAAATAATTTTAAAAAAAAGTGTAAATAATTTATTATTATAGTTGTAACTTTAATTATATTTAATCTAATCGCATTAATTTCAATAAATTTTTTTAATATTTTTCTATTTTATTGATAACATGTAATTTTTTTGATAAATTTGAATTTGTAATTAAAAAATCTATAATTTTTGTTTCTGATTCATAAAAAACTACTTATTTATAACTGACTAGGAGAGGGTCAAACCTCCGGATCACGAAATTTGCTCAAACTTTAGGATAATTTTTTAGATGTCAAAATATGGAGGATGCCAGAATTTCAAACCCTAATGCTCAATATTTCCCTAGTTACAGACAAAGAAAATCATTGAAAAAGTTACAAGATTTTTAAACGTTTATAATTCTTCAGCATTAACAGCTAGAAACTTAAAACTTTTTTTAAACGAAAGATGAGCCCAAATCCTTTCAAAATAGCACTTACAGTATCTCAAAATAATATTTTTTCCTTCAGTTATAGAGTAATAAAGACTGAATAAAGACTTTATTACGCTATTACTGTGCAAAAAATAATATTTTGAGATACTGTGAGTGCTATTTCAAGAGGATTTGAGCTTAGCTTTTATTTAAGAAAAGTTTTAAGCTTCTAGCTGTGCTGAAGACTTATAAACGTTTCAAAATCTAGTAACTTTTTCGATGATTTTCTTGAATTGTCTGTAACTAGGAAAATCATCACCATCATCATGTCTAGACAGATTAATAATTTAAAAAAAATAAACAAAAAGCTGTATCCTGTATCAAAGCAATATTTTCTTTTTCAAGGGAGACTTAATTTTATCGCCTTGTTTGACAGGAAATCTTTAAAAATTTTAAACAGAGGTTAAGGTAAGCAATTTGGTTTTCCAAGGTTTTTTTTGAAAACAAAGCGATAAAATTAATCTTTTTATTCAAGAAAATTTAGCTTTTCTTGATATTAGATGCAGCTTTCTCTTTATTTTTCGTTAAAATTTTTTAGTTTTCGCAAAAAATTGATTATTTGATTTGAAAAGGACTGAGATATGCGACTTTCTTTTAAATTTTTCTAAGTTTTAAGATTCTAACGCATACTTATACAAAATTTTGCTCAGATAATATATCCCAAGAATCTGATATTTTTTTTTTATTTGTTTAGCAAAAATAATTTATATTACTTATATAAAATATTTATAATAGTTTTTCAATATTTTTTTACATTTAAAATATAAACTGTTATTATTAGTTATTACATTTATTAGTTGTTAGTTATCTTTTTAATTATTACATTATATGTATCTTATATATCCTTATAGTGTCAAAGTTATTTTAGTAATCCTTACCATTGGCATCAGTTGATCAGTAGATCGTACTCTGGTAACCCTATTATGATAAAGAATACTTTTAACAAACTTTTCCATGGGTCTATTCCACTTCATAAAACTAACGTATATTAAATAAAATCCGAAAAGTATTAATGCTTCGTACCAATATATATAATTGTCTTTAAAAAAATATATTAAGGTAAGTAAGCTCATACTATAGAAAGTACAATCACGAAAGAGTGGCCACCATGTTAGGGATAATACTGTTTTCGAAAAAATTGCACACATTCCAATTACAAAAAGTATATTGAAAACCGCTGAACCAACAATAGTACCTATTCCTACATCGTCAAATGATACAAACACACCGATTATTGATGTAAATAATTCCGGAGCAGAACCTCCTGCGGCCATGAACGTTGCCCCAGCTACATCATCAGCAATATCTAACTTTTCAATTATAACATCTAAAGATGGTACGAAAAATTCATCACAAACAATCGCCAATGCGACAAACATATATACGACGCCTAGCACGTGTAATATAACAGCTCCATGACGACGTTCTTCAATGCTAAAAAGGTCTGTGGGAAATAAAGGCGTTTTTTCATCCATCATATTCAGACCAATTTTATGATGATGATGGTGATGTAAACTACTGTTATAGCCATCTAAATGAAAAGAATAATTTTCTTTCAAAGTTCTTATTATATCTGATAGTGCAACCTTATTAGTTCCATAAAAAACAGACTGACTTTTATTATTGCTATTTCCATTATTGCTGAATTGCAAAAAAGTTGAATTAGTAGGTATAGGGCGATGTCCCATTATGAGCGATGAATTAGTTACAAAGATAATGATTAAAAATGCTAATATCATTGACGACTTTTTGTTGTTATTGCAATCCATACACATAATTAAAAATTTTTCAAATACTCAAAACCTTGGCACTATTATTAAAGATTTGAACTGAAAGTATCAATATTATTACTAACAATAAAATAATTATTTATCAATGTTAATCATTTTGATAAAAATAACGTTTCTAGAAAATCAGTTGTAATAATAACAAAAGGCAAATTATTTCTGACATTGAAATTGCAATTGAACGATAGAACTTTCCAAGTTAAATTTAAGAAATATAAGCAATTTCCATTTTATTTATTTTACATGATTCTGTTAAAAAAATGTTTATAAAAAGATATATTTTCTTGACTTTAATCTAATTTTGTCACCTTTATTATTATTTTAATTTAGCACTGCAATTATGTACAATAAAATAAACATTTTTATCATACAAAAGCAGTAGTTTTTTGTTAATTTTACGATAATTTTTTATTAGGCACTATAAAATCATCTAATGACAGTGAAGTTAAATAGTTAAATTTTTCCTGTTAAGTCAGTCCATCGGTCCTGCCTTTCCTTTGCACTTTCACGAATTACTATTTTCTTGCTTCAATTTCATATTTTTTCTTTCTCTTTCTTGAGTACCCTCAGTCAATTTCTCCTTACTTCTCTACTCTTACGCCCTGCTGCCCTCCTTAATACCGTCTGATCATATATGTGTGAATGTGTAAGAAAACAATATAGAGAAGGGATACTTGTACGCGTGCGCATTCTTTCTAACCCAACGCTCAATATTAAAGTCGGCAACCACTGCTAAACCATAATGTGTTTATATTTGTTAAAAATTTTCATAACTATTTATAATGATAAAATTTTAATGATTACACTTTGAAAATTATTGTGAGAAGACATATATATATATATATATATATATATATATATATATATATTCATATACTGCCCTCCTAAGAAAGAATCCTCCTATCCACATTTTTTAATTTTTTTTTCATGTACACTGAGAAAAAAAATCATTGAATCGATGAAATGATATAATTAAAAAAAATTTAATTGATACAAATAATTATTTAATCGATCTGATAAAGAAATTAATTAATACAACAAAATATTTAATTGGTACATAAATAATAAAATATTTGATTGTTAAAAATAATAATCAATTCAATTAATCACTGATTCCATAGACGCAATATAATTAAATAATAAAAGTAATAAAATAATTTTATAGAACAAAATAAATCAAATATTTGAATCAATTAAAAATTTAATTGATTGAAATGCATCTAATTAATTATAATATCGCAATGAAATTATTTTATTAAAAGACAATGAGATATTTCATAGAATCAATCATATATTTCATAAAGAGAAAAAACGCATTCATCAAAGCAACTAAATATTAAATTAAAATGATTAGGTATTTCATTGATCAGTGACATAATTTAATATAAGTCATACAATATTTAATTGAAACAATGAAATATCTTTTTGTTACTATTCAAAATTTATTGAAAGAATAAAACAATAATCTTTACTATTATTATCTTTATTAAATATTTCATAATGTAATTAAATATATTATTGAACAGTAAAGTAATTTAATAAAGGTGATATAATAATTAATTGAATCAATGTAATATATTCTTCTTTTAATCAAAACTTGATAAAAATAATAGAATAAATACGTTAGAATTAGTAAACATTTTATTAAGATAATTAAATAAGTTCTTAAACATCAAAGTAATTTAGTAGACGTATTATAATATTTAATTGAATTAGTGAAATATATTCTTATGTCAATCAAAACTTGATAGAAATAATAGAATAAATATATTCGGTTTAATAAATATTTGATTGATATAATCAAATATATTATTGAACATTAAGAGCATGACGAAGCTGTCCGCCTTCTAATGATATTTCCAATCCTAACTTATGAATAAATGATGCGTTTAATCGAGTTTCTTTGCTACGAAGAAAAAATTTGTAAGATTAAACTCTAGTACGGACAACTCAAGAAATTCACCAAAATATTATACATATAAAGTTATAATAAAAACTTTCAATGTATCGTATTTTAAGGTTAGGTTTGTCGAGTTCGATATCTAATTTCCAATCTAAGCTCATAAAAAAATAACAAGTCCAAATGATTTTTTATTTTAACAAAAATTATTGTATTAATATAGTTTTAGTGCGGACAAGTCATTATATTTGTTTAATTTAAGAATTTAAAAAGATATTGATAAAATAAAAAAAGCAAAACTCGATTGCTGCAGCTCCGACATGCCGTTAAAGTAATTTTATGAAAGTGTTTGTATAATATTTAATTAAATCAGTGAAATATATTCTTGTTTCAATAACAACTCGATAGAAATAATAGAATAAATATATTTGGTTTAATAAATATTTCATTAAGATAATCAAATATATTATTAAACATTAAAGTAATTTAATAGAAGTGTTAATGTAATATTTAATTAAATCAGTGCAATATATTCTTGTTTCAATAACAACTTGATAGAAATAATAGAATAAATATATCTGGTTTAATAAATATTTCATTAAGATAATCAAATATATTATTAAACATTAAAGTAATTTAATGAAAGTGTTAATATAATATTTAATTAAATCAGTGAAATATATTCTTGTTTCAATAACAACTTGATAAAAATAATAGAATAAATATATTCGGTTTAATAAATATTTCTTTAAAAAAATTTAATATCTGATTTTACGTTGCAGTGATTTAATTTAACGAATATAATATTTTCTTGATTTAATGAAATGCTTTTTTATATCCCACAAAAAATAATTGGAATAATAAAATTTGGAATCAGATCTTTAAAATATTTTGAATTTTCGCGCCATCTAATTCATATTTTATTTAAGAGGTAGCTACTACCTCAGTTGCGTTATCCGCAAGTGCAGAGACTTCAAATCATTTTGTATATAAGGCCGACGAAAAGATTACTTATTAATTGTAATTTATGTGAGCGAGTAGGGAAGCGGATACATGCGTATCATGTAGCGATGTTGGAAATAGGAAAATTAGTAGAGGAAATTAGAGTTGTGTATCAAAACATCTTTCACTATAATTATATCGTAGGAACAAAAATTGTTGTATAAGTGCCAAAAAATGTCTACAAGAATAAAAAAACGTAAATGGTAAGTAAGAGTATTAGTAATATTAAAATGAATCAATTAATGAAATATAAAAATAAACTTTTAGTTTTGAATTATTATCAACTAAGTATTTCATTGGGATAATTTAATATTTCATTAATATAAAAAATTATTATATTAATATTATGAAATGTTTAATAAAAAAATCTAATGAAGTAATTACAACAAATATAATTTGTTGTAATTACTTCTATTATATCTAATTAAATATTTAATTGATCTAATTAATATTCAATTAATCTAATTAATATTTAATTGATCTAATTAATATTTAATTAATCTAATTAATATTTAATTGATCTAATTAATATTTAATTAATCTAATTAATATTTAATTGATCTAATTAATATTTAATTAATCTAATTAATATTTAATTGATCTAATTAATATTTAATTGATCTAATTAAATATTCCATTGATATAATTAAATAAATATTATAATCTGAACATTTAATAAAATATTTAATTAAAATTAATAAATCTTTAATCAAGTCAGTTGCTTATTTCATTAATAACATCTAACATTTTGTTCAGCTAACAAAATATTTTATTAATTCGATTAATTATTTTATTCATACCATTAATCCCTTCAATAATTAATAAAACATTTCATTGAAATAATCTAATATTTAATTATGGTCATAAAATATGAAATTGATATTATTTAACATTTTATGAAATTAACAAAATATTCTATTAATTTAATTACTTATTTTATTAATTGTATCTGATTATTTTAATGTTCAATGAAATGTTTCATTGAATCAATCAAATTTTTAATAATAATAATGAAATATTTCATTACTATGAATGAAAATGTAATTGAATGAACAAATTATCACATTGATTCAATGAAAAATTCTTTTGATCCACACGGAAAGACTGACGCACCGCTATATGTAGTGTTTGTCACAGGTTTTAGCAGTGAACGACACCATAATAACAATGATTTTTCTTACCAAGTTACCTGATATTATAAATATGTTGGCTGTTTTGTTAAAAATACAGATTGAATAACGCAAGGGATTTTTTGTGCAGAAAAATTAAATTTTCCTGTGTATGAAAATTGAAAGAAAGAAATTTTGAATATTTGCTTCATATTTTTAAGTATAAATGCATATGCATAACCTATAACTGTCTAATGTTTTATGGATAGCAGCAATACATAGTACGATAAATGACAAACATATCGCATCGAAATGACACACATCGCTAAACGCTGTGAAGAGCACAACGCTCAGCGATGTATTTTTTTACACATTCATGATGATACGTGACATTACAAATATAGGTGTTAGTTTTTCCGTGCAATATTTTGATTTCAGATTTCAATTGAATATTTAATTAATTTAATAATTTTTCTGATTACTTCAATACAAAGCCCTAACTTAATCCACTCAAATATTGCATAAAGTCAATTACATTTCCAATTAATATTCATAAAATATTTAATTGCGATATTATAATTAAATTATTTAATTGTTTTAATTAAATTTTCATTGATTCAATAAAATATTTTTTTCAGTGTATAGAAAGTTAAATATGATGTATGCAAATGACTTATAATGTGTTTTAACTTGTTAAGAGCAAGTCGACTTTTTCAGTCCTTTTCTAATCGACGAACTGATTTTTTTCACGAAAACTAATAATTTTAGCGAAAAATAAAGAGAAAGACCCATCGCGTATTAAAAAAAGCTATATTTTTTTTAATAAGAAAGAATTGATTTTCTCGCTTCGTTTTCAAGAAAACCTTGAAAAACTTAAAACATAGAGGCTAGGTTGGACAATTTGGTTCTTCAAAGTTTTCTTGAGAACGAAGCAATAAAATTAATTCTTTTTCATTAAAGAAAATATAGCTTTTTTGAATTCACGATGGGGCTTTCTCTTCATTTTTCGATAAAGTTATTAGTTTTTGCAAAAACTTAATTCTTCGATTAGAAAAGGATGGAGATACGTGACCTCCTCTTAAATAAGATATTTTTTCCTATAGCACCTTTCCTAAGCTAAAATTCTTAACGGCATGTCGGAGCTGCAGCAATCGAGTTTTGCTTTTTTTATTTTATCGATTTCTTTTTAAATTCTTAAATTAAACAAATATAATGACTTGTCCGCACTAAAGTTATATTAGTACAATAATTTTTGTTAAAATAAAAAATCATTTGGACTTGTTATTTTTTTATGAGCTTGGATTGGAAATTAGATATCAAACTCAACAAACCTAACCTTAAAATACGATATATTGAAAGTTTTTATTATAACTTTGTATGTATAATATTTTGGTGGTTTTCTTGAGTTGTCCGCACTAGAGTTTAATCTTACAAATTTTTTCTTTATAGCAAAAAAACTCAATTAAACGCATCTTTTATTCATAAGTTAAGATTGGAAATATTATTAGAAGGCGGACAGCTTCGTCATGCTCTTAAAGCAGCATTTACTAAATCTTAATTTTCTCGAGTTAAAAATTTTGTCAGATAGGACGTTCTTTCTTAGGAGGGCAGTATATATCTTCTCATTACGGTCGAAGAACTGAAAACATAAGAATTATTTTAATGCAAATATCTTACAACAAAATCAAAACTTTTTTTGTATCTGATTAATGTAACATTATAAATCATATTTTAATATTTGAAATTGTGTATTCTCATCTTTTATTTATTGCTATCATATATTTTCTTATTTCTTTATGATATAGAATCAAAATAACAAACTTTTTGTAGTCAAGAATTTAAAGCTTATTACCAGGATTGTGTATGGGTGTGTGTATGGGTGTGTGTATGTGTGTGTGTGTGTGTGTGTGTGTGTGTGTGTGTGTGTGTGTGTGTGTGCGCGCGCGCGCGTGGGTGTGCGTATGCCTTAGTTATTAATCCTGGTAATAAGCTTTAATTTCTTGATTACAAAATGTTTGTTATTTAAATTCTATATCATAAAGAAATAAGAAAATATATGACAGTCATAAATAAAAGATGAGGATACACAATTTCAAATCTTAAAATATGATTGGTACTGTAACATTAATCAGATATAAAAAAAGTTTTGATTTTGTTGTAAGATATTTGCATTAAAATAATTCTTATGTTTTTTCACCATGTCGGGCTTTTTGTACCTGCATGAAAAAACAAACTTGTAAAAATAAATATGATGAAAATTAAGTATTAAATTATATTGAATTTAAAACTTATCATACATGATTCTAAAACCACCAATTACTAAAGTGAAAAGTACACGGAGAAAAAAATAGACAACTGTTACCTAATAGTTAAATAAAATGCAGACAGTAAGTTTCAGTTTGACAAGTCTTTAATTTTTTAGCTCATAGGTAAAATCATGACTTCACTGTTACTACGTGGTGATAAAATATGGATAAATATTTATTCTCATTTGTGTGATTATTACGAAACTCAGTTAGCAATTATGGTTAGGCGATCGTGACCCTGTATATGCGATCATATTTGCACAAAAGCAGTTCAATGCTATTAGTTTATAATGGCTAAACGCAATAAAAATGCAGTAATTTTACCTTGTAATTTATTTTATGATTTGAGGATTGAACTCTCAAAAGTTGTCAGCTAAAGTTAATAATATTCATTCAAGGGGATGTAAAACGGACAGTACACATGTACTTATGAATTTAGCCTATCTTTTCATTTTATTGCAAAACTTGAGAAAAAGAAATGCTTTAGCTTGTAGTATTTACCACAAAGATTATTCAGTTAAATTTTCAAATAAATTTATTCATTAGTTTTTCAGAATTTTAGATTTGTTGTAAAAAATCTAAAAATTTTGATGTATAATATTGAAACTCAAAATTCTGAAAAACTAATGAATAAATTTATTTGAAAATTTAACTGCATAATCTTTGTGGTAAATACTACAAGCTAAAACATTTCTTTTCCTCAAGTTTTGGAATATAATGAAAAGATAAGCCAAATTCACAAATACAGGTGTAGTGTCTGTCTTGTATCTCCTTAATAAATAGCTATAAGTGTCGCAAAATCGCAAAAATCGTAGTCTTTGAAAGTTTAACTTCAATTATTTAAAAAAATAAGCGTCGGGAGAAAATTTTACATGGAAGATTTTTTTCTTACTATTGTCCAAAAAATCTAAATATGTTTATTGTTTCACGAAAAAACCAACTTTAGAATATTTTGCAACTTTTTAGTTAGTAACAAATTTTTTCCAAGGTAACAAATTTCCACCCTGAAAGTCGTTTATCAAGGGTAAAAATAAATTAAAAAATCTTGAGTAGAAGCATCTAAATAACATCTATCTATGGTACCTGCCTGGCTTCCAGACTATAATAATTACACCCTATTAAAAAAACACGCGTTATTTTCACGTATTAAAAAACACGTAAAAACAACACGTATTTTTTAACATGTTAAATTTGCATGTTTTTTGTTAAATTTGACGAGGAAAAATCAATGTTAAAAAAAGGACATGTGAAATCTTGATTGAAAATATTCAGTTAGACTTCCATCTAAATAATTGTTGGTATTAATTTAAAAAAAAATTATAAAAATAAGAAAGTGCACATGAAAATCTTAGTTAGATGATTCCAGACTCATGCTGGCCGTTATGGATCGAATTTTTTTCTGGCTGAAAACTATGTGAATGTGTTCTAATACTCAAAAGAAGATGTAAAGATCTCAAAATACGGCTTACAATTTTTTTTCACGCCTTTATAGCCTATTTTGTGTAAAATTTAAAATGAAAGGTGAAAAAATGAAAATGGAACTCCATATTCAAAATGCTCTATCTCTGTCAATTTTTGACTTTTGAGACGAATTTTTTTTTACAAATGTGAGGAATTTTGCCTACTTTTATATCACGTTGTTATTTTATAGATTCAAATTAATGCCGTCAAACTATTAAGAGGAGGTCACGTATCTCTGTCCTTTTCTAATCGAAGAATTAATTTTTAGTAAAAACTAATAACTTTGACAAAAAATGAAGAGAAAGCCGCATCTTGTACCAGAAAAAACAAAATTTTCTTTGATAAGAATTAATTTTATTGCTTCGTTTTGAAGAAAACCTTGAAAAACCAAATATTTACCCTAACCTCTATGTTTTAAGTTTTTCAAGGTTTTCTTGAAAACGAAGCGATAAAATTAATTCTTTTTTATCAATGAAAATATTGCTTTTTCTGATACGAGATGGGGCTTTCTCTTAATTTTTTGCTAAAATTATTAGTTTTTGTAAAAAAAATCAATTCTTCATTAAATTAAATTAACCATAAGTTTATGAAAAATTTCTTCTTTACTACACAGTAAAAAATTTTGTGTAATTCATCAAATTTTTGTAATTTCAAAATTTCTGTGTATTTCTAAAATCAACACAAAAATTTTTGTAGACCACACGGAGTTTGTTATTTTTAGAAACATGTGTGTACTTAGTTATTCAAATAATCTCATACTTTTAATAATTATATATTAGCATTATTATTATTTTATGCAATAAAAATGCCTTAAATGCAAGATAAATTTTAGTTTGTAAATGTGAATTTCTGCTAACAAGGAGTCCATGACATTCGGGTCTCGGATTTTCTCCTCGCTTCAAGATATTTTTTCTTTATATAAAATTATGAAAAAAACCTTATTGCTTAGGCATTTTAAGAAAATCACTTAAAAAGTTATTAGATTTTCAAGCGCTTATAGTTCTTTAACATTAATAGCTAGAAGTTTAAACCTGTTTTAAATGAAAGCTGAACTCAAAACCTTCCGAAACAGCAACTATAGCATGTCTAAATATAATTTTTTTCCAAAGTTGAAGCGTTATAAAAATTTGACCTGAATTTCTTTTTAAAAACATTAATTAATAATAAAAGCTAAAATGTAGTATAAATTTAATAACACTGTATTATAAGCTATGAGAAAAAAATATATTTTCATATGCTATTTTAAAAGGATTTGAGCTCAGCTTTCATTTAAAACTAAGCTGAGTTTTAAGCTTCTAACTGTTAATGCTAAAAAATTATAAGCGTTTGATAATCTAGTAACTTTTTTAGTGATTTTCTATAATTGCCTACAACTAGGGAAATATTGAGCGTTAGGATCTAGAACTCCGGTTTTTTGCATATTTTGACATATGAAAACTTATGTACAAGTAAGAGCAAAATCCATGATCTTGAGGTCTGATACCAAAGAAGATAGACGCTTATGGAAGGATTCTTCTGGGTTACATTTTTCGTCCGAAAGCCTGGGTAACACTTTAAAATTGTTCGTATATATAAAAATGTGCTATATATATAATATAAATAGATATAAAAATACATGGGATTTGGTGGCGCCCCCAAGTAGCTGGGTAACAGAACTAACTCATTTTTGGACGAAATTTTCCATTTAAAAGTACGCTTCTATAAGCGTCTATATTCGTTGCTGATACTCTCCTAGTAAGTCCAAAAATTTGTATACTTTTTTTTCTTCTTTAACGGCAGGCCGGAGTAGAACCTGATACCGACTGAGTAACAATTGAGTTGTTTGTTATTTACTCAAGTATTAATCGGTGTATCTTCAAAATAAAGGTTGATCGCAATAGATATTATTATTATGAATATCTATGCACAAGAAAAAAAAAATCTACCGATTTGTTTTTGAGAAAAGTAAGGAACGCCGAAGTAAAAGATTATGTTTATAATATTTTCGCGTTCCTTACTTTTCTCAAAAACAAAGCGATAGATTTTTTTTTTCTTGTGCATAAATATTTGTAATAATAATATCTATTGCGCTTAACCTTCAATTTGCAGATACACCGATTAATACTTGAGTAAATAACAAAAATGCCAATTAGACAAGGACAGCGAATCCGGCCTGCTCTTAACTTCGCTATATTTATGCTATTTGTGATGCTAATCAGCGGCGGAGCTCGCAAGTATGTTTGTGAACAAAGCACATGTAACGTACAGTGGTGCTTCTATCAATCGGCTGCCGAGAGCACGATTCGAACTCAGAACCCCGAGATTACGAATCCAACGCTCTACCGACTAAGCCACTAACCGGCTCTATTTCTATACTTATATGATATATTCATATTAAAAAATGATCAGCTCTTTTCGTAATCATTCTTTTACGTTCGCCTTTAAACGACAATGTAATATTGTCAAATGAGTTTAGTTTGCTTATGATTTTATTGATCCACTCCAACATCCATCATTTTATCTTTTTTCTTATATTTCTTTATCTCTTTCTTTTTTTAAATATATATTATATTAACAGAAAGAAACACGAAAAAGTCATTATTTAATATCGAATCATCATTTCAATAATTATATTTTAACACAAATAAATTTGTAAAATTTACAAATTTTATTATTCAAAATTTTGTATTATTCATGAATTTTTATGTTAAAATTTTAACTTCGAAAATTACATAAAAAAAATTTGTAAATTTTAACACAAAAAAATTTGTGTTTCATCTGTAACACTTATGTGTGTTAAAATTACAAATTTTTTCTACTGTGTATAATAAGATGCAATTTTTTAAAAATGACTCGGCAAAAATCGAGAGTTGCACCCTAGGAATAAGGCTTTTTTCATAATTTTATATAAGAAAAAAAATCTCAAAGTTAATAGAAAATCTGAGACTCAAATGTAATGGACTCTTTTTGTAAGTCTAAAATTTTGTATTTTTTTTTTCTTCTTCTTTAACGTTGCTATATTTATGCTATTTGTGATGCTAATCAGCAACGGAACTCGTAAGTGTGTTCGTGAACAAAGCATATGTAACGTACAGTGATGCTTCTATCAATCGGTTGCCGAAAGCGGGATTCGAACTCAGAACCCCAAGGTTACGAATCTAACGCTTTACCGACTGAGCTACTAACCGGCTCTATTTCTATGATATACTCATATTAAAAAATGATCGGCTCTTTCATAATTATTCGTTTACGTTTACCTTTAAACGACAATGTAATATTGTCAAATAAGATTAGTTTGTTTATGATTTTATTGATCCACGCCAACATCCATGATTTTATCCTTTTTCTTAAATTTCTTTATCTCTCTTTTTTTAAATATATTAACAGAAAGAAATACGAGAAAGTCATTCTTTAATATCTAATCATCATTTCGATCATTATATTTTAACACAAATAAATTTAACTTCGAAAAATACACAAAAAAAATTTGTAAATTTTAACACAAAAAAATTTGTGTTTCATCTAAAACACTTGTGTGTTGTAACCTTTCCCTTTGTTTTTTAATTAATATATTTAATATCTATTGTTTAAGCACGCGTTAAAGGACCGTTAATAGCTAGCGCACCATGCCTAGCTATTGCGGACCCTGTATTTCTTGTTATTATTGTTAAAAGTCGTTTATAGCTAGGACGCCTTGCCTAGCTATAGCTGACTTTGAATAAATATTAGTTAATAATATTTGAATTGATTAGGTGTAAAGCCCGTTATTATTAAGGACCAAATGCCTTAATATTCGGGGCTTTGCACGGGGGTTAATAGGAAAGGGATATCGCTTGGATAAGCTCTTTATTTAGCCAAGTTACAATATTTGTTACAAAGTAATCTGAATAATTCTAAGGTCTGCCTTGCTTAAAACAACGTGTTGGCCTATCGCCTATTGTTGCCTTGAGCAAGGTATGACTGTCTAGTCCGTGAGAGAGCTGATCCAAGAGTCTCGAGAGTCCCAAGCTCCTCGCACTGCTTGCATCAGCTCTCTTCGGTCTTTCTCCCACTCTTCTCACTTAGTAGAAGAAAGGGAGAGCCGCCGCGTACTCTCAGCGGTACTTACACATGCACGCGCGTGTACGTACATACGCGCGCTTGCATGTTCAACCACTTTGGTCTTTTTGAGTGTTTGCGCGCGCATGTTTCAGTATCGTACGGTTTCAGGGCCGTACATACTCGGGCGCTCACAGTGTGTTAAAATTACAAATTTTTTTCCACTGTGTACTTTTGTTAAATTAAGGTACCCTGGTAGGAAGTTAAGCATAAAATATGGCGTGTCTACCAACCCATATTTGTACGGTGTTTTCCCTGGTGAAAAATATCAGGTGACAGGGTTTTGGTTTTTACACGTTCCAAACAATGCCTAGTCAATTTAAAACAATTTTTGAAAATTTTTGAAATTTTTGAACTTAGAAATTTTTTTGTGAAATTAGTCAAAATTTTTTCTGACCAAATTATCTAAAAAATTTTTTAAGTTTAAAATTATCAAAAACTGTTTTGAATTGACTAAGCATGATTTCAAACGTGTAAAAACCAAAAAAATCATTACATGATGTTTTGGCATGATAAATCACCTGATAAATCAGGTGATTTATCACCTGATTTTTTTAACAGGGATCACATAGTCAAATCTCACCATAAGTTGGCAATAACATGGGCTTATTCTAATTTGTAATTTTTGCGTATTACTATAATAAACTTGTATTTATAGTATAACAAGTTTAACTTTAATTGTGAACTTTCTCTACTCTTTTTTATTATTTTTTTATTCACTATTCTTCAGATTTTAATTAAAAATGAATTTTTTTATTATAACCTCATTTTCTGATATGACTTTATATTCGACATTTTAGTCTAACCATAAACTTTGAAAATAGACGCGCTAATGTAATTTAGATTGTACTGTTATTTTGCTTAAAAAAGTTGGAAAGCGGTTTTATATTTGATTTAGTCTGTGATGAATTTGCAAAATTTTAGAACTTTGAGTGCCAGACTTTTAAAACGAATATGTGCATCATGAAATATTTTGTTTGTAGCTAAACGAAAAATGAAACTTGTCACCAATTTTTTCAAAGTGAAATTACAATACAATCAACAATATATGGATTTATATTGATATTATGCTAGGCAGAACATTCTAAAGTTATTTACAAAGTTTTATGATTGTAAATGCTATAGTTTTAAAAATCAATGAGTAAAAATGAAATTATAATATCACTTTAAAAAGCTTGACGGCCAGTTTCATTTTTAGTTGTCAAATGAAATGTTTCATGTGGTATGTGTTAGATTTTTTTTTATAACTATAGTACTTAAAACTATGATACTCTGTATATTGCTTTAAAATATCTTCCTTCAACATGGTATCAATGCATGTGAATGTAATTTATATTGTACTGTTATTTTGCTTAAAAAAGTTGGTAAGCGGATTTATATTTGATTTAGTATATGATGAGTCCTTTCATATGATACGTACCAGACTATTTCTTTTCAAACTATAGAATTCGATGTTATGTTTTATTATACAACCGAGATTACATTCATTTGCATTGACATTATGTTACAGTAGGGTATTTATAAATTGTGTGCAAAATTTTAGAACCTTGAGTGTCATATTTTTCAAACGAATAGTCCAACATGTGTATTAATAAATATTTTATTTGTCGCTAGACCAAAAATGAAACTTGCCACCAACTTTAAAAAAATGAAATTACAATACAACCTATATTACATGGATCTTAATTGATATTATAATAGAAAAAATATTCTCAACTTATTTACAAAGTCTATGAATAATTTTAAAATATCTCATTCGATGCTTAAAATCTTTTTGATTAGTCAAAAATGTGATTTTTGCAATTTGGTTCTTGCCCTAATCTTTCTCAATTAATTTTCAACAAATTATTATACAAATTTTTTAATTTTTTTTAAATAAAAGTGTTATTTTGTGAATATATATATTAAAGATCTCTGGAAATTTTGAAATTGATTCGTTGAAAATTGACTGAGAAAGCTTGCAGTGACCACAAAAATCAATTGTTCGAATAAAGGGAAGGATTGCAATCATTTGATGAGATTACTTAAAATTATTTATAGGCAAAGTCTTATATTTATATATGTAAGGTGAAAAAACTTTTTTAAAATATTATTAAAAAAAAATTATTATGACTTGAATTTAATTTTTATTTTAGGCTTTAATTTGGGCCTGATACCTTAATTTCTTAATTAATTGATATTTTATGAGTGTCACTACAATAAATATTAAATAATACTACACAGTGGAAAAAAATTTGTAATTTTAACACACATAAGTGTTACAGATGAAACACAAATTTTTTTGTGTTAAAATTTACAAATTTTTTTTGTGTAATTTTCGAAGTTAAATTTTTAACATAAAAATCCATGAATAATACAAAATTTTGAGTAATAAAATTTGTAAATTTTACAAATTTATTTGTGTTAAAATATAATGATCGAAATGATGATTAGATATTAAATAATGAATTTCTCGTATTTCTTTCTGTTGAGAATAGGCGCACATCCTTAGTTGGTTTTTAGTTATATTGCTAGAGACGCTAGCGCCCTCTAAACGTCCCTTCTCTACTATCTAGCCGTATACACTTTATCAGTTCTTATGGAGACGCGCGCGTGAATGCAAGGCCAGTTTTTGAGAACGAGTGTTTACTTTAATATTTTATATCCGACAAGTGACTTTCTGTTGAGTGTATATAAATAAATAAACTTTATTAACTTTATACTAAAATGTGTGTTTCATTGAGTGCATCCTCAGCTCTGCTAACTAAAATAATCTCAAAACTTTCTGTTAATATATTAAAAAAAAGAGAGAGATAAAGAAATATAAGAAAAAGGATAAAATCATGGATGTTGGCGTGGATCAATAAAATCATAAACAAACTAAATTCATTTGACAATATGACATTGTCGTTTAAAGGCGAACGTAAACGAATGATTACGAAAAGAGCCGATCATTTTTTAATATGAATATATCATAAAAGTATAAAAATAGAGCCGGTTAGTGGCTTAGTCGGTAGAGCGTTGGATTCGTAATCTCGGGGTTCTGAGTTCGAATCGCGCTCTCGGCAGCCGATTGATAGAAGCATCACTGTACGTTATATGTGCTTTGTTCACAAACACACGAGTTCCGTGGCTGATTAGCATTACAAATAGCGTAGATATAGCGACGTTAGAGAAGAAAAAAAAGCGCACAAATTTTTGGACTTACAAGGAGAGTCCATGACATTTGAGTCTCAGATTTTCTTCTAACTTTGAGATATTTTTTCTTATATAAAATTATGAAAAAAGCCTTATTTCTAAGGTGCAACTCTCGATTTTTGGGTTCGTAGCCAAGTGGCTAAGTCATGGGCGATAGTTTTTTTTTGTTTTGTTTGACATCCTAGGAGACCAAGGTTCGAATCACAAACGAATAATTTTTTTTTTTCTTTAATTTTATAGCTTATTTTTAATTAATTATAACATTTTTTGTTTTTCATAATCATATAAAATGAAAGGGTCATTTATAATTTGATGATCAAAGAAAGTATTTTGAGAATTTAATTAAATCAAATGAATTCTTTGTGAATACTTTGTAAATACTTTAAAAATTAAAGTCGTCGGACATTCGTTAATAAACAAAGCAATCATTAAGAACTCTTTATCGATACTTTCGTTTACGAAAGTATACATAAAGAATTCTTTTTCAATTCTCACTTTGAACCGTATGCTTGTTGGATAGCTTTTGTGTGCCTTTTTTTAAGTCCTTTCACTTTATCTTGGTCAATGATGATGCCATTGTAATTAACTCAAAATAAAGCGACAAAAAGATTATAAAAGTTAGATTTGTTTTTCAATTTGATCTCTTCTTATGTACTACGATGCACTATATTGCTAATGAGTACGCTTGGAATGCGACTTCACTACCTAGCGACGGCATGCACTAACTACTTTCAAGCTGAATTTCACTCGCAGGCGCGAAATACAAACTGAATAAATGATTATTTATTTTTTCTTTTTGAATATATTTTTGGACATAAAATTGCTATAATTTTTATTCTAATTGACCAAAAACGTTGACTAATGGCTCATTTTGAAGCTTTATGCAAACACTAACAATGTACTTATAAATTAGACAGTGAAGGAATAGTGAAAGATCATAATTATTTGAAAAGTACGTAGTCTTAATATAATATTCTATAATTAAAAAAAATTAAATAAAATTTTAAAAATTCATTAAAAAAAAAAATAACGCGAAATGCTGCCCCACCTTAAAAATTAGTTTTTCTATGTATAAAAATATCAAAATTTAAGGGAAAAAAAATAGTTTTTGAGAAAATCACGTTGAAACAAAATCGTTTTTTTTGGGTTTTTATTATAAGCTTGACGACATTAATTCAAATCTATAAAATAACAACGCGATATAAAAGTAGGCTGAATTCCTCACATTTAAAAAAAAATTCGTCTCGAAAAGTCAAAAATTGACAGAGATAAAGCATTTTGAATATGGAGTTCCATTTTCATTTTTTCACCTTTCATTTCAACATTTAAGAGTGGGCTGGAGTAATTTTAATCACCGACCGAAAAGTGAAAATTTTATTTTATCATAAATAAAATAATTATACTGTTTTTTAAACAAATTGTTATCGAGCGCAATTTTTTATACATACATGATTATATAATAGATGTTTTTTCAATAAAATTCACCATATTTTAAACAAAAAGTAAATTACTTTAGATGTTTTTTCAATAAAATTCACCATATTTTAAACAAAAAGTAAATTACTTTAAGTTTAATAAACAGCTGTAGTATAAAATTCTTAATTTTTTTAAATTTTCTTAAATTATTTTTAGCGTGCGCAATAGAGAAATGAATTTTGTGAATTTATTCAAAAATTTAATGCATTCCATTACGTATAGTGGGAGAAAATTAAAAAACCGATTTTAGATTCTCGGTCGGTATCGAATCTGCTCCAGCCTGCTCTTAACACAAAATAGGCTATAGCGTCGTGAAAAAATATTTAAAATTTTAATTCGGGGTCTCCACATCTTCTCTTGAGTATTAGAACATATTCACATAATTTTCAACCAAAAAAAAATTCGATCCCCGACGGCCTGCATGAACCTGAATGGAACCAGCCAGTTTTATCAGAAATCTAATTATTTTATTTAGATAGTGACGGAATAAATACGTTTTATATAAAAAAAAGTAAAAAAAATTTACGACCTAAACGTCTCACGGACATACGACGCGGGCACCTAAACCATTACGCAGAGATGCTTGTTCAATAGCATTATAATCTGATATACTTATAGTATGTCATTCTCAACCTTAATTTTTTTTTATTTACTTTTTACATTTAATAAAACAAATATATTTTAAAAACAAAAAAAAAATTTACAAATATTAATATTAATATTAACAATAACAATCAAATATACAAGATATATGTCTACTTTATCGGCTTTTTTACAAAAATATTAAATTTTTATAATTAATTTATATTATAATTATTATTTTTTAAAATATTAATTTTTTTAATTAATTTTTAAAATATTAATTTTTTATAATTAGTTTTTTTATTATTAATTAAAAAACTTGAATTATTAACATTTATTGAAACATTTTTCCATTGCTTGCGTATTTTTTTAATAATTTATGACATCCATTAAAAAAAATTTTAAAACTTAATACAATCAAGTCTGTGTTGAGAAATATTTTATGTATAAAAAAATAATGTAGAATCTTTAACACAAAATAGTTATTTCGAAAAAAGTTTTTTTGGACAGTCAAGATAAAAATTACTTCATTTTATAATAAATGTCAATTAACCTTCTGACAGCCGGGATGGCGCCATATGGCGTTGTCCCATGATCGGCCCACATATACTATTACTTAACGGTAGACCGGAGTAGAACCTGATACCGACCAAGTAACAATTAAGTTGTTATTTACTCAAGTTTTAATCGATGTATCTTCAAATTAAAGGTCTAGCGCAATAGATATTATTATTATGAACATCTATGCACAAGAAAAAAAAAATCTACCGGTTTGTTTTTGAGAAAAGTAAGTAACGCGAAAATATTATAAACATAAACTTTTACTTTGGCGTTACTTACTTTTCTCAAAAACAAACCGGTAGATATTTTTTTTCTTGTGCATAGATGTTCATAATAATATCTATTGCGCTCGACCTTTAATTTGAAGATACACCGATTAAATCTTGAGTAAATAACAAAAATGCCAATTAGACAAGGACAGCGAATCCGACCTGCTCTTAAGAAATATTTACATGGAAAATTTTGAGAAAGTTACACTTTTTTAGTAGAAAAAATGCCGGCTATCAGAAGGTTAACAGATATGAATTTTTACGTATATTACCTTGTTTCTTAATAAAAGTAAATAAGTAAATGTAAATGTACGTGATAGAAAAATTAATTTTTCTATCATATACATTTACATTTATTTATTTACTTTTATTAAGAAATAAAGTAATATACGTAAAAATTCATATTTATTAATTGTAAATATATATACAAAATTTTTTCATCCACCCTTGTAGAAAATTAACCATACTTTCTGCTCTCTTCACTAACTAGTGCCCAGATATTTTAACATAATTTGCGCAGATATTTCACCATAATATGTCAGAGTTCACTGGTTTATGCCCCTGTTAAATGATAGTAAATAGATTTATAACCTCAAACTTATAAATTTGAAATTTATTTAGACTCACTAGGAGAGTGTCACACCTCCGGATCACGGATTTTGCTCAAACTTCGGGATAAGTTTTCAGATGATAAAATATGGAAAAAGCTAAAGTTATAGTCATAAATACTCAATATTTCCCTAGTTACAGGCAATTGAAGAAAAT
Organism: Anastatus disparis; assembly: GCA_017163975.1. NCBI lineage: Eukaryota > Metazoa > Arthropoda > Insecta > Hymenoptera > Eupelmidae > Anastatus > Anastatus disparis. The sequence continues at coordinate 407,317 of JAFFSR010000396.1, read as the reverse complement.
CACTAAAAAAGTTACTAGATTTTTAAACGCATATAGTTCTTTAGCGTCGATAGCTACAAGCTTGAAACTTTTTTTAAATTAAAGCTAAGCTCAAATCCTTTCGAATTAGTAGTTATAGCATGTAAAAATATTATTTTTTCCCAAAGTTAGAGCGTGATAAACATTGGACCTGATTTTTCTTTTAAAAACATTAATTAATAATAAAAGCTGAAATTAGGTTCGATCCATATTACGCTCTAACTTTGGGAAAAAATAATATTTTTACATGCTATAACTACTAATTCGAAAGGATTTGAGCTCAGCTTTAATTTAAAAAAAGTTTCAAGCTTGTAGCTATCGACGCTAAAGAACTATATGCGTTTAAAAATCTAGTAACTTTTTTAGTGATTTTCTTCAATTGCCTGTAACTAGGGAAATATTGAGTATTTATGACTCTAATTTTAGCTTTTTCCATATTTTATCATCTGAAAACTTATCCCGAAGTTTGAGCAAAATCCGTGATCCGGAGGTGTGACACTCTCCTAGCCAGTGAATTTAATTATGAGGATTTGTTTAGAAATTTTCTTAATAATCCTAATAAATTAATTACATAACTAAGAACGTCTTTTAAAATGTATACCATGATATAGTAAAGTATCAGAACTAAGATAAAACCTAAAAAAAATCAAATTTAAATGCTATGATAATTTTTTTAATTATAATATTAATTAATCAAACTTTTTTTTACCTTAAATATATATTAAATACAAGACTTCTGTCAATGAATAATTTCAAAAAATCTTATCTGATAATTGAAATCTTCCTTTATCCACACACTTGATTTTGGAACAAAGACTTGATTTTTTCTATTTTAAGAAGGGGCCGAACTATCTGTCTTTGTCTAATAGCGTTTTTCATCATTTATGTAAACACTATCCGGTATAACAAGAAAAAAATAGCAGCCCCCGCTAGATATTAGTATAATTAGTAAATTTTGTAATAACAACAAAATTTTTTACCGCATAGTTTTTGACTAATTAGAGACCTACTAGCAATCTAGAATATAACCTATCTTTTTTTGGTAGGTCTCTAATTATTCAAAAACTACGCAGTGAAAAAATTTGGTTGTTATTACAAAATTTACTTATTATACTAATATCTAGCGGGGGTTGCTATTTTTTTCTTGTTATACCGGATAGTGTTTACATAAATGATGAAAAACGCTATTAGACAAAGACAGATAGTTCAGCCCCTTCTTAATGATTATTGCAAACTTTTTCTGCCCATTTTCAACAGATTGACTTCAAAATTTGTAGGGATCTTCAATTTATATATCTTCACAATTTAACTGTTTTAGTTCTTTTTAAAAAAAATAATTTAAAAGTTTGTTTCAGAAAAAGTTGCAAATATTGGAAAAAATAGATAATTTTATGAATTTAATGTATATAATTCAGTTCAACATTTAATTTAATTTACCTTATCAAAATTTCAGCATTGTTAATTTGTAAACATATATAAATACAAAATTTCTGGAAATTTTGAGGTCAATTTGTTGAAAATTGGCTGAGAAAGCTTGCGACAACCATCAAAATAGAAAAAATTAAGTTTTCGATTAATCAAAAGGATTTTAAGCACTAGATAAGATTTTTTAAAATTATTTATGGACCAAATTCTTATATTTAATATAAATTAAAGTAAATAAAAGTTTCATTACTTGATATTATAAGAAAAAAATTTATCATTACATTTAAATTTGATTATTTTCAGCTCTATCTTGGTCTTTTTTGTTCTCCTACACTGTCAACAATACATGCATGAAAATTCATGTAAAAGTGCTGGAAGCAAAATTTTATCGGAGCACATGAAATACAAATCACGTAAATACATAATTTTTTCACTGATCCTGCTCTAAATTCAATGCACGATTGCATAAAATTTCAAGCAATTTTTGTTGGGCGAATTCAATGCACTAGCTTGAATATTATTATAGAATAAATAAAATTTCATGTAGATCTGAATAGAATTTTCAGCAACTTGCACCCTTCAGTTTTTTATGTACTCACATGAAATTTTGTGTAATATGCTGAAATTTTTATGTAAAAATATATTAAATTTCAGGTGACTTTATCCAAGCTTAATTTTATGCACTTGCTTAAATATTCATGTAAAATGAATAAAATTTCATGCAGAAATACATAGAATTTCTAGTGATTCGCATATTCACTTGCTAGTGTACCTACATGAAATTTAATTTTAAAGTGCTTTAAAAGTGAAAATGTATAAAATTCGCATGAGCTTTCCTAAACTTAAATTAATGTACAAGCTTGAATATTCATATAATATTGCATAAAATTTCTAGCAATTCACACCCCCCATTTTTTAATGTATGTACTTAACATTTTGTGCAGTATGCCTAAAATTTTCTCAGAAAATATATTAAAGTTTTGTTAATTTGATAGTAATGGGATTAAAATAATTTCTTATTTTATTATTTTTTCTTAAGTATTTGTTGTTTTGATCCTTTTCTGTAAATCAGATGATTTTTGTTACATTTTTTCTATAGTATATTTATACATTGTAACTATGGAACACTAAATAGAATTTTATTCACATGATGCTTAAATATATTATTTTATAACACATACTTATACATCAATACATATCCGCATACAATACATTCAAATTTACTTATAATGTCGCATTTATATGGTAATAAGACAGCCACTGCGCATGTGTGTCCACACAAAACACCGGCTAATATAGTAAGTAAGGTCTTTTTCCACCGCTTAGGGACAAAACGCGCATCAACGCGCGTCCTCCTATTGGCATAATCAAGAAGCTCAAGCAATTTTTTGCAATCTAACTTTAAATTTCATGCATTTACATTAAAAAATTTCAATTTGCATTAAATTTACTAAAAACGAAACTGAATGAAATTTTTTACAATTCAGTTTGAAATTTAATGCATTCTATATTAAAAATCTTGATCTGCATTAAATTTTCACTAAGAACAAATTTGCTGAAAATTTCATAATTTGCTTAAATTTAATGTAATTTGCATTGAAATGTTGTGTTTGCATTTAATGTATTAAAAACGAAACTGTTCGAAATATTTTGCAATTGAAATTAAAGTTTATTGCACTTTGTATTAAAAATCTAGATCTGCATTAAATTTTAAATGATAAAAAAATTACAAGAAATCTCTTGATGTTTTGCTTGAAATTTAATGTATTTCGTATTAAAAATGTCATATTCACATTAAATTTACTAAAAACAAAAAAATTGGAAATTAATTGCAATTGCGCCTGTATTATAATGTACATTATATTAAAAATCTGTATCTGCATTAAATTTTGAATAAAAACAAATTTGCTGAAAATTTTTTAAGGTTCTATTTAAGGCATTCCACATTAAAAATGTCATGTTCACATTAAATTTACTGAAAACGAAACTGCTGGAAATTTTCTTTAATCGTACCCGAAATATAATGAACATTGCATTAAAAATCTTAATCTACATTAAATTTTGAATAAAAACCAATTCGCTAAAAATTTTCTGATATTTTGTTTAAAATTTGACGTACTTTACATTGAAAAAGTTATATCTGCATTAAATTTACTGAAAATAAAACTAATGGAAATTTCCTGCAATCAAGCCCGAAATATAATGTACATTACATTAAAAATATTGATCTGCATTAAATTTTAAATGAAAAACCAATTTGCTGAAAATTTCCAGATGTTTTGCTTAAAATTTAACATATTTCACATTGAAAATGTCATATTCACATTAAATTTACTAAAAACGAAACACCTGGAAATTTTTAGTAATCAAACATGAAATTTAATGCAATTTACATTAAAAAAATGTCCACCCGCATTAAATTTGTAAGAAAGTATTTTACTAGAATTTTTTTCAATTGTGCTTGATTTCTCAAACAGTTAACATAAAAAGTAACATAAAAATTGAAGGATTTATAAATTATATTTCACGTACTGATACATTAGGAATTCAATATGTATACATTAATGCGATATTCATGTACGTCGTTGGAAATCCATGTTTATTATACAGCAAAATTTGTAGTAAATAACATGAATGTTAATGCAAAAATATATAAAATGAGCTTTCATTTCCAAGTACATTAAAATAAGTGCTTCACGATACCAAGACAATACGAGATTTTGCAAAAACATTGTCCTGGTATTGGAAAATATCGCCGATTCAAAATCTTGTCTTGTTCTTGTACATATCATAAAATCAATAGAATTGTCTTGTCTTGGTATAGGTCTTGATCTTTATTATATTTACTTTTCATAAATTTGATATAATAAAAATTGCTCTCTATGATTGCTTTTTGAATAAAAAAAATATGGCAGTCGTAGGACTGGCAGACAGCTTCCACTATATATATATGGGACGTTATTTCTCAACCGGAACACCTCTGCGACCAGAAGAGGTTTTGACCGATTTTAAGGATTTTGGGCTTAAAATTTTTGTTTTTTAATACTCTTTCGAAAACCGTTTGGCGCTTTTGGAAATTTCAATATGGCAATTCGAAATGGCCGTCGGAAATTACAAAAAAATGGAATACACCAACTAAAAAGTATATAAAACGAAATGTTTGTATCCAATATGGTCGTTTTCTGGCTTAAAGTATAGTGGGAGATTAGCATTCAATTACTAATATGGTTGGATAGAAAAATTAAAAATGGCGGACCCAAGATGGTGCTCCAAAATTTGAAAAACTATGTTAAATTTAAAGAACTTATTCGATTTTAACCACATTTAGTATATGGGGGTTTTTAGGATGTTAATTTAGAATTCAAGGTCAGATTCACTAAATCCAAGATGGCGGATCCAATATTGTGGATAACATAATAAAAAATCAATCTTTTCGCACTAAATTAGTTACATAGAGAATTTCGAGGCTGCTCAGAATAAATCTGAGGTCAAAATCTAAGAATCATAAGCTCTTGAAATTAAATACTCAGTAACTCTATAGTCCAAAGCCTTGTACTTAAGAAAATAGATTTAGCCGAAAGCCCTGTACAAAAGAAAATAAATTTTTGATAAAGAATTAGTAAAATTAAGCCTCAATACATCGAATCCCTATACATTAAAACACTACGATAGACAAAATAAACTTTTAAAATGCTCAAATTTATTTAGTATCAGTAAAATAATTTTTTACACGTAAAATTTTAAAACTATGAGCTTTTAAACCTAAATACCTTGTAATCCTACATCCTATTGAGATAAAAACGTCTACTTGAGGGAAAGTGATTACTGGCTTAATCAATGTTGAAGTATATAGTAATGGTGAAGGACAATAGTTTCTATATTTAACTATTGTTCTCGATCGTTTTAAAACCTATGCAGCTTCGATCACCAACTCTGGTTCGAGGGGTTTGAGATAATCATACGTGGGATACATGACCTCTTGATGTTTTTGAAAACTCAAAAAGCTCTCTGCGTTTCATAGGGTGGAGACTATCTTTATTTTTATAAAGCCCGCATTACTTTTTTATTTTTTTTTGTTTTCTATCTTTTTTTTTATTTTTTTGTAGTTATGTATTTTTTACTTTTTTATTTTTTTTTTAATTTTTTTGTAAATTTTTTCGAACTTTTTCTAAATTGTAATATTTATGTTAATCAGTAGCTTGTGGTGGATAGAATAGCAGATGAATCAGAGTATTGATAGGCTAATAGACTTTTTTTTTACTTTGAATGCGTGAGCTTTTGAAATATATAATACCGATGGTGCAAGACTAAATCTTTTATTTAGTTTTCTAGAAGTCCTATCATAATCTTGTTTGGAGTAATGAAAAAAAGTAACATTTGGAAATTTAAATTTTGCCCAGTTCAAAAGATCAGTAGATTTTAATATTGTGTCATTTCCTTTGTCTCGCAAACTAGCCCGAGTAGCTAAACTTTTTAAAACAGCCCCTACTCCATCACAAGCGCCTTTGCCATGTTCAGTAGCATGAGTGTGCCATTCAGCATCTATACCAAAATCTCCTTTATGGTGTACTAAATTCGACATTTGATACCGATTCTTGAAATGCTGCTTTGCCCCATCTGTGAAATAAATAAGTTTTTTTAAATGTGGAACTCTCTCTAATATAGCGGGAATCAAGTACGTTTGTGCTAAGTATACAGCCGTTGTATCATGAGTTGTATAATCGGAAAGTATTACGAAGCTGCAGTGTTTTAACTCTTTACTTTGTTTGTAGTTTAGAATACAAGATAAAATGCTGCATTGATTATTGTTATAATGGAATTGTTGGGCAGCGTTCTGAGCTACATACGCATAATTTTCTGAATAATCTAGTTCTAAAATTCCCTCATTTGAGTTCAAAGTATTTTTCAAGTCACTCAAGAATTCTGATTGTTTTGTAGATATAAAATGATGAGGTATAAGTTTTTGTAGTTTGTCAAATAATTCAGGAACAAATTCATGAATATCAAGGCATTCCTTTTTTAATGTACACTTGTCAGTTTCTTGCCAAATGCTAAAAATAATATTATCTATGTCATTTTGCAATAAAATAGACAGTACGTATTCTTCAAAGTCCGATAGCTTTGAACATTTTTCACAGGTTCTTAAATAACAAGCAGGCTTCGGATTTCTGCAAAGACAATATTGAATGCAATCACGATATCCTTGTAAATAATGAGTAGATTCTTTCGTTAGTTCGCTTAGATTACAAGCTTCAAACATTGTCTTAAAATTTTGGTGTATTATGCATACGCAGACACTGTGAGTGCCCCTTGCTCCCGCGATAACGCACCATTTAGGCCTTAATTCAGCAAATTTACTGAAGCTAATTTGTGTTTCTTTATTACTTTCTTTAAAATTTTTTAACAAAATCTTTATATCAAACAACAGCAACCTTTTTGGGACGTGAATTATTTCATCACCTTTTTTTACTTTTACAACGTCTTTTTTGTTAGGCATTACTCTGCTATTGGTGTCGGAGTTATAATATTCTAATACCTTATTTATAGTACTCGTAGGCAAAGGCTTGCCTTTTTTTGGATCAGTAGTTGCTAAAATGCCAGATTTATTTCTTAAATCTCTTGCCTTTTTAGCCATTCTCATAGAAACATTGAACTCCTCCATGATTTCTCGTAAAGACCAGCTATCAGGTAGTATTGTAAGAATAAATACCTTTAGTGGATCATTCTCTGGAAGAGAAAAAAACTTTTCTTTTAGTGCGTCCATGATTTGTTCTAATTTATCTTTTCTGGTTCTGAGAAATTCCACATCTTCCATCTGAACACTTTCATCGTTTTCAGGTTCCACACCACATTCTTCCATAGAAACTTGAGTTTCATTTTTAGAACCTACGTTTGATATAGAGTTATCATAGTTAAACTTTCTACAAGTCTGACAAATCAAAGAGTATTCAGAAATATTGGTATGTCGGGATAAGAAATCTTTTGACACGCGACGGAGTCCCTTTCCTTTATGTCCTTGTTTATTAAAGGGATTACAACATCTATCATGATGCACCCTTTTTTTCGATTTAGGCATCACAATCGTTCTTATTTTATAAAAAATAATAATTCCTACCTTTTCAAATGATGAAAATATTTTATAAAAAAAAATAATTACTAGTAATATAAATCTGAACAGTGAAAAATAATATACTATGTAAACATTGCGACTTCACCTGCAAGATGAAACGAATTGAACCAGTGTAGTCACGTGGTTTATATAACTAAATTTAAAATCGAAATTGCAAATTACGACATCAATATACAAAAGATATATACTTACATATTGTACACATTTTTTTCTCAGTACGGTATAGGATTACTGAATAGTTGATTTCAAAAAGTCTTGGTTTTGGAATTCTATGTACCAGAATTAATTTCGTCAATTCCTAATTAATTCAAACATTTCCAACATTTATTTTCTCCAGTACAGATCTCTAGGGTATATGATAACAGGGTATTTATGTTTAAGAGCTCATGGTTTTAAAATTTGACGCATGAAAAAATAATTTTTCTAATTCGAAATGAATTTAAGCATTTTAAAAGTTTATTTTCTCTATCGCAGTGTTCTAATGTATACGGTTCCCAGGTATTTAGGTTTAGTTTCACTAATTTTTTATCAAACAATTATTTTCTCTAGTACAAGATTTTGGAATATAGGGTTACTGGGTATTTAGGTTTAAGTGCTAAGAATTTTGAAATTTTCCCCTACACAGGCCTTCACGGTGTAAGGTTGTTGGGTATTTAGGTTTAAAAACTCGTGGTTTCAAAATTTTCCGTGTATCAAAATTAAAATCGTTAATTTTGAATAAATTTATTTTATCTAGTATAGGGTTCTAAGGTATAGGATTATTGAGTATTCAGGTTTAAGAGCTCATGGTTCTTAGATTTTAACTTCAGATTTATTCTGAGCAGCCCCGAAATTCTCTATGTACCTAATTCGGTGCAAAAAGATTGATTTTTTATTATGCTATCCACAATATTGGATCCGCCATCTTGGATTTAGTGAATCTGACCTTGAATTCTAAATTAACATCCTAAAAACCCCCATATACTAAATGTGGTTAAAATCGATTAAGTTCTTTAAATTTAACATTTTTTTCAAATTTTGGAGCACCATCTTGGGTCCGCCATTTTTAATTTTTCTATCCAACAATATTAGTAATTGAATGCTAATCTCCCACTATACTTTAAACCCGAAAACGACCATATTGGATACAAACATTTCGTTTTATATACTTTTTAGTTGGTGTATTCCATTTTTTTGTAGTTTCCGACGGCCATTTTGAGTCGCTATATTGAAATTTCCAAAAGCGCCAAACGGTTTTCGAAAGAGAATTAAAAAACAAAAATTTTAAGCCCAAAATCCTTAATATCGGTCAAAACCTCTTCTGGTCGCAGAGGTGTTCCGGTTGAGAAATAACGTCCCATATAGAAATTCGGGAGCATGAGATTTGCGAAAATTATAAGTATTTCTTTACTATAGTTGATTATTTCTAACTTTATTTATTATTAATTACACTGAGGAAAATGTCTGGATAAAGTTTACTACAAACATAGGTTAAATTACTATATAATATAGTAACGTTATGACATACTTGTTGCATGAGGAAAATGACTTTATTTAGACAAATAATTCTTGTATATGTAATATTTTTTACTACAAAACACATGAAAAATTAATATTGATATTTTTAAAAAATTGCTATAGTAAAAGTTGTGAAAATAATTTTCACTATATAAGTTAGTAAATTTAGTTGAGTAGCTTATTAATTCTATCTATAAAAATACCAAAATTTACTTTCCAGATAGCAAATAATAATGTAAAATCGAATAGCATTAAGTCCTTGGAACACATACAGTAAAAAGACTTATTTTGTGTAATATATTTCGTCTAATTTTTAATTCGAATCATAACCTCAAAATTTTCAACCAAATTTTAATTATTTTCTATAACATATAAACAATACATCATTGCATCAACGAGCGTCATTTTTTCTGTTATTACAGTCATGACATGAAATTCTCTCCTAAAACCTATTTTAAATAATTGTAACACCAGTCAAAGTATGTCATAGAGTTCCCTATTACTTGGGCTAATTGACTCAACATGTATTATTCATTACAATACACTCATTGTACGTCGTCTTTTTTGTTTATTTTTGTGCGACTCCAAATTGTAAATTCAGAATATTAATGTATTCTGAATAATCAATAAATAATTTTTTTAAAAAGTCGCGGTAACGTTCACGCTTTACATTCTCGGGGTCGGCGGTTCAATCCCACCTAAGGTAAGATTTTTTTTTTAAATTAATTTTCTTTTAAAAATAATTAATCTAATTAAATAAATAAATAAAAAAATTGTTCTATGCAATAATTAAATTAAAAAAGCAGTTTTGGGATCAAAACTAAACGACTAAAATTTTTTTCTATATATTATCTGCTTACAAAGCGAGTATGTCACAACGCTACTATATTAAATAGTTATTTAAAATATGTTTGTAGTAAATTTTATACAGATATTTTTCTCAGTGTACTATTATATTATATTTTTTTTATTATAATTGATTATTTTTAACTTGATTTATTATTAATTCAGAAATAATATTAATATAATTTTTGAAATAACATAATTAGGTACACGTGATTACGACTGTAAATAAAGTGCGCGGTACTGTAACATTACTTATATTAATAATATTTTGATATAAAAACTAGTACTTGATCGATAAATAATAGAAATAGAGTCTAGTTAAAAAAAGTCATCGACGGCAAATGAAATTTCATCAACTAAGCAAAATTGCACATTGCTTCACAAAAGTATGAATAAATTAACTAGTATTTTCTTATATTATCTATAATGTATAATTTACATTTTTTTCGTAATATTAATTTTTATAAATTTACATCAAAATCTCCATTATAATTTCATGAAACGTTAGTTGATAATAAAAGATTAAAAAAATAATAGAATCAAGACCAAAATTCTCGCAAGATCTTGTTTTGAAAATCTTGCCGAGACAATATTCTTGGTTCTTAAAAGCTTGGTATTGTCTTGGGACTACATGCCTCTGTCTTGTATTGGTATGAATAGCGCTGAAAAATACATTAAAATTCATGCTTTTTTTTAACAGTGTACGTATAGCAAAATCAGAGTCAACTACCTTGATCATTTCAGAGCATGTTAACTAAAAAAAGTTTTTACTTAAGTTATTCAATAAATATTTCTATTTTTCTTCATCAAAAAGTTTAAGTATATGTCTTATATTATCTATTTAATAAAAATTTATCACAAACAATGTATGAAATTTTCATAAAATTTATTAGCTGAATATTCTTCTCATATCAGCTAAACATTATTAGTTAGCTGAACATTATTTATGCATCAATCTAATAGAATCTTATAAAAATAATAAATGTTTGTCATTCAATTAACTTTAATTTGCACAATTCATATTTTATATAAAAATTTTTTTCTTGTTTTTTTATACTTATTATATGTTAAAATTGAATTGTAATTATTTAGCTGAAAATTTTACAGTAATGTTTGATCAGGAATCATATTTGCTTATAATATACAACTCGTTCATAACCTCAAATCAATTTTATTTCACTTCTAACAAAGTCTGGGCAGATTCTGCGCAAAAACCGTCGCCAGTACATGGGGCTTTTGGGCAGAACATATTAATAGAATCTGCCCACCGAACAGAAAATTTGAGATATTCTGGGCAAACTATGCTTAATTTTCTACCAGAGCATGTCTTATTCTTATGAAATATAAAAAAACTATATATGTAAGTAGTTATAGGGGCACCATGGACCGTCACAACAAACCCCCACTCTACCACCTCAAAGATTACTGACCACTAGGTCAATAATCTCTGAGAAGGCGAAGTAGGGGCTTGTTATGACGGTTCATGATACCCCTGAATTTAAATAAATAAATAAATATATTAATAAATAAATACACAATATTTAGAATTTTATTTATTTTTATTTCACACACACACACACACACAATAAAAATTTTCAAATAAGGAATATTTTATTACTTCACACACATACACACACTAACACGCATATACAATTTATATAAAATTAATATTATAATTACATATATATTATATATTAACATATATATAAACACTAGTTCACTTACAGTCTATAAAAGTTTATTATTTTTATATTCAAAAATTTTTTGTTTTTTCACAAACACTAAGATTAATAGAATTTTATTTATTTTTATTTCACACACACACACACACACACACACACAATAAAAATTTTCAAATAAGGAATATTTTATTACTTCACACACATACACACACTAAAACGCATATACAATTTATATAAAATTAATATTATAATTAAATATATATTATATATTAACATATATATATATAAACACTAGTTCACTTACAGTCTATAAAAGTTTATTTATTGTTTATTATTTTTATATATTCAAAATTTTTTGTTTTTTCCACTAACACTAAGATTAATAGTATATCTTTATTTATTTATTTACGTCGACATACGCACACACATACACACACACTCTCACACGCACATTAAGACTCATAAATTTTACACACAAAATTAAAAATAATATTTTTACATTTTATGTATAAGCACTAAAATTCATAAATTTATAAAATTAAAACTCACACTTAAATTATAATATCATTTTGGTAGTGCACCGGATCCAGCGCACAATCCGGGCAAAGCCACAACCCGCACGAATCACACCTTTGCCACAGACGGACACTCTGTCTATAAAAGGGCTTCGCACAGCCCCAGCACACGTCATGACCTCTACGTGGGCGTTCTAATGTGGGATCCGCGCGACGATAAGGTCGAGGTATTATCCTTTCCAATTCTTGTCGTTGCTCTCTTACTCTCCTTAAATCCCGTTGTAGACGTCGTAAACTACGCTTTCTCTCTAAACGTAATTTTGCAATACGTGCACGCCAATAGAGGCGTACTACACCAAGCACATGGTGTTGACGAGCCTCATCTGCTCGACACCGGTAGCGTTGTACCAGTTCAGCCTCATCTACTTCTTCATCCTCCTCATCTTCTTCATCCTCCTCATCTTCTTCATCCTCCTCATCTTCTTCATCCTCCTCATCTTCTTCTTCTACCTCCATCGCCTGTGGAGCATAATCAGGATCAACTTCATCTTCATTGGACTCGTATCCTGAGTCGTTGTTACCTTCTTCTTCTAGATTATTATTTTCCATTTCTTCTCTGCCTTCTGCTATCTCATTTTGTGCCAACACTTCTCTGCCTTCTTCAATCTCATTTTGCAGCATCACTTCTCTGTCTTCTTCTACCTCATTTTGCTGCATCACTGCTCCACCTTCTTCTACCTCATTTTGCACTATCACATCGTTCACCACTTCGTTCACTGGCTTGTCCAATATCACCCAGTAATTGGGCACAAAAACATTAGCTACACCGTAATTAATGAAATTTACGAGTGGTGCTATATTCACCGAGTTCTCAAGTACCTGGACATCGTCGTCCAGTACTTGAACTTCGTCGTCGTCGTCGATGACGATCGGTGATGGTGGTTGATTGAACATTTTTCTTTTTGATTATTACAGATTGTCGACTTATCGAGGACTGATCGCGGCTCCAAGTCCACGATCATAAAAAGTATAATTTCCACCCCAAATGCTTAAAAATATTTTCAAGTTCGCACGGTAAAATTAATAATTTGACACTTTTTTCCTCGTAGAAAAGATTCAAACTGCAGTTTTAAGAATCATATTCTACAGTAAAGTTAAAATTAGGAATTATATTACAAATTTAAGACGCAAAATTGATATTAGAGAAAACACATGATACCCCAATCTATAGAAAAAGTTTTTATTCTATCACTAACTCGGGTGTACAGTGATGATTTGTTTAAAATAATCCTAACGTAGTGTGCGAAAAGAATTTAATAAAGAAGACCCAAGGTCGCTGATTTTGTAAAATTACAAAATCTTTATCTGTGGTTTACAAGAATAAACTCACAAGACTTTGGAATGAATTTAATTCGTATATTCACTTGAAAATAGTGATAAAATTTAAAACATTACACGTAATAAAGCTATAACGTTTAATTGAATTTAATTTTAAAAAATCTATCAACTATCGGTTATTAACGATATTAAAATGATAAAAAGTATAGCATTAGATGGACAGTAAAGTTTTGTATTCAAAATAAATTTAAATTTATAGAAACCAATAATTATCGGGAATTAACGATATTAGAATGATAAAAAAGTATCAGGAGAATAGAAGGCACAAGAAAGTATAATATTATCTTAACATTAGATAGACAGTCAAGTTCCTCTATATATATATATATATATATATATATATATGTATATATATATATATAAACTTAATTTGCATACTCATATGCAAATAAGAATGATCAAGATTTAAAACATTACATGTAATAAACTTGTTGCATTTAAAATAAATTTAAATTTATAATAATCAATAATTATCGGGAATTAATAATATTAAAATGATAAAAAAGTATCAGGAGAGCAGAAGGCAAAAGAAAGTATAACATTAACTTAACATTAAGTTAGATAGACAGTAGAGTTCCTACATATATATATATATATATATATATATATATATATATATATATATATATATATATATATATATATATATATATAAAGAGAGAGAGAGAAAGAGAGAGAGAGAGAGAGACACAAATATAATATATATATAGAAGTCATAAATAAATGTGCGCTCACACACACACACACACACACACACACACACATGTATATATATATATATATATATATATATATATATATACCATAACAATAGAAATTTAATAAGACCTCAGGATATTTAACTGAATATGGTTTACAATGTCATAAAAGTATACATGGTAATGAGTAAGTGTATTACTTACACAATGTTTATGCACAAATAACATACAATGCGTTACCCATATGCAAATGATAAATGTATTAAAATTCAATTTTTATGTAAAAAACAAGAGATTATTACGAAAAAATAATAAAAAGTATCAGGATAGTAGAAAGTAGAAGAGCATAACATTCATATCTTTTACAATAACTATATATATATTATTATAATTTAAATAAAATGTTATGTAGTTATTCTACTTATACTAAATATATGTAAATATATACATATATGCAAATAAGTATTAATTATATGCAGAATATATGTAAATATATACAAATTGTTTCAGTACGAATGATGTAGGTTGAGCAATTAACGGCTCTTTACTTAAGACACACACTAGCTAGGTGGACGATATAGAACACGCCCAAGTGTGATCGCGTTACATGAAAAAATTCCCGCCTACTCGTAAGCGAAATGATGGTGAATTATATGCATTCTGATTTATACTTACATGCACACCGGTCCACGATTCGCGCCAAACTGACATTATTTTACATGTGTTGGCGGATTTAAATATCATATTAAGATGATTCTTGAAATATTAAATGTTGCGCACATACTACCCCTTCGTCACCCCTCATTCCTACTTCTAAATCGTACTATAAATACGCGAAGATTGACAGGTCTGATTAACAGTTAAAGTTCAACGTTCCAGAGAAGAAGATCAACACGAAGTAAGATGGTTAGAAAAATTTACTTAAAGTCTTGATAAATATTGTTAATATAGCATTAGTTTGAGAGCCGCAAATAAAATTATTTTGCAATAATTCATGGCGCAAAAGTCTAAATATTTGCGCCAATAATGAATTATTAAAAAAAATTAAATTTATCTTAGGACTTTGCGGACTACGTACCTTAGCTTATATGTTTAAGCGAGGTATTTTTAACGATAATGAAATACTTGACATTGCTGGTCGTTGTATTGAAAGCAGAGGGATGCAAGATGCGTCACAAGTCAGGCTTCTCATGTTACATCACCGTGTTATTAAAGGTAAGCTATTCATAATTTTTACCGTTTAAAAGCTTGTATCTTTTTTCTTTACGATCGTAGAATTTCGCTATAAAATACTTTTTTGTTGTGAATAAAATAATAAATCTGAAAACATGATTTGCAAGAAAATATCAGTTTCGGATCAATAATCAATAACCAATAAACTTTTTGTTTATGATCACAGAATTTCGCGGGATAAGACTTTTTTGTTGAAAATAGTGCAACTAAGCAGATTTTACATAAATTTTACAGACCTGCAAAATATGATGGAGGACAGTAGTGGGGATGAACTGTTGATAAGGCTTCTGACCGAAGAAGAAGATGTATCTGATTCGAGAGATCTTGTGCTACTACCACCTCCCGAAGAGGTGAGAGAAGTCATAAATATCTCTGAAACTACCCCAAACTTTGCGGTGGAGGGGGTAAATAATAATACAGCAGCGCCACCACCTTTTGAACCAATGCCTGGTTGCTCTTGGTGGGGTGATGATGAGAGACAGTCATCAATGGCAATCAATAATAACGAGCAGAATACACTTAATACGATGATTTCATCTGAATCACCAGGTACAGAGAGAATACAGGTTCATTTAAGGAGATGTAAAATGGACACTACACCTATACTCATAAATATTTACTATCTTTATATTTTATTGCATATTTTTAAGAAAATAAATGCTTTAGTTTGTAATATGTACCATAAAGATTATTTAATTAAATTTTAAATAAATTTATTTATTAATTTCTCAGAATTTTAAATTTCTTGTACAAAATCTAAAAATTTCAATATGGTCAATGTCCCAATCGCTACTCACGAACCTATTACTAACCGTTCAATCTTATTTAGATACCAAAACATTTTTAACAATGAGTAGCTAGTAATAGGTTCGTGAGTAGCGATTGGGACATTGACCATATATAAATATTGGAACACTAAAATTTTTAGAACTAATGAATGAATTTATTTGAAAATTTAACTGAATGATCTTTATGGTAAATACTACAAGCTAAAGCATTTCTTTTCCTCAAGTTTTGCAATATAATGAAAAAATAAGTCAAATTCATGAAAGCAGGGGTGGTGTCCGTTTTACATCTTCTTAAGCGTAAATTTATAAATCATACATTTTCACGTAATTTTGGTATATCATATTGTAGACAAATATCTTCAACAGGGAGATGGTACTACTACTACTCAGAACCACATTACGATTTATGAAGAATCATCACGATATTACCGACAATTTAAGTTACAAGGTAGACAATTAAGAGTGTCAATATTGCCCCCACCACCTAATGCGAATGTGTATACGTGGTTTTAGGCAGCAATAAATGATTTATATCGTCATGTGTGTGAAAATGCGCGACCTTCAGATTATATCGGTATAACTATAAACTCTGACCGATTTGTTCACGGTTCTTTATAGATTTCTTTTAGATTGGTTCGTGATTTTTCACCGACAGATCTACTCGAGTTATTAGCTTCTGTAGCACAGAGTAATGACAATTTTGAAATCGATGATGTTTTAAACGTGAAAGTCAGCATTGTTTCTAAACCAGAGGGACGCGGTCGGGTATCACTCACTAGCGAATCAGTTTTCAAGAAATCCATTCTAAATGTTCAAAATACCGACAATCTTTGCCTCCCACGCTCGCTAGTCGTTGCTCATGTATATGCTATACGTGGTCAGATGCGCAGTGGTATTCACCATTACAGGTGGAATAGAATAAGACACCACACAGCACAATATCAGAAAGTGCAAGCGTTGAAACTTGTCAAAGCTGCGAGAGTTACGACACCCGAAACAGGTTGTGGTATCGAAGAAATAAAATTATTTCAAGAATATTATGCGCTTTTCGGCGTTGCAATAGTTGTTTATTCTTTTCAAAACTTTGCTCGAGGCTATAAACCACTTTACGATGGTGCACGTTTTGTACACGATGTTGGTAATGTAGTTAGACATACCTTAAATATAATGTATTACGAAAATTCTAATCATTACCAGCCAATTTTAAATTTACTCGCAGCAACTAGCAGCCGTGGCTACTGCATACCTTGTAATAAAAAGTTGAGTCATAAAAAAAATCATAAATGTCCACAAAAATGCTGTAAATGTTTTCAGAGTCCCCCTTGCGATATAAATCAGGAAAAAATAAAATGTATTCAATGCACTAGAGATTTTTACGGTAATGTTGGTCTGGAAAATCATAAAATCTCAAAATCTTTCGATAATTTTTGGTCGGTATGCGAGAGCATAAAAATTTGTCGTTTGTGCAGTAAAACAGTTTGAATGTGCGATAAAGATCCACATAATTGTAATACGATATTTTGCAAAATATGTAATCGTAAAATACCAATAGAACATCTTTGTTACATGCAACCCTTTATCAGCAAAAAAGGATTTGCAACCAATAAAAAGAATATACTTTATTTATTTTATGATTTTGAGACTCAACAATCGGAAATTATCTCGGATGCTGATGGTGAAAAAATAAGTTTGCATGTACCAAACTTGTGTGTTGTACAACAAGTATGTAATTATTGTTTGGATGATGAAAATATAACAAATTCTTGCGAAATATGTGGTATACGCAAATACGTGTTTGAAATCGACCCTGTAAAACAGCTAGTTGATTTGGCCTTAGCAACAAGAAAAAGTTTCAAGCAAATTATTTTTATAGCCCACAATGCACAGGGTTTTGATGCGCAATTTATTCTCAAGCATTTGACAGAACGTACAGATCTTAGAGATAAGCCAGATGTAATTTTAAACGGGTCAAAAATAATCATAATGGAAATTTCAACCGTTAAATTCATAGACAGCTTAAATTACTTACACATGAGTTTAGCTGCACTACCAAAAGCTTACGGTCTTGCTAATATCGAGAAAGGTACGTTTCCTCATTTGTTTAACACACCAGAGAATCAAAATTACGTTGGAGAAATGCCACCTGTGTGGTCTTTTTCACCAGATTCGATGAAGGTCGATGAGCGACGAGAATTTATGCAGTGGTATAATGAAAAAAAAAATGAAAATTATATATTTAATTTTAAAAATGAGATTATGAAATACTGTAGACAAGATGTAAAAATTTTACGATTAGCATGTTTGGCCTTTCGCAAAACCTTCATAGAATGTGGTAATACAGATCCGTTCGTAGAGTGCGCCGCCATCGCATCATCTTGTGTGCGTGTATATAGAAAAAATTTTTTACAAAAAGACACTATAGGGATCATACTTCAGGGTGGTTATAGACAAGCAAACGAGCAGTCTATGAAGGCGATGCGGTGGCTGTGTTGGATGGAAAATGTGCTGAATCATCAAATTCGGTATACTGTCCGAGCTCGAGAAGAGAGACTTCCCGAGGGCCTTCTAGTGGATGGATACTGCAAACTTGAAAACGGTACGAAAATTGTTTTACAATTCCACGGGTGTTATTGGCATGGCTGTGTATGGTGTTACACAGTGAACCGTGACTTACGCCTCGTAAACGGTGAAAATATGGACGAACGTTTTGAGAGAACCGCGCGAATATCCGAAAAGATAAGAAGCCACGGCTATCAACTAATAGAAAAGTGGGAATGTGATTTTAATCATGAGTACTCACAGAACGAAAGTATGAAGACGTATATCGGTAATAAAACACGAAATTGGCATGAACCGTTGAATCCTCGAGAAGCATTTTTCGGTGGTCGTACGGGTGATATAGTCAAAATTTACGATGCAAAAAAGGGTGAGAAAATAAAATACGTAGACGTGTGTTCATTATATCCATATATCGGCTGTTGAGCCATCACCATTGTGTAACGTTATCGTAGCCGCTTATACCACAGCCTTGGCGCGTTTAAAACTCTACGAAGAATTGCAACCGCTAGGTGAACGTGTATTGTATTACGATACTGATTCTATTGTGTATGTAAGTCGCGTGGGTGAGTACGATGCAAAAACAGGGCCGTTCTTGGGTGACTTGACCGACGAATTGGCCTGTTATGGTCTTGGCACAAGCATCACATCATTCGTCTCTGGAGGACCCAAATTTTACGCCTACAAATATTTGACACCAGATGGCGTTGAAGGATGTGTTTGCAAAATCAAGGGATAAGACTTAATTCGTCGGTGAGTCAGAAAATAAACTTTAATTCTATACGAGATCTTATTACTGGTAAAATACCGCCACTTTTTGCAAACGATGACGCTATTAGACGCACATGGTTTCACGATGTTATAACACGGCCTGAATGTAAAATATGCGAGCCCGTGTACTCAAAGAGACGATTCGTGAATAACGAGATTAGCTATCCATACGGTTATAAGTCTAATTAAAAATAAATTATTGTAAATATATTATCACTAAAGCGAATATGTGATACAGGATACAGAGAGAGAATTAAAACACAAACTATTTTGAAATAAATTTTTATATTTTATAAAAATGTAAAACGAAAAAATAAATTTATTTTCTATTAATTGAGTAGTCATCAATTTTTTTCAAAAGCACAGGTTCCAGAATAATCCGCATCCTTTCCACCCTCATTTTGAATCTTTCTCTATCACGAGCCGCTTGCTCCCACTCTCCACATCGCGCTGTACGACTCGCATAGTCCCACATGCGTATCACATGAATTTCCGGCTTACCCTCTTTGGAATGCACTTGTTTTGTTTGATTCATCGTTCACTGTACTTTTTGTAGACTCTCTTTTCTGTAAAATTGTTGAGAATCAAAAATTTAAATCTGATTAATTCTTTAATAAAAATTTATTACCTTTTTATATTTCTTGGTTATTGCTCACGATAGCAGCACTTTTTCAAGACTAACCAGCACTGACCGTTTACCAACACTTTTAATTTTATACTATAAATGGTGGTGGTGGTGGTGGTGGTAGGGGTGGGGGTATTAATTATAAGTAGGTGATTAATACTTATTTAGCTCTTTCAGCCATATAGCTAAAGAGCGGAATAATGCTGGCGTCAGCCAGCTATATGGCTAATCAGCTAAACGATTGGCTAGCGCCAGCATGATACTGCTCGCACATGCGCGCGCCGCCGCTGCCGCCGCCGCCTCCCACTCTTGCTCATCACTCTTAATGATCGTATATGTAGAGTGGTTCGAGAATTCGATAAGATTAGTAATAGAAGTTTAGCAGCAGCGACGGTAACATGGATGTTTGCAGGTGGGTGCATCCGTGGACTTTGATGATTTGTGGACCCAGCTCGTGTGGTAAAACAGTATTCGTTAAGAATTTTTTGCATCACATTGATCGCATGAGTGATACAAAATTCGAGCGTATACTCTTGTACTATACCGAGCGGCAGCCAATTTACAAAGAGTTGGCCGAGGGTATCGAATTTCACGAGGGTTTACCAAAGAGCGAAGACTATGCCAATGATCCACGAGCAAAACTCTTGATTCTCGACGATCTGATGAGAGAATCGTCCAACAGAGCTGCAGTAAATCTCTTTACCAAAGGCAGTCATCACAATAACTTGAGCGTCATCTTTATCTCGCAAAATCTCTTCCATCAAGGTCAGCGAGAAATTTCTTTAAACTCTAATTACATCGTGGTATTTAAAAATCCGCGCGATCGAGCGCAAATAAATCATCTGGCGCGTCAAGTCTGCCCCGAGAAGCCTCGTTTTTCGCAAGAGGCATATCTCGATGCCACAGCACAACCGCACGGCTATTTGTTCATAGATCTGAAACAGGGTACGCCTGAAAACGTGAGATTTCGTACTTGTATATTTCCGTTCGACAAACATCAGTACGTTTATGTGCCTCGTTGCAAACCCATAAAAGCTGGTGCTCGCTCAAATAATCTACCAGTCGTGCGATTGTAATGGAGCCGGTGAGACGTAGTCGTAGCAGACCAATTCCAGAAAAGTACTGGACTCAGTTACATGTTTTGTGTAAAATCGAACTTTCTCAACTCAAGGCCATATTACGTGAAGCAAATTCCAAACTTATAACGTACATTTGCGAGTGTGCTTTAAACATTTTACGTGGAAATATTCAACTCAGCAAATATTATAAGGAACAATTGCGAAAAGTCGCACCACTGTTGCGAAAACTCGCTAAACCGGGTATTTTGGAGGTAAAAAGGAAATTGGTGGTAAAATCAGCATATTTACTACGGCTAATTGTGAAACCTGTTTTATCGGCATGGAGTACGCAAGAAAAATGATTTTAGTACCGCAAGAGTGCTTGGAGCAACAGCGGCTGCAGCAGCAGCACGACGTACCAACTACCAATCATACAACACCACCATCCAGTGTCCAGACACCTGGTACAGCCACGACACGCCTTGACGAAGAAATGAGTAAAATTTCACATTCTACGGGTGATGAGCGTCAAAAATCTCTGCAATATCAACAAATCTTGCAGCGTTACTTGCATCTAAGAGGGGAGGAGAAGGATGAAAATAGGAGTATAATATGGCCAAACGAGACAACATTATTAGAAACGAAAACGACGATAGGTACAGACAATAATGACGAAATCGACGACGAACAGCTTGTCCAGTCGGTACCGCAGAAATTTCAAAGTAATGCTAGACATCTCATTAGATATTTGCGGCAAACTGGTAATATTGAATGGGATAGTCGTGGTATAATCAAGCTAGATGGCACTGTTGTCGAGGGTGCTAATATTGTCGATTTAATGAACGAAGCTATGAGAAGTAGAAAAAGGCCGCCACCGCGCGGATACAAACAGTTTGCACGCGTCTTGCGACAAGTTAGCATACCTCGAGAATTCATTAGTAACGATCAACTGTGGCGTAAGATTGCATCTCGTAGCCCTGATTCACCGCTGTCATTGTTGTCAGAAAACGAAGGTTATTATTCTTCAACAGCTACTAATCTAACGAGCGTAAAGAAGAAAGAAGTTGAGAGTGCGAAAAAGCGTAAAAAAGTTAGTAGCGAGTTGGCAGCTACGCCATCAACCCCTGTAAAAAAGAGTCGCCTCGAACAGCTAAAATGGGACCGTATGTGAAAGCATGGAAGGAAGTGATGGAGTGGGAGGAGGAGGAGGAGAGGGAGAAAACTGCTACTTTTATAGACCGATTGATTTCGGTTGTACCCTTTAAAATGTATCTACCAGGCTACCAGTTTCTCGACCCTGGCACGCATCTCGAAGAGCGTCTCAGACGTGGTCAGAGAGAAAAAAATCCTCTTGACAATGCCTGTCTAGAGCACGATATTTTATATTCAAATAAAAAAATAACGAATCATATAAAAGCCGACAGACTGCTGGCTGAACAAGCATTTTCACGCATGCTCTCGGAAACTGCAGATAGTAATGAAAAGACTGCAGCTGGTATTACTGTTTTGTGCATGGTCAGCAAAATTGCGTTTGATAAATTTTTGAAACGCATTAAGAATACATTTAAAAGACAGCAAAAGAAAGAGAAAAAGCTAGTTTGTAAGAAGGGGAGGAGGAGGAGCAATGAAAAAAAAGAAGGAGAAAAAGAAGAAGGAGGCGAAAAAGCCGGACGATCTTGAGCATTATTACTATAATCTTTCTGCACCATCAGCGTACGCTGGTACTCATCTACTGAAACACGCGAAGCCCAAAAAATTTGATAACAATACCATTGCCAAATGGTTGGAGAGTCAGGATGCACATACCTTACACAAACTCGTGAGACATCGTTTTCCTCGTCGAACATTAAAACGTTTTTAGCGCCTTTGAAGTGTGGGAAGCTGACTTGGCAGATTTTAGATCATTTAAAACCTACAATGATGGGTACAGCTATATTCTCATTGTCATTGATGCACTTTCAAAGTTTACCTGGGCAGAGCCTCTTCTCGACAAAACCAGTCGACGCGTCGCTGTAGCATTAGACAAAATTTTATCACGATGTAATGATAGACATCCTATTTATCTACAGACTGATAAAGGTAAAGAGTTTATCGGTCGAGAGGTGCAAGAGGTGCTAAAAAAGAAACATATTACCTATCGAGTCGTCAGAGACCCTGATATAAAGGCAGCCATTGCCGAACGCTTTATTCGAACTCTTAAAGGTCGTATCTGGCGATACTTTACTCACTCACGCACAAGACGTTATATAGATGTTTTGCGAAAAATTGTGACGTGTTACAACGATTCGTGGCACAGTGCCATAAAAATGCCCCCTTCCAAAGTCAACTTATATAATGCTCACGTGGTGCGTCAAAATTTGACGTTGCGTTACAGCGAAAAACAGCCGTTTCGAGTAGCTAAATACAGCGTTGGCGATCTGGTTCGTGTTAGTCGTGCCAAGACAGCCTTCAGGAAAGCATACGAGGGTGGCTGGGCTCTGGAGCTGTTTAAAATTATAAGAGTCGACACAAGACAACAACTAACCGTCTATATTTTGACAGATCTTGATGAAGAAAAAATTGACGGATATTTTTACGAAGAACAGTTGAGCAGAGTGCGCAAAGATTTAGGTAGCGAAGCGTTTAAGGTTGACGAGGTTTTGAAGAGCAAAGGTAGGGGGTCGAAAAAACAATATTTGGTCAGTTGGAGGGGGTACCCAGAAAAATTCAATTCTTGGATAGAAGCTAAAGATTTAAAAAATTTACAATGAACGATGAATTTTACATGGTTTTACCGAGCAACAGCAGCAAGTTTGTCTTTCCACACAATGTGGCGACACATTTCACAACACAATTATTACAAAATTTTTATCTTTATGGCGACTGGTGTGTAGGACTCACGGAAATTCAAATACATCTCACATTTCAGCATATATCAGTGGTAGAGCGTGAGGGGGTGATTTCTGTTAAAACATCCAAACGTGACGTGGCGAATGTTTTGCGAGAAACAAAGAAGGAGACTCAACAGAAGGCCGAGGTGTTTGCCCGCGTTAAACCTGGTGTTTACCGTGACATTGAAAGTCTCTTAGAAGAAATAAATAATCTCGAGAATGTGAAAAATCATTTATATTTTGAAATCCGCGCTGGTGGCTATGTACAGATTAAATGTCGATGTGATAAAGATTGTACAACTTATATGCACACATTTACCCTATCGGAAAAATTACTTAGAATTTCAGGTTTGGAAAATGTACCAATTTTCTCTTGCAAAGGTAATAAAGAATACTACATTGCCGGTAATCGTCCAGCAAATCTTGTGAACGGGTTACCAACCGTGCTCATGGTTTACAGCAACATTTGCCAGCCTTATGTAACAGGTGACATGCGCACGAGCTTACTACGTATAGTCTCGCTTCATTTGCGTGACTACATTTACGGAGGTGTTGAAATTAAAAAATTTTCACCACCCATGTACCTACCACTGCTGTCTTCAGCGTTTCAGTCGATAGAAATAGGTATAAGAGACGAACACGGATTTCCTATTCCATTCGACTACGGTACGCTGACTGTAACGCTTCACTTTAAGCGCATCCGATAAAATGCCTGTGTTTGAAGATTTTTTCAATAACCAAATGATTGGTGGTGGGGGTAAGTGTGTTACAGTTGGTAAACCTTGTTTTGGTTATCACTAGTCGGGTGCAGGAGTAGGTAGTTTTTTGAAAGGTCTCTTCCGAGCAGCTATACCAAAGATCAAAGAAGGTGCAAAAGTGGTCGGTAAGGAGGCTCTCCGAGCGGGTAAAAATATCCTAGATGATGTCACTCTAGGTGGCAGACCGGTCAAAGAGGCGACCAAACAGCGCATTCGCGAGAGTGGTAAAAATCTCAAAAGAAAAACTGACGTTGTTCTGGACAAATTGCTCTTGGGTGAGTCAAACGCTAAAGAAGGGGAGGAATCAGAATATAAAAAGAAGAAGAACGAGACATCATCAACTCAGTCGTCGAGTGCACCTGGCACTACAAACACCTCAGCGGCTAAACGCTCGAAAAGTGATAAAGTTGCGAAAAAGAAGTAGAAGCAGAATAAGAAAGCACGTGTAGCTAGAGATATTTTTGAAAATTAAAATTTCAAGATGGCGCTGTTGCATACAGAATCTTGTCAGTCGATCAAGTCGGAATTATCACTTTTTGAATTACCTTCGACACAGACTGCAATTGAAGGCTCTTACTGGGTTCAGTACAAACCGATATCTTCACTTAACGACCAATCACCAATTGAATTTACCATCCCTGGCAACACTGAGTATCTAGACTTGGCTCACACAATGTTAAGTGTGAGTGTAAGTGTAACATGCACTAGTGCTGAACCACCTAAAGATCCGAATGTTGGACCAATAAATAATCTTTTGCATTCGTTGTTCAATCAAGTCGACGTGCTATTCAATCAGAAACCTGTTTCACCACCAAACAATGCTTATGCATACAGAGCTCATATTGAAACATTACTAAATTATGGCCCAACAGCTAAAAAGTCTCATTTAACGAGTGGATTGTGGTACGATGATACAGCAGGGAAAATGGACGATACCACAGGTGGTAATACAGGTCTCAGCCAGCGTAAAGCGCTTATAGTTAACAGAAAGATTGATTTACTCGGCCATTTACATTGTGATGTTTTTAATCAAGACAAATTATTACTGGGTGGTGTTGAAGTTAGAGTAAGGCTCGTGCGTTCTCGTGATGGTTTCTGTCTCATGAATCCCGCTGGTGCTTTCACAGTAAATATTACAGAGGCTACGCTTTTTGTGCGTCGAGTAAGATTAAATCCTTCACTCGTGCTAGCACACGAAAAACTACTGTCGCAGACTACTGCAAAATACCCACTGACACGTGTAGAAGTTAAGGCTGTTACGTTACATAATGGTGTGCATGGGGAAACAATCGACAATGTCATATTAGGTCAACTACCAAAAGAATTATACTCGGTTTTGTTGAGAATAAAGCTTACAACGGAGATAAAAGTCTGAACCCGTTTAATTTCAAGAATTTTAATATAAATTTTTTATGTCTGTACGTTGATGGAATGCAAGTGCCATCGAAACCCTTACAGCCAGATTTCAAAAAAAGCAAAATGTACGTTGATGCTTATCATACACTTTTTTCCGGCACTGGTATTCACTTTATGAATTCAGGCAATTCGATTACCCGTAAAGACTATCTAAACGGTTACTGCCTATTCGCTTTTGATTTGACACCTGATTTATCGGCAAGTGATGGGAGTCATTGGAATTTGATAAAAAATGGTAATGTACGAATTGATGTTAGATTCGACGACCCACTAGAGGGCGCTGTAAATTGTATAATTTATGCTGAATACGACAATTTGCTCGAAATTGACTCGTCAAAACAGGTTGTCGTGGATTATAGCGGTTAAGTAGTAGTGGTGGGGATATAGTTCTCGCTATTTAAGTGGAGCAAAGCCATCTTTATCATCTTAGTCGGCGAGCAACTTTAATTGCAAACAATTGGGTGACACTGAATCATCATGGTCTGGAGAGGTACAAAGGTGATATATCGATAAAAAGATTATACAAAAATTTGGAAGATATTTGCAAGCATTGTCGTGTAATTTTCGTGCGAGGTCAAGAAAAGCTTGAACTACTTTCCAAGCTCACCACCTGTAAGATTGAAAATTTAGAAAAACAAGATTGTCCAGCTTTTAGAAATTTGAATTTCAGCAGTGTACAGTGTATGCATCATTACATGAAATCATCGTATTCAAATTACGTGTGTGCTCTTAATAACGCTGCTAATCTGAAAAGTAGGCGTTTATCCAGCGGATCGGATTCCTCTGATGTGGGTAAAACCTTGTGCGCTTGTGCTTAATACGCAAAATTATAACCAGCGTGGTGTGCACTGGGTTGCCATATACGTTGATAAGTATGGCACAGTTGTGTACTTTGATAGTCTTGGTAAGCCGCCACAAATTCAACAACATTTACGACGTATTCAGCAAAATTGTAAAAAATTTAGATGGAATAATAAACGCTTACAAAGCAAATATTCCAATGTTTGTGGTCATTATTGTATCATGTTTCTGTATCATATGTCTACCGGATTGGGTTTCAAGAAATTCTTGGAAAATTTCTCGCAGAATTTGCAAAAAAATGATGCTATAGTAAAGAATTTTATAGAAAAAACTTGCTATGCGTAATTTGATACTTGACTGTCTCTGATTGGTTGCACGCCACCTTTTTTACGACATCCCCACCAATTTTCACAGTATAAAAGAAGTGGTATCCACTTGGTCTAGCCACAGTTATGTGTGATCGACGGTGACAGCAGTAACAAGCAAGAAAGCCTAACCAAGATGGTTGGTCAAAAGAGAAGCCTGGAGCAGACATTTGGTAATGACTTGGTATATTTAATAAAACAAAATAGCAAGAAAAATTATTGGCAGCAGGTTCTGCCAATGGTCTACGGGCTGAACAGCTCTTTTGGAAAAATTATCCAGGTAGGCCTGGAGAATATAGGCGAAGGCGAAAATGAGTTTACACCCGTGGTACGCTTCTGTGGAGCCAATTTTCAAGGTCTACCTCTGTCACTAGACTGTTGGGAGGCGTTGAAGCAAAAATTTGATAAAATTGAAGATTTTTTTACTTGCTATAATGAGGAATCTATGCTGAATCAGCGGCTATCTATTCCAGGATACACTATCCGTTTTATGATTAGTTTTCACGAGAGAGCTTTTGTATTGGTACCCAATGACGCACAACCAGAAGGAGAGGAGTGTGGTGGACCGCCGAAAAAATATGGTCGATTTAATCGGTCACTAGTATTTAAACGTGTCACGTTTGAACGTTTAAAAGATTTATCAAAATGTATAGATTATAGAATTAGATATTAAAATACTGTTGCAAAATCTGTAAATTATATATTACGAGAAATGGTTGCAAATATAAAAAATGTATTAGAAAAAAGTCAGGAATCTCAATATGTATACTTTACTTCTAGCGATATAAAAACCACAATGTCTAGTTTTAATGATAATTTTGTAAATGATCTCATCGAATTATTAAAAAAGAATAATCTAGTTTATGGAAAAGAAGATTTGTTTATAATCATACACGAATTTATTATTTATCATATGTACACACTAGTTACTTGTATGAATGCTACGTTGTAATGTTTTATTATTAATAATAAATGTTGTTAAACTTTAAAACGTGAGTATTTCATTTTCCTCGTTCATTACCAATTCCTCAAGCTTCATACACACAGTAATATTACAAATTATATATTTCACGATTCAATATAAAATTTTTATTATTTTAGTATTTAAAAGTATTTAGTTGCAAATTGAAATCTTTTAAATTAATATGTTATGATTCAATATAAATTTTAATAATCAAAAAGTATCATGTTACATATTAAAATATTTAAAATTTTTAAATATTCAGTTGTTCGGGTACCATGCCTAACAAGCCCTTACTTCACCTTCTCAGAGGTCATTGACCCACCGGTCAGTAGCCTTTGGGGTGGTGGAGTGGGGGTTTGTTTTGACGGTTTATAGTGCCCCTATAACTACTTATGTAATCGAAAAATGTTTGAATAAATGTAGATATACAACTTTATTGATAGTTCTAGTTGATTATAAAATTTTATTTTATATTTATAGATTTATAAAAATTATTTTTATCGATTCGTTTTGAAGAAAACCTTGAAAAACTTAAAAAATAGAAGTTAGGTTGGACAGTTCCATTTTTCAAAGTTAAGGGCATGCATACGCTCTACTATACCGGCCGGTATAGCAGAGCGTAGGCCGAATTTCTAGAATCGAAGAATTAACTTTGTAAAAAAACTAATCATCAGAATGAATTTTCTTACTGCAAGTAACTCCATGATGAGATAATGAAGGCCGGAAAATAGAAAAACCTCAAAAAAATAGTGAATTTTTCGAAAATAGAGATAATAAATAATAGTATAGCAGAGCGTAGGCCGAACTTATAGAATCGAAGAATTAACTTTGTAAAAAAACTAATCATCAGAATGAATTTTCCTTTTGTAGGTCACTCTATTTTGAGATAATAAAGGGCGGAAAATAAAAAAACCTCAGGAATTCGGAAAAAAAATTATTTTTCTTAAAATAATATGAAAATAATTATCATACTAGAAAATGTAATTTTTTCAGATTAGCAACACCTGACTCTGACATGATACATGTTGGCGTTTTTCTTACACTGTGACGCAAACTTCGAAATTTGAAATATATTGAATATTGTCATTTTATGCAAATGATAACTCTATCACTCTTTATTTTTCTGTGAGGTGATAAAAGCAATGATGTTTTATTTTTTTTTGCATAAATAAAATATTTTTGTTGTATATGTGTGAGGTATAGCGAACAAAATAGAAAGGAAAAGACAATACAATCGTGTGCGTACGGGTATAAGACACGCACACACATGAAGTCGCATTTTCAGCTATTCTGTTGCTTTCTTTTTCTTTTTCTAACATTATTCTTGTGAGTACGTGTTAGTGATGATATATTCGAAAATGAATTAGCTATTATTGTATGCATTGCAAATGTTTATAATACATTATTTCTGCACGTACGAAATTCTTATGATCTTTCATTAGAAAAAAAACAATATGAAATACTCTACTTTCTGTTTTATATGTGTGAGATACAGTAAACAATGTAAGAAGACCCTTCTTACATTGTTTACTGTAAGAAGGGCCTTACTGTAAAAAAAAACAGCAGAATAGCGCAGACTTTATGTGTATGCGTGTCTTATACTCGTACGCATACGTTTGTATTGTTTTTTCCCTTCTACTTCGTTCGGTATACCTCACATGCCAAAAAAAATAAAATATTGCTTTTATCACCTCACAGAAGAATAAAAAATGATTGAGTTATTATTTGCATAAAATTACAATATTTAATATATTTCAAATTTCGAAGTTCGCGCCACAGAGTAAGAACAAGGCCAACATGTATCGCATCAGAGTCAGGTATTGCCAATCTGACAACATCAAACTTTCTACTATGATAATTATTTTCATATTATTTTGAGAAAAATAATTTTTTTTCCAAATTCCTGAGGTTTTTCTATTTTCCGCCCTTTATTATCTCACAATAGAGTGACCTGTAAAAGGAAAATTCATTCTGATGATTAGTTTTTTTACAAAGTTAATTCTACGATTCTATAAGTTCGGCCTACGCTCTGCTATACAATTATCTCTATTTTCGAAAAATTCACTATTTTTTTGAGGTTTTTCTATTTTCCGCTCTTTATTATCTCACAATAGAGTGAACTGTAAAAGGAAAATTCATTCTGATGATTAGTTTTTTTACAAAGTTAATTCTTTGATTCTAGAAATTCGGCCTATGCTCTGCTATACCGGCCGGTATAGTAGAGCGTGTGCATGCCCTTAAAAACAAAGCGATAAAATTAATTATTCCTCGTAAAAGAAAATATTGCTTTTTATTATACGAGATGGGCCTTTCTTCTTATTTTTTGCTACAATTATTAGGTTTTGCAGAAAAATGAATTTTTTGGTTAATAAAGGATAGAGATATATGTCCTGCTCTTAACATTAATATTTGTCAGTTTTTTTGTTTTGAAAATAATATTGTCAAATCTAAAAAATAAACAAAAAAATTTGTGTTGAGAATGGCAAACTATAAATATATCAGATTATCATTTAACAAGCGTTCGTAACGTAATGGTTAAGGTGTTCACGTCTTATGCTTCAAAATTTTTTTCTGCTTTATTTATATCTAATGTATTCATTCTGTCACTATCTAAATAAAAAATTAGATTTCTGATAAAACTAAGATTTGCATGTGCACTTTGTTACACTATTAATATGTGATTTCTTCGTGTGTTTCTTTTTTTTATTTTTATTTTTAGTTGCTGTCCATGTATGGAATTCACTTGAAAATTTACGAACAATACATGAAAAAAACAATCGGGATGTTGCATGAAAAATTGTTTTTAAATCCATTATATCCGTCATTTAGAAAAAGAAAAAATAAAGGACACGTATTTTTTCTTTTATCATAAAAATAAAAACTCAAAGAGATAGAAATAGTTAAAAATTAGTGTGACGTCATGAGTACAGGTGAACTCTTGACGTCATGTACATTAGCGCTATATCTATGCATATGAAAATTGTATAAACTTATACTGGCTATAACTTTTGCAATTAATCATATTTTAAAAAACTAGTTTTTTATTTTTTCGTATTGTTCCTGACGAATATAATGCAAGGTCCTAATCATTACAACAGCATATATTCAACTACTCTTATTTTTATTATTGTTTTTAAACCACACAGTTAAAAAAAGCATGAATCCTAATGTTTTTCAGCGCTATTCACGCATGAATTTCAATATACTTGGCCATATAATAAGATTATTTTATATATTTTTGCATTAATATTCGTGTCATTTACTGCAAATTTTGCTGCATAATGAATATTTATTTTCAACAATGCACATAATTTAATGTATACATATTAAATTCCTAATGTATCAGTACATGAAATATAATTTGTAAATGCTTCAATTTTTATCTTACTTTTTGTGTTAACTGTTTTAAAAATCAAGCTCAATGGAAAAAAATTCAATTAGAATATGTTTTTACAAATGTAATGCAGCTACGCGGAGAAGGTTTTGCCTCAACAAACATGATGCGTGACGCACTAGAAAAAGTGATGCTTTTGCATCGTAAATCACGCATACTGCTTCGCATTTCATAATTCATGCATCACTTTTTCTCGTGCATAAGTCGAAATACAGTGCACGAGGTGGCGCCTTTTACTCGTGCATAAGTCGAAATACAGTGCGCGAGGTAGCACCGCATGGAAAAATTCATGCATGTTTAGATAATTATCGTTGATGCAAGCCTCGTTGTGGCACGTTTTAAGAGCGCACTATCGTTTATGCTTCAGAACCTTTTCCGTGTAGACACTTTTTTAATGCAATGTGCACTAAATTTCATGTTTGACTACCGACAATTTCCAGTAGTTTCGTTTTTAGTAAATTTAATGTGTATATCACATTTAAATGTGAAATACCTTAAATTTTAAGCAAAATATTAGGAAATTTTCAGCTCATTGGTTTTTTATTTAATATTCAATGCAGATCAAGATGAGGACGTTGGATCTCTCTATCCTTTTCTAATCGAAAAATTTAGGTTTTTGGAAAAACTAGTGATTATTGATAGAAATTAAGAGTTGTCCGTAACTTGTATAGTAAAAAGCAATATTTTCTTTGATGAGGACAAACTAATTTTGTGGCTTTGTTTTGAAGGAAAGTTTGACCAACGAATATAGACGCTTATAGAAGCATACTCTTAAATGGGAAATTTCTACCAAAAATGAGTTACCCAGCTACTGAGGGCGCCACCAGATCCCATGTATTTTTATATCTATATTGTAAGCTGCTGCTATCGCAAGCTTAATTGTATTTTGTCAAATTCACGCGTATTTGCAACGTTTCCTCAATACAGAATGATTTGAGTAAATCTTTACATAAAATTCTGATAAAAATTTTACAGTTAATATATGTTGATATTATTTTACCTCAATTATTTGTAATAACTAAGTGATACTTGGTTTTTATTAAGGAAAAACCAATCAGTCACTTGTTATGTTTATTGTATGAGCATAAACGCCGTTTCTTCTTAGTTAAGAGAACGATACGTTGTGCCTCTTTTAATTCAATAAATAAAATTCAATTTGCGAAATATGTTATTAATTCATTATTATTCTTCTACGCGAATTTGACAAAATATCTAATTAGATTGAACCGTGCGGTGAAGCCGTCACGGGAATAACAATCCACTAATTTTTTACGCTACGCGGTCACGACCACGCGCATGTATATATAATTTTTATGTAGTTTTATTTCGTGTAAATTTGTTGTGTTCACCAGTATAGGAAAAGAGCTAATCCATTTGCAGCCAGGACGCCATGCCTGACTGCTTCGGGATCGTCTGCTCAGAGAAGGAATAAGGAAAAAAAGAATGAAGGTTTCCACAACTCTATGCCTCTTGCTGCCTTTCCATTTATTACATCTAATTTAATTCAAACATAAACGTATTATGCGTGATTTAAATTAAGGCAAACTATAATCAAACCGATAAGTTAATTCTTATTTATTAAATTTCACTAAAAACAATAAACTTTAAAGTAATAAAGAAGTTTATTTGAAACACGGCAACAACTGTTAGATCACTTCGCCGTCGCACTATTTGCTATTTGCAATGAAACACATTTTAACACGGGATTTAATTTTAAAAAACTTTATTGTTGAAGGAAAGCAGAAGAGTGATTCTCTTTACATCTTAGTCTTAACACATAGGCTCGCTTTCAAGTCACCGACGCTCATATCGCCTCTCTTACGCTAGAGAAGGGATATTACATGTAAAGCACGTAGGTAACTGTACAAAGCATGGGCGTAGCTGCACGCTGCGAACGCGCGTTCGGTTCTCGACCGAGTACCGATTAAAGCAATGCGTCACAATATATATAAAATTTTTCATATGTATAGATATACAAACAATATTAAAGTGTTACTCAGGTTTCCGGACGAAAAATTTAACCCAGAAGAATCCTTTTATTAGCGTCTATCTTCTTTGGTTTGACATTCTTAAACATCATATTCTCCAGACTAACTTATGATTTTGTAAGTATATCAAACTTTTCTTGAAAACAAAGCATCAAAATTCATTTGTCCTCATCAGAAAAAATATTGCTTTTTACTGTACAAGTTGCGGATAGCTCTCAATTTCTATCAATAATCACTAGTTTTTCCAAAAACCTAAATTTTTCAATTAGAGAAGGATAAAGAGATCCAGCGTCCTCTTTCAGGCTCAACTGCAAAAAATTTCCAACATTTTTTTTTTCAGTAAATTTAATGTGAATATGACATTTTTAATGTGAAATATATTAAAATTCAAGCAGAACATTGAGAGATTTCCATCGAATTGGTTTTTCATTTAAAATTTAATGCAGATCAAGATTTTTAATGAAATGTACATTATATTTCGGGTTCGATTGCAAAATATTTCCAGTACTTTCGTTCTCAGTAATTTTAATGCAAATATAACATTTTTAATGTGGAATATTTTAAATTTTAAGTGAAACATCAGGAAATTTTCAGCAAATCGGTTTTTTTATTAAAAATTTAATGCAGATTAATATTTTTAATGTCATGGACATTATATTTCGGGCTTGATTGCATGAAATTTCCAATAGTATTGTTTTTAGTACATTAAATACAAATACAACATTTCAATGTGAAGTACATAAAATTTAAGCAAATCGTGAAATTTTCAGCAAATTTGTTTCTAATGAAACTTTAATGCAGATAAAGATTTCTAATATAGAATACATTAAATTTGAGACTCAATTATATAAAATTTCATTCAGTTTTGTTTTTAGTAAACTTAATGCAAATTGATATTTTTTAATGTAAAAGCATGGAATTTAAAGTTAGATTGCAAAAAAATGTTTAAGCTTCTTGATTATGCCGATAGGAAGACGCGCGTTGAATGCGCGTTTTGTCTCCAAGCGATGAAAAGATACCTTACTTACTATATAAGCCAATTGCTTTGAGTGGGTACACATGCAAAGCGGCTGTCTTATTACCATGTAAATGCGACATTTTTAAGTAATATGAATGTATATGTATGCGCATATGTATTAATATATGAGTATGTGTTATAAAATAATATATTTAAGTACCATGTAAATAAAAATGTGTGTTTCATAGCCCTGATAGAAAATTCAGGAGAAAAAAATGCTCAGCCAATTAACGGCTAGCGATATCTCGTCGCGACGCAGTCGCGATAAATAACCGATGTATACGCGATGAAATATTGAAGACATTAATTACAATTTTATATATTAGATTAAAAAAACATAACCATGAAAATAATTAATTAAAACCCCTTTTTGATTATTCAAAATTAATTATAGACAGTAATGAAATAAATTATAATTAGTTATTTATTTCAATTAAAATTAAATAATTTATATGTAGCAGGTCAATATACATATATATATACATAAGTAGATAAACTATGAGGTTTCTGGCTCATGGCATTTCTGGTTCATGGCATTTCTGGCTCACGGCATTCTGGCTCACTACATTTCTAATTCAGTGACTTTAAGAGGCAGGTGGATTAGAAATATAGTGAGCCAGAGATGTAGTGAGCCAGAAATGCAGTGAGCCAGTAATGCGATGGGCCAAGAACCCCATAGCGAGAAGGCGAGCAGCCGGCGGCTGGCTGCGTGCTGTTGACTGCGAGGCAGTATTGACGCAGGGGACGGGAGACTATAGCTCAAGCAAGCTATAAACGATATAGTGTTTTTAGGGGAATCCCCGAAGTAAATCGCATGCTTTAAACGCAATCTCTTATACTACTACATATTCAAGCACCTAAAGCTTTTTATATTTTATATCTTAAGATGGTGTTTGTGATTTATATTTTTCATAGTACTCTTTCCATGTTGTTTTCTCATCCTTCACCTTTTTATCAGGAAGAAGAAGAAGAGGAGTGTACTCTGAAGAATTTTTAGTGTTGCAGTTCGGTGTCTGTCCCATCATGAAATGAATGTGCATTATGATGTGTATACTTTTCATAGGAAGTGGTGAGAGCCCTAACCATCGCCCTCTATCTGTGAGATACATTCATTAATCATTATCTCTTCTTTTTACTTCCTGTGGTAGCATAAATGAACTTATTTATTTTTAGTAAAGTATTTTTTCATAAGTTGGACATTGTGTAGAGCACAGCGAGCTTTGTATGTATCATTGTGATTCGGACAAACAGTCACAAGCTTTATTTTATCAGTTGGTGGAAAAACCATTTCTGTGATGTCACATACTTTAAACTTGAAGCGGCCTAGACATTTTTTTCTTATACAACACACGACAAAAATTTTGGTCGCATCATGTAAGGCTTCTCTAAGAATATTACTTACGTCAGTATAGGGAATGGTAGTATTCCATGACCAGATTCCATGACAAACCATGGTAGTAATACTTTAACCACGTATTTTGTTCTTTGCACTTATCCGGAAGTCTACAGCAGGAATATGGCTTGTTGGAAAGTAGTACCAGAGGCTCGGTTTTATCGTTGAGCGGCATTATAGCTAACTCTTAGAGAATATAGTCATCACCAGACTGTTTGAAATCCTGCATATCCACCAACTACTCCATGCTGATTAATAAATTTTTTACAGTACTAATTCACTGTCTTTATTTACTCGAGTGTCTTTCCAGTCCATAACCCAATCACTGAAATCACTGAAATACAACTTCTGTATTGATTTAACATTGTTAACAGCACACGTATTTTTATACATGCAATTATGAGGTGAACAAGAGTCTGTTTTAGTTAGCCGTTGATCAAAATGTGGAATACCTAGTTTATTGATATCGATAGAATCAAATTTTTCCAACCATTCTTTTTTCACTTGACCAATCACAAAACCTTGTGTAGCATTGTTCAGAGTTTGTCGAAGAATTTTTTCTATTTCAGTATAGTCATGATCTCCAGAATTTCAAGCTGGTCCATGATAGCAAAGCTCGAGCCAGAGATTTTCACGCTTGTGTTTCGCAGTTAACTTTTTCGATGGGAAAGGTGGTTTAAAAAGATGTACTGTAGGTTCAGCTGATTTAAGAAGAGGAACAGCAGCCAACTCTTTTAAAACAAACTCTTTACCTGGCTTTTTAAAACCTTGTAAGTCCACTGCGTATTCTAACTCGTTTAAGAATGAGATCTCAGCTCGCTCTCGCTTTCTTATATCCTACTATCCCCACTCCTTTGCAGACAATTCCCACTCCTTTAGACTAATTTTCTGACATCATCACTTATGTCGTTGTATTCTATAATTGTATCATGTAAGATTAGACAGTAAGCTGAAAGCTGGAAAGTTTTGTTTGGTTTCGAATTCAAGACGAACATTAACTGAAGCACTTTTCAGAGAATCATTTTGTTTTGAACAATCGATGACTATCAGTGGCATATGATTCATATAATCTGATTTTTACAGCATTTACTCGGACTCCTTTCCATAGTCTGCATTTTGGAAATTAGCGTACATATCGTATAATATTGCATACTGATTAATGGCAATATCAAAATTCATATTTCCGTAAGGATAGTATTGAGAATTGAGAAATAGTTTTACATTGCTCGAATTGCAGTGATAGAACTGATTAGCAGTATCAGTTTTTTGTCCTTTTCGATTTGTCTGAAAATCAAGAATGATAAAACGAGGCTTCTCCAGCTGATTGGATGTTTTGACTGTCCATACATG
The DNA here is from genome assembly GCA_017163975.1 of Anastatus disparis. Classification (NCBI taxonomy): domain Eukaryota; kingdom Metazoa; phylum Arthropoda; class Insecta; order Hymenoptera; family Eupelmidae; genus Anastatus; species Anastatus disparis. The sequence continues at coordinate 369,760 of JAFFSR010000396.1, read as the reverse complement.
TCTCGTTGATGCAGGTAATCATGGATATTCGTATAATTCCCAGGAACCAAAACTCATTGAGATAGGTTTATTTTTCTCGATTTGTCAAAGCATGCGAATTTCATATTCATTGGATAACTGTTTGTGAGGCATAAGCTACTCGATCCTTAAAAGATAAATTTTGAAATTTTCGAAAGCATTAGTAGCATTCGGTGTTTGTATTACTGCGTTAATGTCGTTCCTGGATCTCGTGAGGATAAGTTCATATTTAACATTGACTATGATTTTGCGATAATCTTCGGCAAAGCCTAAAATCATACCGAGAGGTATGAAAATATCAAAAAAGCCATCGTTATTAATGATCTTCCGAGTTTCCGTTATATCAATCCAATCAGCATTTTCTATAATCAAATTTTGACTAGGGTTGAGTGATACCCAACCCTTCATAACGGTGGTCAATCTCACATTCTTACAGCGATCGATCTCTATAGCATTAATTTTATAGCGAACTTCCTCGAATAGATGACAGATGCTGTTAATAACTAACTTAATTTTTGCTAAAGCAGTGACATCTTGTTGATTTAATTTGCCCACTATGTGGCGAGAGCTCTGCGAAGTTAAAAGATTTAAGTCTTGATGTTGAATTGATATGCGAATTTCATCACTATTATTCAAATTTGACGAGGTATAAGGCTGGTACGCGTGCACCTCACAGTGAGCTATTGACTCATCCAATCTTACTCCTGACCTTATGTTTAGGATTTCCTCCATTTCTTTGAAAACAACAAAAAATTAAGCACGTAATTTTCCACCAGAAGTTCTTATTTTTAAGTCTCCGCTTTTCAAAAACTGAATGTTCTACCGTGTTAATACTTTGACTTGTCGATGACGACTGATGTTCAAATTCCATCTTAATTTACTTATTTACCCTTTGTTATTTTTATTGTTATAAACCACACCCATTTTTTATACTGATTTAATATGTAGTCTAATTGTAATAGTTTCTCCACGAAATTAAATTATATTTCCGTCTTGATCGAGTATACGCACTTGTAAATGGTTCATGCTCTTGACGATGACTGGAAGGTAAATTACTTGTGATGATACTTCAATGATCTTATATCCTGGTGGGACAGTAGGAAAGAATTCATGTATCGTCTGCACTTTTCGACCGTTTATATAGGCACCAGAGACGATATTGCACTTGACTCGAAGAGCGTTGGCCTTGAGAATAGCTACAGGTAAATCTGAATTATTCGTGACGTCAGCAGGAAGAACACGTTTTGCAAAGCCTAATAAAAATCCTATTGAATGTTCTGGTCGAAAATCAATCGGATGATTGCATTTTATTTCTTGCGAAGTGTATTATTGTTTGATTTAATACTGATTGATATACTTTTTGCCGTCAATGTTTTGAGATAGTTCTCTATATCTTCGATGTCATAACTGCCAGTAGGTAAAACAATTTCTTCCTGTCTAACGTGGAATAGATTACTACCTATGTCGATATTAGGTATAGTATTGAATGTCATCAAAGCAACTAATCCGAGAATGCAATTCTTGTCAGGCGAGAGTTCAATCGGTGGAAAATACTGTTCTTGCAGTACAGATGATGTGCCTGAAAGACTCAAAGTCAATGAATCTGCCATGGTTGTTTAACCTATAATGAATCAATACTTATCACTCTTTTCTTTATATGTCAAGAGTGTTGCTCAAAAATCTTAGTCAAAGATGACCGTAGTTAAAAGTATCAAAGTCTTGATATCTCTCAGGATTGTACTTGATGTTGTCTATTCTCAGATATGTCATCAAATCCAAAAGAGGTTGAAGATTAACAAAGCTATCGAAATACACTACATCGTTTCCTCGTTTGCGATATGCTACCCAGTGCGTTCCAGACCCATCCGCATCATCGAGATTAACAATAGCTGATTCTCTATAGCGCGGTCCGCTCATAGGCATAGCATTTCTCATGAAGACTCCTCGAAAATTTGAGAATTTAAGATTTTTGCATACTTGATAAGATCAGCATCAATGAGTGCTCTTTAAAATAATTTTACATTAAGAATTTTTTTTTTTAAAGAAATTCCAGCGGCACCTTCAGCTATACCACCGACAGAACTCAAACCTGCAAAGATTGGTATGAGGAATGGTAAGAAACCTCCTCCTTTCCTTGGAACTGGTAAAGTACGTGGAATTTTCACATTTTTTTACCACCTGCTTTTTTAACAACATTACGTGCACCTTTTAGAGACGACAAAATGGCCTTTCGAGCACTTTTGTAGGAACAATTGCTTTTGATGCAGCCTTTACTATTGTATTGAAAGTAGTAAAAGGCTTCTTCCTCCTCCTGCCCTTCTTCTTCATACCCATTCCGAATTTAGACTTGACTTTCATAAGGTTTTTAATTGCAAATACAGCTGCTTTTTTTCCAAAGCTAGAGTCTTTTGATGAAATTCTTTGATTAGCTTTTTCTGCTAAAATTCTGTCAGAAGCGTTTCTGGCTTCTACGTTTTAACGATTCTGTGGATAAGCAATCTTGTGCTCTTTACAAGCTTTATCGAGAAGATTCATTTCTGTATCACCTCTATAGTTTGTTTGCTGCTGCAGACATCTTGTTACGTAAATCATCATTCTTCACTAAAGCATCAGATATTCGCTTAGGCAAGATTATATTAAACTGATTGTCGATGACAGCCACAGTTTGAGCGCAAACACCATGTAATTATAATAACGTTTATCGAGCTCATTCAACCTTTTAATTGAAAGAAAACCTTCTTGAGCGATATTATTAATCTCGCTAAGATCTATCTATAACAAAAAGAATTAAAAAAATTATTAAATATTTAGAATTTATCTTATTTGCTGAAGGAATAATTGAAGAAAAAAAAATTATTTTACCAACCTCGACTTAGTTTTTCAAAAGTTTCTACTCCTTTTAGTTGCTGGTTCTAGAAGCTCTCTGTTCAGGTCTCTGATGCAGGCTTCTTTTAACTTCTTTGATGATTGGAAATGTTCTTGGTGGCTCTTCAGTTGACTGAATGAGATCTGGCGTGTGCTACTCACTAGGAGAGTATCAGACCTCCGGATCACGGATTTTGCTCAAACGTTGGGGTAAGTTTTCAGATGTCAAAATATAAAAGGAAACAAAATTTTAGATTCCAACGCTCAATATTTCCCTAGTTGCCGGAAATTAAAGAAAATCACTAAAAAAGTTACTAGATTTTCAAACGCATATAGTTCCTTAGCATTGATAGCTAGGAGCTTGAAACTTTTCTTAAATGAAAACTGAGCTCAAATACTTTCAAAATAGTAGTTATAGCATGTCAAAATATTATTTTTTCATAAAGTTATAGCGTAATAAACATTAGACCCAATTTCAGCTTTTGTTATTAATTAATGTTTTAAAAAGAAAAATAAGGTCCAATGTTTATTACGCTATAACTTTATGAAAAAATAATATTTTGACATGCTATAACTACTATTTTGAAAGTATTTGAGCTCAGCTTTCATTTAAAAAAAGTTTCAAGCTCCTAGCTATCAATGCTAAGAAACTATATGCGTTTGAAAATCTAGTAACTTTTTTAGTGACTTTCTTCAATTGCCGGTAACTAGGGAAATATTGAGCGTTGGGATCTAAAATTTTGTTTCCTTTTATAATTTGACATCTGAAAACTTATCCCAACGTTTGAGCAAAATCCGTGATCCAGAGGTCTGATACTCTCCTAGTCAGTGTGGCTATCTCGTGCGGACAAGTCGGTCATGCGCAGTACACGCTTGCCGCTTATTCGCCGAGACTTGCGCGCGCTGTTTGAAAGAGTTAAAAATAAATCAAAATTATACTGATTTATTTTAAACTTTTCAAAAAATTATTAAAAACAAAATTTCGACTAAAACAAATTTGGGAATGAGAAAAAAAATTAGTTTAATATATTTTTTTCAATTTTATATTTGATAAAATTAATAAATATTACTAAACATAATTTTTGTTCGTATTATTAACATTTTAATGATAGTAAATGTTTTCAAAGAATAATAAAATAATATTATTCAATTTCAAACATCTAAAAATATTTTTTAAGTAATAAATGAAAATAATGGTGAGGGCCGATAAACTTATGCTACATCCTAAGCTATAGTTATTGATGCCTCAGAAGCTCAAGCGGCTGAGGCATCGGGCACGTAATCTTTGGTTCGGAGGTTCGATTCCCAACCAAAGCCCAATTTTTTTTTTTTTTTTTTAATCCTCTATTCTCATTTTAAATATTAAATTAATTAATTTTTTATATTTATAAATATTTTTAAAGTGTGCATATATAAATATACATACTTTTTTTCATTTTTTTTCATCATAAATGTATGCTTTACACACATTTTTTTTCTAAAACGCTAAAAATAACACAGCTTTAAATTTTATAATGGGATCATAATTTTTTGAAACAAAAAATAGATTTAATTATAATTTAAAACGATGGTAAATATGCGCTTGAATAAATAGATCAATTTATAAAATAAAAAATATGTAAAAAATTCATAGCAAATTATTGTGATTACCGAATGTCTTTTAGATAATAAAATTTATAAAACATTGCAAATATAGTAATTAATTATATAAAAAAAATTAATTAATTAAATTTAATTTTAAATAAATTAAATTAATAATAATAATTAATAATTATTATATTTTTTGTTATAAATTTAGCTTATTTTTTTTATCAATTATACATTTTTTAATAAAAATTAAAAACATCTTTTCTAATTTTAATGGAATATAATTGATTTCTTTAAAACAATTATAATATACTTCAAAAAATTTCAACAGATTTCATTGAAATCTGATTTATTGAATGATGCTACAGTTTAAAAAAAATCATTTATATATATAAAAAATATCAATTAGACAAATATTCCTAATTTTTATTAAAAAATGTATGATTGATAAAAAAAATAAACTAAATTTATAACAAAAAATATAATAATTAATAATTATTATTATTAATTTAATTTATTTTAAATTTAATTTAATTAATTATTTTTTTTTATATAATTAATTACTATATTTGCAATGTTTTCTAAATTTTATTATCTAAAAGACATTCGGTAATCACAATAATTTGCTATGAATTTTTTACATATTTTTTATTTTATAAATTGATCTATTTATTCAAGCGCATATTTACCATCGTTTTAAATTATAATTCAATCTATTTTTTGTTTCAAAAAATTATGATCCTATTATAAAATTTAAAGCTGTTATTTTTAGCGTTTTAGAAAAAAAATGTGTGTAAGGCATACATTTATGATGAAAAAAATGAAAAAAAGTATGTATATTTATATATGCACACTTTAAAAATATTTATAAATATAAAAAATTAATTAATTTAATATTTAAAATGAGAATAGAGGATTAAAAAAAAAAAATTGGGCTTTGGTTGGGAATCGAACCTCCGAACTAAAGATTACGCGCCCGAAGCCTCAGCCGCTTGAGCTACTGAGGCATCAATAACTATAGCTTAGGATGTAGCATATGTTTATCGGCCATCACCATTATTTTTATTTATAACTTAAAAAATATTTTTAGATGTTTAAAATTGAATAATATTATTTTATTATTCTTTGAAAACATTTACTATTGTTAGCCTGTACGCCTTGTAGAAGCTGCGCTGTCGAGTTGATATTCGAGGAGGAGCAGGTTGATGGTAGGTGCTCGAAAGAAAGAAAGAGATTTCTTTTATTATAATAGAATGTGCGTTTATTACCTGAGGATGACAGGCTACTTATCTTATGAAAAGTCAAGAACGCTCTGATGACTCTCTCCGCTCTCGCGTAACACATAGCTTACGCTTTTACTCGCTTGCTTGCGAACCGCAGGTTGTGCGTGACACTTACATGCCTACTTACTCACACACACATACTCTATGCCTGTGTACCCACAGTACTCCCCCCTAAATAACCATCCATGGTTATTTACATCAAAAGGAATTAATTTTTATTTTACATAACAGTGGGTACTTTTTATTTTACATATGATCTCTTTTACACATTTTTTTTGTATATAATTACTCGCGCAATTACATTTGTTCTTATGCGATTATTCTCGCCCATACAATTCACACATGCGGTCATTCCATACCTACATTTCTACATGCGTTTACATGCTCGTTTTTACTTTACAATTTACATGCGTTTATTCTCACACATGCACTCGTATGCTTATGTTATTTTACATTTTGTGTAATTACTCACGCAATTACTCTTTTAGATGCATTTATCTTATGCGATTACTCTCGCTCGTGCAATTTTACATTGTATGCACTTATGCATTTATTCTCATACATGCTTATATTCAATGCACACATAATCCAAATTATTACCTTTTTACACTTATAATCTGAATTATTTACATTTTTACACTTTTACTACCTATTTACATTTTTATGCCTTTAAAGGCTTCTATACACAACGCTTAAAAGTCTATTCTCGTTGTAGGTTCTTGTGTCAATCTGTAGTCCACTTCCTTTGGTGAGATCATGCATCTCATTGATTTTATATAATAGGCCTCTGGCCAATTCTTCTAGGGAAAAAAAAACATTTCGGTTAGGCTGACGGTACTCTTTAGCGATATAAATATCAGAGGAGAGCCCAATCAGCTTCACCTATATATAACAAAAAAACTAACATTATTAATATAACGCATTACAATATTGCCTAAAATTAATCACATTTCTCTTTAAAGTGAGATACTGTTGTACAAAATCTAACTTTCTTAACACCCTTCTCATTCTTTTTACAATTTTTTTTTTATTTAACATTATGCTATCTATTTTTCTACGCCTCAAAATGTTGGGTACAAACCTCTCTCTCTCATTTTACTATTTCCCTTATTTTTTTCGCTACCTATCGTTTCGTGCTCTACCCTGTTACCGGTTTCTATTTCTTTGTCATTTGTTAGGTTACCTGTTTTATTACACGTATCCGTAATGTCTACTTGCTCATTATTGAGCTCGTCGAATTCGCTATTATCTGCTTCGTTACGGTTATATTCTGGTACCTCCTGTGTCGGGTTACCTTCGTCCAATGCTTCATATTCCTCACCACTTGCGGGTGGAACTTTGTCATGAATCTGAGCTTCCGTTACTATGATGTTTTCTTCCTCTGTTCTATTATTATTTTCGCTCAGTTCTCCGTTGCTACTATTCGTTTGGCTACTACTCTGAGGTGCCACTCCCCTGCCTACTTCGTTTTCTTGTGGCTCAATTTCATTAGCTAGAAAATAGGCTGGTTTCAACCTTTCTACATTCACCGTTACGTCTTTATCTCCTTTTCTTATGACGTAATTACGGCCATTTTCATGCCTGGAGACCTTATATGGCCCTGAATACGGTTGCACAAGAGGTGGTTTAACTGCTTTTATCTTTTCTAACACATGAGTACAGTTTGCCAAATCCTTGAATACAAATGTTTTCCCTGAGTGGTTATGTACCACAGGTACGGGTTTGACCTGCCTCATATACTTCCTAAACTCTGCCAAAAATAAATCTTGTTCTCTAGCATCTGTATCTCTGAACTCGCACATGTCACCTGGTATGGTGAGCGTTGTTCCGTAAAGAAATTCCACTGGGCTGGCCTCCGTGTCTTTTCTTAAACGCGTTCTTAACCCTAATAAAACAGTCGGGAGGGTTCTAGTCCAATCCCGACCTTCCATATGGCACATCAATGCTGCCTTAAGATCACGGTGCCATCGCTCAACCATGCCGTTCGCGGCTGGATGGTATGCCGTGGTACGTATTCTCTTACATCCTATCAGCTGCAGTAGTGCCTGAAACATGCCGGACTCAAACTGTCTTCCTTGATCTGTAGTGATGATGACAGGTGCACCAAAACGAGACACCCACGTGTCATAAAAAGCGCGTGTGACAGAAGGAGCCGATGCATCGTATACGGGCACCGCCTCCGGCCACCTAGTATACCTGTCTATCATGGTCACAAGATAACTGTAACCTTCGCTAGGCGGCAACGGACCAACTAAGTCGACATGCACGTGGGCGAACCGTCCATCTGGTTCGCTAAACTTCATAGGTAAAAACTTGTTTTCCCTAGTAACTTTCGATCATTGGCACTCCATGCATGCTTTGCACCAAGATGTTATCTGTCTGTTCATATTTGGCCATACGTACTGCTTTCTTATCATCTTACTAGTTGACCTAGCAGATGGATGTGCTTTGCTGTGGAAGAGTTCAAAGATGACTGCTCTCAGCGCCTCCGGTATATACGGCCTGAGGGAGTCTTGTGCTATTTCGCAATAAAATGGCGTGTTTTCTACACCATATTGCAATTTTACCAGCTTTAGTTGATGCTGCGGATTACTTATTATGTCCTGCAGCTGTTGATCTTCCCTTTGTTGTCCAGCTATCTCATCTAGTGAGAATATTGTCGGAAATCGGAAGTCATCAACTCTCGATAGTGCATCAGCCACCACGTTATTCTCTCCTGGTAAATAGCATAGTTTCACGTTATATTCTGCAATATACGTCAACTTCCTTGCTTGCAGTGCTGTGCAACTATCTAAGCTTTTGCCTAGCGCATACACCAATGGTTTATGGTCTGTGCATACCGTGAACTCTCTACCTTCCAAGTAGTAACCAAAATATTTGATAGCCTCGTAAATAGCCATCAATTCACGATCGTACGTGCCGTAATTCGATTGTGCGGGGGTAAATTTTTTGAAAAGAAAGCCAGCGGCTCCCACTCATTTTCTATTCTCTGTTCTAACGCTGCGCCCATCGCGAAATTCGACGCATCCGTAACTAACCTAATCTCCGCATTTTTAGTCGGAAATGCAAGATACGCAATATTCGCTAATTCTTCTTTTATTGTCTTGAATGCTTGTTCTGCTTCTTCGGTCCATTCCACGGGTCTTTTATCCTTTTTCTTAATATCCTTTATCATAGCTACTAGGTGTCTCTGTACCTCCGCGGCTCTTGGTATGCTTTTTCTGTAAAAGTTTACCATTCCCAGAAATCGACGCATCTCCTCTTTTGTCCGGGGCTTCTAAAAGGCTTGTATCGCCTCGACCTTAGATGGATCTGGTTTGAATCCATTTCTGTCGATGAGATGGCCCAAAAAGATAAGTTTATCGACTCCAAACTGACATTTATCTATGTTCAGTTTGAGGTGAAACTTCTCCAACCTGTTTAGGACGACCTTAATATGTTCTTGGTGCTCCTCGTCTGATGAAGATGCAACCAAGATATCATCAACGAATGCGAACACAAAGTTTAGGTCGCCCACGGCCTGGTTTATGTATCGCTGAAATGTCTGCGCAGCATTTCGAAATCCGAATGTCATCACTAGGAACTCATAAAGTCCGAATGAAGTCGTCACCGCTGTCTTTGGTACATCCTCTGGAAGTATAGGAATCTGCAAGAATGCCTTTTCCAAATCGAGTGCTGAAAAAATAGTTTTTTCTTCTGAATTATATGCGAAGTCCTGGAGATTGGGAATTGGGTACTTATATGGCACCGTGACTGTGTTCAACTTTCTATAGTTGCCACAGATCCTCCACTCACCATTTTTCTTGGGGATCATATGGATAGGTGTAGCCCAAGGGCTTTTCAAAGGTTGGCAAATACCTTCCTTACACCACCTCTTAAACTCCTGCTTTGCCGCCTGCAGCTTATCAGGTGCCAATCTGCGCGGTTTCTGCACTACTGGCGGTCCCACTGTGGTGATGTGGTGGAACACATCTATTTTTTTTTTAATTTTCGGCTTTTCAAGCCCAAGCACCGATGGAAATTCTTTTATTATATGTGCGTACCTATTCCTCGGGTCTATTAACGACACTTGCACATACGTTACTTTCTTTGCCGTGCCTGCGACTGACTCACCCGTTTTTGCATCCACGAGCTCCCATCGAGTCAGATCTGGGAGTAAATGGTAGTGCTAAATGACGTCGCCACCTAGAATCGCATATGGTACGTCTGCTACAATGAACGTCCATTTGATCTTATTCTTAAACCCGAAGTCTAATTCCCTATATATTACACCATATGTGTTTATTTGCGTATTATTTGCTGCGTATAATTTAACGCGTGTTGCTTTCTTTTTACTATTCCTTCCTTTCGGAACTAACGATACTTTCGCACCCGTATCTACCAAAAAGGTTTCGTTTACTAATTTATCTATGACGTGGAGGCGTATTCCTTCCGTGTCCGACGAGGTTGCCCCCTCTACCCGCCGGTTCGAGAGTTTAAATGTTCTCTATCTTTACTATTACTTCGCGTTTGGTTCTTTTCTTTTCCAACGCTATTGCTTTTTGCTACTCCGCGGTTGGGTGATTTAGACCCTTGCCTTTTTCTATCAATAGTAGGTGGAACGGACTCCTGCCTCTTCTCGTAATTAATCCAATCACAGTGCTCTAAATATTTATACGCGTTTTTTCCGTATTTCGCATGGTATACGCAATAACGTTTACTGTTATTTCGATTGTTGGTTCGCGAGCGTCTTTCACCTCTAAACTCGTTCCCTACTTTACCGAGCGTCTTTTTGATAACTGCTTCGATATGAGCTTTAATATCTACATTATCCGTGTACGGTCTATCATTTTCTTTTTTACCTTGATTTATTATGCTAACCATTTTACCGACTTCTTCGCATTTATTCTTATATATTTCATTCGCGTTTTTTACCACGATTCCTTCGCTTCTTAAATTTATTTCTCCCACCAGGTGCGATTTAATGCTGGGTGGAAGATTATATTTCCATACCCTTAAGATAACCTCGCGTTCTATTATACCGTCTGCCACGTCGAGCAATTCTCTTAAATATTCCGATGGCTTTTCTCCGTGCGCCCGACATTTTCTAAATAATTTATTAAACCTCTCTTCTTGTGACTGTCCATAAGTCTCCATGAGGTATTTCTTCAACCCGTTATATCTATTTCCCGGTTTTAATGTTTTCACTAAATTCGATGTTTCGCGAATTACGTCACTATCTAAATTATTTATGAGTAATACGAACGCTACGCTCTCGTCCGTAACATTTTGCATTTTAGCCTGGGCTTCAAATAAGTCAAACCACGTTTCCGGATTATGCTTCCAGAAGGGAAAATTAATTTGACGGTTTTGCACGAGGTTACTGAGTACTACTATGTTAGCGCGTTGTCCACCTAACCTAAAATTATTTTGCGCGTCGTCAGTATTCTCTTTATTTGCGTGCGTCGGTATTTGCTCGTTGTTATGCATATCGTGTGCTTCTAACCTTTCTCCCGGTTTATTTCGATTTAACTCGAGCATTTCTACTCTTTTCATTAAAAATCCCATATTCGTTTCATAATGTTTCTTTATTTCTAATAACTGTTTTTTATAATAATCTTCTACTTTCCTCGTACCGCTCGCTCCTAGTATACTACTACTATTCATTGTCTCTTGATCCGCAAGAGCTCTTTTATTATCCACCTGATTTCTAAACGCGTCTCGTTCTCTATTATTAGGCGTGCTATTATATATACTAGCTACGGCGTCGTCAGTTCCGCCATTTACGTTCTGTAGCGTATTCTCGGTAGCCATTTTGTGATTCGAGGTTTTATACAATACAAAAGAATCCTCGCTATAAATTCTAACCGATTTTGATTGATATTACTCAGTCTTACGTTGACTAGATTCAATAAATACAACACGCAATGAATAAATAATTAAATTAACAAGACATTAAAATAAATAAATAAATAGCTTACACGAACGATCAATAAATGTTCACGGTAATACAAACATTTAAAATAAATAAATAAATAAACAAATAATACACGTTACACGACCGTTAAAATAAATAATTCCGAAACACAATGTTTAAATACGTAAATAAACAATTGCTTAAAATTATCGACCAAGGTTGATTGCGATAGGTGTAAAAGGCCTACGTAAAATACAATATCAATTAAATCACAGAAAACTATTTACAATTTTAAAAATCGACGTTAATTCGTCCCATGTGCGCGGGTAATACAATTCTTATTTACTTTTCGCGTCTTACTGACATGCACGACCTCCGCATGACCCTTTGCGAACACCTAAGGGCTACACAAATGTAAGGGTTAGAATGTATCTCTCAAGGTCATACATCGGCCCATAACATGCCAGCAATCATACTTTTAACTCTTTGTTCGATATACTTACAAAAATTTTTGTTCCTCATGCGCACACACGACTCACCCACGAATCACCTCTATCTAACCTTAAAATAACCGTCACGTCTCGACTTTTCTACGCGTTTCTCGCTAACCGCTTTACTTTACCCGCACAATCGAATCACTTTTTTCTTTTTTTTGCACTTTTATTTTCTTCTTACTCTGTTTTCTTTTCGCTATCAACAGTTTTACCCTTTTCTAATATTTTTTTTTGTACTTATATTCGCGTCTTTGCACAGATTTTCTTATTTCTTATTTCTTTACGTATAACTTCCCCCTTTCTTTTCTATGAAGGAAGAGAGAGAGATTTCCTATACTCCCCCCAGTCTGCTCATTCTATCTCTTATTACAAAAAGGAAAAAGAAAAATTTATAAAAGGCATATGACTGCCGGCAACCAACGCAGCCACGACTCGTGGACAAAGAGACGAACAAATTCGATGGCTTGCACCACGTGCCGAGTCTACACCGGCACCAACCATCCCCTTAAGAACATTAAAACCCTCAAAAAAAAAAATCCACTATTCTCTTTCCCACATGCAGCTGAAGAAAGCCAGTCTCCCACTTACTGTGCTATATCTATTCTGTTAGTACATGTATATATATATATATATATATATATATATATATATATATCTCTTTCCAATCGAACAATTACTTTACTTTATGTTAATACTATATATGTAGAGAAAAAATAATTTCTGCTGTAATTTTTAAGATAAATTTTCGTTAGTTTAGATTCAATATATGTTACAAAATTTTTGTTTCTACTTTCAGATAAGTATTTACAACGCGCTCGCGAAATTATAATTCTAACCTTTAAAATGTATTTCCGGCGAGACGATAGCGACGTTTGCTTGGACCCTTGCTGGCCAACGGTTTTTACTCAGGCATCCTGCTAGCTGCTGCGTTGTGCTGTCTCCCCTAACGGTTGTCGGGGTCACCAATGTTAGCCTCTACACCTTGTAGAAGCTACGCTGTCGAGTTGATATTCGAGGAGGAGCAGGTTGATGATAGGTGCTCGAAAGAAAGAAAGAGATTTCTTTTATTATAATAGAATGTGCGTTTATTACCTGAGAATGATAGGCTACTTATCTTATGAGAAGTCAAGAACGCTCTGATGACTCTCTCCGCTCCCGCGTAACACATAGCTTACGCTTTTAGTCGCTTGCTTGCGCACCGCAGGTTGCGCGTGACACTTACATGCCTACTTACTCACACACACACACACACACACACACACTATGCCTGTGTACCCACACTACCATTAAACTGTTAATAATACGAACAAAAATTATGTTTAATAATCTTATCTTATATTATATTAAAGTGAAACCACTTTTTTCTCCGTTTCTCCGGTTCTCCGGTTCTTCGCATTTTTTGAATGTCTTTCTTGAGCCTTGTAATTTTTTGGACTCAATATTTTTTTGGGCCTAATATTTTTTTGGACTCAATATTTTTTTGGGCCCAATATTTTTTCGGTCTCTATATTTTTTGGGCCTTATTTTTTTTGGCCTTATATTTTATTGAACCTTATATTTTCTTGGGCCTTATAATTTTTTGGACTCAATATTTTTTGGGCCCAATATTTTTTCGATCTCTATATTTTTTGGGCCTTATTTTTTTGGCTCTTATATTTGATTAAGCCTTATATTTTTTTGGGCCTCATATTTTATTGAGCCTTATACTTTCTTGGGCCTTATATTTTTTGGGCCTTATAATTTTTTGGACTCAATATTTTTTTGGGCCCAATATTTTTTCGATCTTTATATTTTTTGGGCCTTATATTCTACTGAGCCTAATACTTTCTTGGGCCTTATGATTTTTTGGGCCTTACAATTTTTTGGACTAAATATTTTTTTGGGCCCAATATTTTTTCGGTCTCTATATTTTTTGGGCCTTATATTTTATTGAGCATTATACTTTCTTGGGCCTTATATTTTTTTGGGCCCGATATTTTTTTAGTCTCTATATTTTTTGGGCCTTATATTTTCTTGAGCCCTAATTTTTTTTGGGCCCAATTTTTTTTCCGTCTATATTTTTTGGGCCTTATATTTTCTTGGGCCTTATATTTTATCGAGCCTAATACTTTCTTGGGCCTTATATTTTTTAGGCCTTATAATTTTTTCGACTTAATATTTTTTCGGTCTATATTTTTTGGGCCTTATATTTTCTTGGGCCTAACACTTTCTTTGGCTTCATATTTTTTGGGCCTTATATTTTCTTGGGCCTTATATTTTTTTGATTCCTACATTTTTTTGGTCAATATGTTTTCTAACGTAGCTTTTCATCTAAGCCTGTATACTTTTACATTGGATTCTTCAGTGGAGCGTATTTTCATAATGTTTTATACAGGCTCCGCTCCAGACGCTATAATATTTTTTTTAATTTCAAATGCAATGTTTTAACGTCTTATTCTTACACTAGACATTGCAAATCTAATAGCGCATCTCCATATGCAGCCGATTAAACGGAGCGTCCCAATATGCAGCCGTTTAAACAGCGCATCCCAATATGCAGCCACTTTAACAGCGCATCTCAATATGCAGCTGATTCAACAGCGCATCCCAATATACAGCCGATTCAACATCGCATCCCAATATGCAGCCGATTCAGTAGCGCATCCCTATTTGCAGCCGATTCAACAGCGCATTCCCTAATGTAGTCGATTTAATAGCGTATCCTCGTATGCAGCCGATTCAACAGTACGTTTCCTTATGTAGCCGATTTAACAGCGCGCCCTTTATACAGCTGATTCAACATCATATTAAACTATTTTGAAAGCGTCAGTTGATATTTATTTTTATTAAATATCATATATTTTATTATATTTCGAATTCAACTATTAACACAATCTAAAACATAAATATTGAATACATATTGACATATTCTTTATAATATCTCTTTATAAACAATGTTTTTTGTATATATTGTATTCTGATCATTTTTATTTTCTCCGTTGACAATAGCGTAGTCACCTAAAAATAATTTTAAACTGTTTTTAAATTTCGTCCTTGAAAGAGCAACATATAATTGCCCATGACTGAAAACTGGTGACGGCAAATAAACACCAACTTTTTCATAAGATTGTCCTTGTAATTTATTAATAGTCATTGCAAATCCTAATCTCATAGGAAACTGTTTTCGTTGCATATTAAATGGAATTTCTTCCATAGATGGAGATAAATTTATTCTTGGAATGAAAACTTATTTACCTTTGTTTTGACCAGTTGCTAATTCCGCTTAAATGGAATATTTAAGCATTCTCTTACTATCAACCTTGTTCCATTACAAAGTCCCTTATTGACATTTAAATTTCTTAAAAGTATAATGATAGCCCCTACTTTTAAATGTAATTTATGTGGTGAAAGTCCATTAGGAGTTAACTTATTTAAAAATTCTGTAGGTAACATAATATCAAAATTTTCTTTGTTATCATCTTCAGCAGTATCAATACTCAAATATTCAACATAGTTTCCTTCCATTAAGCTCAAAACATTGTTATTGATTTCAGTATCATCATTATTTTTAGGAGCCAAAATAACTTTTTTTGTTAGATTCGTATTGTTTATTTTTATTGTTTTTCCGAATATTTTTTCGACAAGATTTTCTTCAATGATAAAATTATCTGGTATAGTAGTTACTTCATTATCATCTTCAAAAACATCGCGGCGTTTTCCTTCTCCGATGTCTAATAACCATTGTTTAAAATTATTATCATTATCCGAAACTCGCAGATTTTCATTTAACTTCATTTACTTAAAATTTTGCCATAATAAACTAAATTTAACTGAATTTTCAATAATGTTCATACGGCTATCATGTCGTACAATTGGTAATGTTTACCTGAAATCTCCTGATATAATTACAGTTTTACCACCGAAGGGTTGGTTTACATTGTATAAATCTTGAAAAAGACGATCAACCGCTTCAAAAGCAAATTTTGAAGTCATGGATATTTCATCCCAAATAATTATTTGTGTTTCCTTTAATTATTTGCCTTCTGCCGAATTAGGCTTAACATTACGAGTTGTACAATCTGTTATATTTAACGGTAGTTTAAATGTTGTATGCACGGTACTTCCATCGACTAATGAATTCGCTGCTATAACTGTCAAAGCTACACATAAATAATGTATGGTATGATATTTAAAATAAGCCATTAAAACGTTAAGTAAATAACTTTTTCCACTTTCACTCGGTCCATCTATAAAAATATATTTTTCTTTACTTTGGTTGTTTAAACTTTTTAGTGTAGAGTCGAATATTTGCCTTTGTTTATTATTTAAAGAATTCATTTTCATTTCTAATTCATTAAGAATACAATTATTATGGTTTAAAATTGTTTCATTATTATCTTCTTCTATAAATGTGCTTATGTTAGGTAAATTCAAATCGTTCAATGAAAATCCATTGATTTGTAAATTATTTTTAATAACATTCAATGCAAGATTTTCACCTACATTTTTTTCGTATTTAGGGTGGTAAAATTTATCTTTATATTTTTCATACAAATCTCGTGCATTTATAGGATTATGAAAAACGCAAATAAAAGCAAATAATTCACAAAGAGCATAAGGGAATTCTGTTAAAGATGCTTTTTCCAAGCATCTATCCCATTCTTTATCTTTATTAATTAATTGTTTTGCCTTAGCTGCCACATAAAACGAATGGTACATCACAGCATCAACAGTACGCAAAGCTTCAAAAGACGTGGCTCCTTTAACATGTAATAGTAATAACCTAATGAAATAACGTTCTCTATCTTTCGGACTTACTAAGTACATTCTACTGAGTATTGATTTTCTTTTTTTTTTCTTTTATTCCACTTTTTCAGTTTTTCATCAAATGTATAAAAATTTGGTATTTCTGTATATAAGTAATTTCGTGCTTCGAAATCTTCTCTATTCGATTCAAAATATGCTCTTAATGTTGTTCCAACATTTTTTTGCATGATTATTTCTTCTTTTCCTTCTTTAAAAAATACGTTTTGTTGATTCTCTTCATGAACGCTTAGACGTTTCATAGTTTGTGGAATAACATGTAAAGGATATTCTAATAATCTGTGCATTGCTTCAGGTGGACATAAATATCGTGTATTAATGTATTGTTTGATTTCGTCATATTCATATTCAATATTTTCACTATTGTCATTTTCAAAAGTTTCTTAATTTTCTGATCTAAAATCAACATTCACTTGATGTATTTCAATGTATGCACAATCATGACCTTCATAACAGTATTTGAATAAATATTTAATGCATTGTACAGTGAAACAAACTTATACGTTTATGTTTGCATTAAATTTCAATAATAAGTAAGGATTATAAGGAACAACGAATCCATTATCTGCAATTCTTTCTGTAAATTTATTTTTAAAAATAATTTCGACGCCATCATTTTTGCGTTTGTATAGTGGATACCTATTTGATTTAAATGTTGTTGTATTATTAAATATTTTTGGAAAATTTTTCGTACATTGTTTAGTACATAATATATAGTTGTTTTTATCCATACACGGACAATTTATATATTGCATACCACAGGGACCGTGTATCATAAATTGTTTAACAATACTATATAATTTTGGATAAATATCTCTATTTGGGATTTCTGCACTTATTATTTTATCAACTTTTTCAGGAATGTCAAATTTATTATTTTTATCTAAGAATAACAACATATGCATATGTGGTAATCCTCGTTTTTGAAATTCAATTACATAACTATATGCAATACATTTTCCTAATATTCCCTTTTTTATTACTAAATTTTTGAATTCTTCTACTTTTTGATAAAATACTTTTGTTATAATATCTGGTCTATCTATTGCATTTTTATAAATTTCTAAGTTTTCAGTTATTTCTTTCCAATGTGGGTCACAGGTCATAGTTACAAAAAGGTCAGGTTTACCATGATAATTTACAAGTGTTATTGAATCAATGTAATTTTGTTTTAAAAATCGTGGACTTCCTGTAAAGTTTGTTAGTAATATTACCATTTTTCCAATTTTTGAATAATCCAATTCTTTTTTGTTATATAAATAGTCCATAACACCTTTGTAACAATCACTTCTTAATACGTTTTGGTTTTTTCGTATAAAATATAATCTGGAGGTTTCAACTTTTACAAACGCATCAACAATGAACTGTTGAGATAATTTTCCTAAATTAAGAAACGGATTAAATTCATTTCTAACACTAGATCTATAATTATAAAATTGCAAATTTTTAATATTAGATTTTCCAAATGTATTTTTCATATTTGACATCCATCTAAAACCACCATTAGGATGAATAAGCGAATATGTCATAGGATCTGTGTGTTTGCTAATTTTTAGTATACTAATTGGTTTATCAGACTTAGGGTAAATGACAATATCACGTTCAATAGGAGGCATATCGTCTTCTCCAACGTATACTATTGCTACATCATTACAGGTAGGTAGATTATATCTATTTTCTATCGAAATTATTATTGCGGACAATAGGCATAGTAACAGTTTTCAGAAGACAATTGATTTTTGCACATCGTTGTAGTTCTTCTTCTCCTGCTTCATGCATCATTTTATAGGCTTTAGCATGAGGGTTAATATCTCTCATTAAGTTATCTGAATGTTTTAATAATGTTAAGTTTGTATTAAACTTATGTAATTCAATCGTTGCCATTTCATTATCTAAAATATATAATTGTCCATATTTAAGTGCTTCATCTTTATTAGGATGTAACGCATATACATTATGGTAAATTTGTCCACATATTCTAATAACTTGTGATCCTTTACTCGGCAATGTGTCAAAATTGGGATCAAAACTTGCGAATGCTAAAGCATTATTGTACAACCTAACATTTCGTCAAAAATCAATACTTTCTTCCGTAAATTCAGTTGCTCAAAACATTAATCGTTCTGGGTAAGGTGGATTTTCTAACAATTCTACTTTACCTTTATGACAATAATTGGAGAAATCGTTACTTTTAGTATGTTAAAAAGCAAAATGTTGCGCATCACAATAAACACATGTATTCGTCATGGAACCAATGTAATTTTCAGATATGAGATTTTCATCGAAATATATATTTGCCATACAACCAATCAGTTTCAAATTAATTTTTTCAGTTGATATTTTTTCATTTAATTTCTTCAATTTTTTTTCTACTTTGCCCTTTATTGTTTTATCAATAACTTCGTTTAATACAATATTATGATTGTTATTATGATTATTATTATTCTAATTTTCATTATAATTATTATCTTCAATTTTTAATCGTTTACACTTAACATTTTCTAATTTTTCTTCATATTTTTTCGGTTGTTTTTCTTTAATTTTTATATAAGCTTCTTTTTTACGTAAAGCCTCATTCGCACGTATTTGTTCAAATTTATCAGTACTCATTTTTTCCTTGAGTTGACATTTTGCTATGTTAGTATTTTCTAATTTCTGTTTATAATTATTTGGTTGTCCTTTTTTTATTTTCATATAAGCTTTTTTCTTACGTAAAGTTTCTTGAACACGTCTTAGTTCTAATTTATCATTACTTTTTTGTTTCTCGCATTCCCATAATAATGTCTTTTTCTAAAATTTTATTATATTTATGTGATTCTTCTGTTACCATTTACCTATTAACGGGATGTCGGAGCTGCATCACTTGAGTTTTGCTTTTTTCATTATATCAGTATCTTTTTAAATTAATAATTTAAACAAATATAATGACTTGTCCGTACTAAAGCTATATTACTACAATGATTTTTGTCAAAATAAAAAATCATTTAGACTTGTTATTTTTTTATGAGCTTGGATTGGAAATTAGATATCAAACTTGATAGACCTAACTTTAAAATACGATACATTGAAAGTTTTTATTATAACTTTATATGTCTAATATTTTGGTGGATTTCTTGAGTTGTCCGCACTGGAGTATAATCTTCCAAATTTTTACTTTGTAGCAAAAAAATTTGATTGAACGCATCGTTTGTTCATAAGTTAGGATTGGAAATATTATTAGAAGGGGGCTGCTTCGTCAAGCTCTTAAGTTTTGTTACAAATAAAGTTTCTTTTTCAACTATTTCTTTTGATTCTTTTTTTTCTTCATTTAATTTAATCTCAACTGCCCCAATTTTATTATCGTTATAATTCAAGTGGATGTCATCGATTCCCATTATATCATTATCTGGTTTTTAAAAATTTCTATCTGAAATATCATTGTCAATTTCCATCAAAATTGTTTCATGATTCAAGTTCTTTTGTCTACGTTTCCATGATCTTTTTTTGTTCTGGCAATAAATGCATTTGTGAGTTTTTTTTATAATATTTCAAGCTCGGCGAAATCTAAATTAAATGGTATTTGATTAAGACCTTGCTCATGACAAAAACTCCTTTTTATCATATCCGGTGGATTATCGTAATTAATTTTTGCATTATTATAATTTTGTAAAACTGGAAACATTTTTATTTTTTGCGTTTTAAAAATTCTTTGTAAACGTAATCGCATTTGAGAAACATTATATCTTAAACAACATGGACCTAAATTATAAAGTACTGCAACAGCAAAAACCATTGCAAAAACGCTACAATCATAATTATTCGTTTGTGATTGTACTGTCTCGAATACTGTGCTTAATTCTGATTTGTTTGGAAATAATCTGTTTATATAAATCTTATACTCATCTTGTAAATATATAAGATTCAAATTGTGTATACATATGAATTACCTTATTATTATAATACACACGAATCCGGTGACTCTTTTCTAAATTTTCGGTAAATAATAACTGTATAAATTCTCCATCAATCAGTACTGAATGAACATATTGTGGTCTCTGAATTAGTGAATTCAATTGCATGTCGAATGAGGTGCACTGGTTTGAAATGTTATTAAATTCTAATATATGAATATCAGTTAACATGAAAGCAATTCGACTATACAATCCCTGTCTTTTAACAATCAATTTATCTTCCTCAGTCAAAACCATTATTGAAAAAGAAAATTCTCTTAAGAATTTTCATTCATTTTTAATGAACTTTTTCCAAAGATATTCACAAAAGAATTGCTTTTATATTAACTGATTTAATTTACTACCTTTTTACTTTAAAAGCTAAAAAATTAAAGAAATTATGAAAAATGCTATGAATTAATTGTTATATGATAAATAAATAATAATGAAATTTGTAAAAATAATATTATGATAAAAAATGATTATTTTTGGCAATTATTTCTATATATATATATATATATATATATATATATATATATATATTTATGTCCTCGTAGGCCGTATTCGTATCAGTATGTAAAAAGCATGCTAAATTTGTATTGGCATCCTATATGTCTCAGACGCGCTCCTCGACTTATTGCAAGATTTATATGTCTTCCTGAGACATATTGAGTCTCAATATGTCTCAGGAGAAATCAATATGGCATCACCGATCCTTCTATGTTTCGTTCAATATGTCAAAGAGCAATCATATTGAACGTAGGTTAGTGAAAAAAAAATGACTCACGCTTCGACAGCAGCTATACTCATTACAAAATGTCAATCTAAGAAACAAAAGAAAAAATCAATAGAACTAAAATTAAATTTTAAAATTATTGAAAAGAAGATAATTATTTTCAACTAATAAGTTATATTTCCTCATACGGCCTACTTCGGACATAAAATCATCTACGTCCTTTGGCCGTTTATTCAGGTGGAATCTGAATCTCGAACAATGTTTGCCGCTTAAGCAGAAATCTACCTCGGGCGCGCTTCGCGCGCCCTCGGCAATTTCAGCTCAAGCGACAAACATTGTCCTCGATTCATATTCCACCTGAATACGGCCAAAGGACATATATAACTAATATGGATCAATCCACGTCAAACGGATAATGGTTCTGTCCAAAATTATAGATCACCAAAAAAATCGTATGTAAGCTCAAAATTTTCGTCTTACACTCTACTTTCTTTTGCAATATGGTGATTTAAAAAAATCCAAAATGGCGGCTCAAACCTAGAGATATAATAAAAAATTTTCAAAAATTGATTTTAATTTATTCAAATCAGATCCTATATATTTTTTTACATCAGAAATCAATTTAGCGTTCAATTTTACATAGGAATATAGTATTGCACTCGAGGCGAAAAAAATTTACAATGTCATCGGAAGGTCATATCGGGAAATAATAGTTATTTCTCAAATTACTCATTGATCAATGTTGATTAGTGAGAAAATAAAGATACTGATAGATAACTCGAGTTACTGAATTTAAATCTGATGTCTGCTTAACCCTACAAGATCTGTATGAAAGTCATTTGAAGGTCAAATCGCGAATATCTTTTATTATTTGATAACATTAGGACACCTTCGAGTTTCACGTGTCGCTGAATCCGAAACCGGGGTCTGTTGGAGTTTCAAACGACGTAATTACGTAAAAATTAATCAAATATTGATACTAAAGACTAAAAGAAAATTTTTGTCCTCCAAGAAACCACAGTTTGAAACGAATTTTTCTGTAATTACGTCGTTCGACACTCCAACAGGTCTCGGATTCGGATCCAGCATCATGTAAAACTTATAGGTGTCTTAATCTTATCAAATTTGACCTTCAAATGACCTTGATGGAGACTGGTAGGGTTAAGCGGATATCAGATTTGGATTCAGTGACTCGAGTTACCTATCAGTGTCTTCATTTCCTTACTAATCAACGTTTATCAATGAATAATTCGAGAAATAACTATTGTATCTCGATATGACCTTCAGATGATATTGTAAAATTTTTTTACCTTGAGTGCAATACTATATTCTCATGTAAAATCGAACGCTAAATTGATTTCTGATATAAAAGATATGTGGAATCAGATTTGAATAAATTGAAATTAATTTTTGAAAATTTTTTATGAAATTTCTAGGTTTGAGTCGCCATATTAAGGCCGCCATTTTGGATGTTTCAAAATCGCCACATTGCAAAAGAAAGTAAAGTGTAAGACGAAAATTTTGAGCCCATGCACGACTTTTTTAGTGATCTACAATTTTGGACAGAGCTATTATCCGTTTGACGTGGATTGACACATATATATATATATATATATATATATATATATATATATATATATATTTATTCATTAAAAAAAGTTTGTTGTAAAAAGAACTAAAATCAAAATTATTTTGAATTATTTTTAATAATTGTATTCTTCAATTTATTTACAGTTATTTATGGTTATTCGCAGTATCTACATTTAAATAATGTATAAATGATAATAAACAACCCACACAGCATGAAATATTTATGGAAGCTTCCTGGAACATTATCAGCGAAGTTTTGAAATATTTTAGGAATCTTCCATGGAATATTCCTGTAATATTCGTATGTCCTTGATTCTTCCTACATTGGAATATTCCATGGAATATTGCTGGAAGATTCTAAGAATATTTCATTGGAAGATCTAGGACATCTCAGATGTTTTGTTGAAATATTTCAGGAATCTTGCAGGAATATTTCATGAAACATTCCGTTGAAACATTCATTGAAAATTTCCGGAATATGGAAACGGTAGATTTAAAACATTTTATGAACCTTTTATGGAATATAAACGAAAGATCTAAAGAATCTTTCATGGAATATGCACGAAAAATTTAAGGAATTTTTCATGAAATATTCCATGAAATATTTCTGGAAGATTTTAGAAATCTATCGTAAAATATTCCGTGGAATATTTGTTGAAGATTCGCAGAATATTGGCACGAAAGATTTGGAATATTTCAGGAATCTTCTGTGAAATATTCCTGTAATATTCGTATGTCCTTGATTCTTCCTACATTGAAATAAACCATGGAATACTCTTGAGAGATTTGAAGAATATAAAAATGGAAGGTTTGGGTAATCTCTCATCTTTCATTAAATGTTCCTGGAAGATTTTTGGAAAATGTGAAATGCTGTGAGGGGATGGTATAGTTATTATATAATAACACATTACACTTATACATCAATGCATATACGCATACATAAACATTTAGTTATAAAATCGCATTTAAATATTCGCTTCGACTGTGCACATCAAAGTGCTGATACCCTTTCGCATTTATAGTAAGTGAGGTATCTTTCAACCGCTTGGGGATAAAACTCCCATTTAACAAACATCCCCTTATCGGCGTCACTGGAAACCTCCCGTAACGTTCCGCGCAATCTTCCAACGAAAACTTCATGGAATCATTCTAGAATCTTTTAAGCAATATTCTACTGGAAGATTACTGTAATCTTTGCGTAAAATATTTCGTGGAATATTTACGGAAAATTTATGTAATATTTCGCTGTACAATTTAAAAGTTTTTAGGAATCTTCCAGTGAAATGTTTTTGGAATCTTTCTGAAAACTTTAATGAAATATTCCACTGGAATATTACTTAAATCTTTTTGTGGAATATTTCGTTGACTATTTATGGAAGATTTATGTTATATTCCACTGTACGATTTGAAAGTTTTTTGGAATCTTCCAGGGAAATGTTTATGGAATCTTTCTGAAATCTTTCATAAAATATTCCACTGGAAGGTTACTTGAATATTTCTGTGGAACATTTCGTGGAATATTTATGGGAGATTTATGTAATATTCCGCTGTACGATTTTAATGTTTATCGGAATCTTCCTAAAATCTCTCATGAAATATTTTATCGGAAGATTACTTTAATCTTCCTGTGAAATGTTTCGTGGAATATTTATAGAAGATTTATCTAATATTTCGCTGTACGATTTTAAAGTTTTTTGAAGTCTTCCAGTGAAATGTTTATGGAATCTTTCTGGAATCTTTCATGAAATATTCTACTGGAAGATTACTTAAATCTTTTTGTGGAATATTTAGTTGACCAGTTCTGAAAGATTTATGTAATTATCCGCTGTACGATTTTAAAGTTTATCGGAATTTTCCAGCGAAATGTTTATGGAATCTTTCTGGAATCTTTCATGAAATATTTTACTGGAATATTCATAAACATCACATGGAATATTTTATGCAATATTTCAGAAATCTTTCATGAATATTACATGGAATATTTCGAAAAAGTTTTCCAGCATTCCTTAGAAATATTCCTGAAATATTCCTGGAAGCTTTCAATGGAAGATTCTAGTGGAATATTCTGAAATACTCCGTAAAGACTTTCAATAATCTGCATGAAAGGTTCCATTGAAATATTCCAGTAGAATAATTTGAAATTTTTCTGTAAAATCTTCCATACTATGTGAGAACTATTATTTATTTCTAGCCTAACGCTTTTTTATTGTTATTTACAGTTTTCAATATTTTCTTATAATCATTTGTTTATTCACAGCATTATTCTACTTTTACAAAATAATTTTCATACAAGGTGATAAAATATTTTACTATAAGATAATATATATATATATTGAATGAAACTTATATATATATATATATATATATATATATATATATATATATATATATATATATATATAAGTTTCATTCAACAAAAACATTTCAACATCAAAACTAATTCTCTAATGTAAAGAATAAAAAATTAAATTGGTATAATTTTGAATAATGGTAAATTTTTTAAATAACTTGTGGTATTGAATGCTAATTAAATTTAGTTTTAACATGAAGTTAATTATTTAGGTTGGAAATGTATTCAATAAAATAATATAACTATTTATAAGTTATCACTTAATTTTTTAAACTTTTTATTCATAGTTGACAATTATATTGAATATATGATTCTCATTTTAATAGTTTTTATATGATATTATGTGAATTTTATAAATATAAATTATTTAAGGAGCTGTCAAATGGCCAGCACACTTTCACCCATAAATATTGATTATATTTCCATTGTATTTTAAAATTTTGAATAAATAGATGCATTAACATACAGTATGTAACACGAAGATTATTCAGTTAAATTTTTACATAAATCTATTCATTACTTATTGAGAAGTTTGGGTTCCAATATTATTTACTAAAATTTTTCCATTTGGAATCAGAAATTTAAATATCTTGAAAACTAATGATTGAAGTAATTTAAAAATTTAAATAAATAATCATAACGAGACATACTACAAATTAATACACTCCTTTTATGGAAATTCAGCAATAGAATGGAAAGACAGTTAATTTTTTTATCTTCTTATAGTAAAATATAATTAAACTTTGACAACAAATTTAACGCAATAAAATAATTGTACTTCCAATGATTTGTATCATATTCAATACAAATTATAGAGTGATATTACAGAATATTATTTTTTTCCGCATTCATAATAAATGCATAATTATAGACATAATCAGAAACATTTATTCATATTTTATATATTGTCCTATCTTTATAATTGACTATTTAAAAAATTTAATATCTAATGAATAATTTTTTTAAATTGTATTTCATAAAATTTATGTTCTAACGATATTGAAAAAAAATATTTTTATATCATGTAATTATAATTTTTCAAATAAGGTAATTTGATATTTTTTAAAAATTAATGTTTCTCATATTAAAAATATTATTGCTTCAATGAAATGAATTGCTAACAATTTTTATATAAATCATAATTCATCTAGATATAAACACGTGTACAAATGAAAATGTAATTAAGGTTAAATGTATGTTATTTATAAAAAATTTTTAACAAGTAACTTTTTAAATAATATATTTTCATGAAAACTAATTTAAATACCTCATTCTCTGAATGATAACTGAATACAATTTTAATTTAATAAATTTAGTTATACAATTATAAATATATAATATTTATATAACTGTTCATCAAATAAAATTATTATTTTTTTAATATATATATATTAAAAAAATAATTATTACAATAGACTGTAGTTAAATAAAAATGTTTATTTTAATAACACAGGCCCACAAAATGAAAAAAAATGTCTGAACTTTTGACCGGACATACATATTCCTATGTATTTTTCGACGCTGAATCCGAATCTGTAATAAAAATATAGGTTTTTCCTACCTTTTCTCAGAGTTTTATTGAAAAAACCTCATTTTTTACGGTTTTTTTGCGGTTTTTCGAGTCTAGAAAAAACAAATCATGAGATACGGTTAATTGGACTTCAAAATCAAATTCTACGGGAAAAAATACACGGGAAACCATACCTTCAAATTTTTTTAACGCGATTCTAGTCCTCTGTATGGGGCTGAAAAGATGAGGAAATCGGTAAAAGTCGAAATTTTGCCTAAAATGGATTTAAGCAATATTAAAATTTAATCATGCGTCTTATAAAGAGTCGATAAACATTGGAAATACTATCCTGGGGGTTTTTCAGATTGCTGATCATGAATTTGAAGTCAGATTGTGTAAAAACTACTTCTAGAGGGCGGTGACAAGAACTGTATATGGTAAATTTATCGATTTTTTAAAAATTTTACGTCTGAAATACTAATTTTAGAGTCTTTCACAGCATTGACTGTAAATTCAAGATATTAACTTAGCCTATTGTGTACGTTAAACTTAACATTTTGTCTATGTTTGTCTCTCTCTCTCTCTCTCTCTCTCTCCGATGTTTTTTTAAATTGGCTTACGCTTACGTACACGTTTCTCTTCGAATGACCGATGTAGTGGATTTCTGACACGTTTTTGTCCTTTTTTCGCAGCTGTTTCTCTTTTTATCATCCGGCAGTAATCTGCTAACATGTTGATACCCCAGTTTCCTTGAAATCTACGTTCAAACTCCTTTAAATCTTGGTGAAATCGTTCACCATGCTCTTCACTAAAGTCTCCGTTATTTTCAGGAAACTGATCAACGTGTGAATCAAGAAAATGAAGTTTTAAGTTCATTAGACAACCCAATTTTTCAAAATTACGTACCATTCTTTTCACAATAGCTTTATAATTCGTGTCTTTGGCATTACCCAAAAATTTCGTCGATACCTCTTTAAAACTTAACCACGCTGCCTTTTCAACATCAGTCATGCTTTGTTCAAAGTTTTCGTCTCTAAATAAAGTTCGGATTTCAGGACCATCAAAAATACCTTCATTTAATTTAGCATCAGATTTATGGGGAAATACTTTGCTTATATATTGGAAGCATTGACCGTCCTTGTCCAAAGCTTTAACTAATTGCTTTATCAATCCAAGCTTTATATGCAGAGGCGGTATCAAAATTTTCGAAGGATTAACGAGTGGATCTTTTATAACATTCTGTTTTCCAGGTTCAAACGATTCTCTTGATGGCCAAATTTTCTTTTTATAGTGTTTTTCTATCTCTGCTATCAAACATGCATAAATAACATGGGTACTTCGTAAATCCAGATTGTTGTCCAAGTATCATAGATAAAATCTTTAAATCGCCACATATTTGCCATTTATGTTCTCTATATTTTATTTTCGTTAAAAGTAGTTCAAGATTGGAATACTCTTCTTTAAGTACTGCTGAATGTGCTAATGGTATAGGAGCATATTTATTTGTGATATTGAGGAGTACTGCTTTAAGGCTGCGCTTTGATGAATCAATGAATAGTCGCCAATTTTCAGGTTTGTATATGTTGGGTTTCAATTCATCAATAAGACCTTTCACGTCCGTACAATAAACCATATTAGAATCATTCTTGAAATAATTTCTAAAGCGCTCATCTCGATTACGATATGCACATACTTTAGTACCCTTTGTCAACATATTTCGTCTCTTAAACTCTGAAGCCATAAACTCTGATTGTTCCTTAGATAAACCACTCTTTCTAAATAAATCGTTCAGACTTTTTTTGATCAAACTTTTCAACAGTTCGTTCTTCACCCTTAGGAATATACTCTTCATCACTATCCAGAGAATGTTCTTCAGGTGAACTTAGATCTTCTTCATTTGATGAGCTTCCGTCTGCGGCAATCAGATTTTCAGTTGTTTCATCTGTCGAGTTTTCATCTACATTTAGATTCCCTAAGCCTGTTGTAAAACTATCTCTCGAATCTTTATTTTCAAAAATATCTATAAAATTCTTGGATGGAAATTCTATACAAGAAGTATTAGGATATACTATTCCTTTTTTCTGTATCTTGTCTAAACCTTGTATCTTTGTTAAACAAAAATAGCAACCATTTTCATCTTTTGGTTCCTTCCACTTTGTAGGTATAGTAAATTTTAATTTGGACCTAGCCTGACTGGTGTTGTATCGATTCATCATGGCATAACATGAAGCACATATATAATGAGGAACCCAAATTTTATCCTGTTGAGAAATCTCAATATCAAAACATTTTTGATAGATAAAATTAATATTATCTGTGATTTTTCTTTTGTTTCGTTGTCCAATATATTCTGAACATACATAACAGAAATTATCTTGAGATCCATTACACGTATGGTTAAAACTGTTATTGGATGTACCAGCGCAGTTTAAAAAAGGTTGAAAATTTGAATTAGCCATATTGTTGAATTAAACCCCACACACTAGGAATCCTGTTCCGATCGCAGGTGAGTCCGCCGTCCTAGGGGTGATAACTCTCATACCTCCCCAGGCCTAAGTATGAGAGCTTTCCGACTTTGACGGGGACAATGTCAACTCGTCGTCGGACACACTACGGCATCATTCTCACATCCTAGTGCTCCCCTGCAGGACAGCGCGCCTTCGCTGGGTTCGTTACTGCAAAGTATTGAGTACACCGAATCATTCTACACATCCCATTTTCAGGGCAGTTGTCATCGTGACCAATACTTTGCAGCAGCAGGTTTTTTTTAGGTACCCTTATAGAGTACTGATATATATATATATATATATATATATATATATATATATATAGCTTTGGAAAAAGATCATAAGTCCCATTCGTTTATAAACAATGCTTTAAGATCAATGACAGTGTACAACAGTGATTAACTGAACGGAGCTTTAAAATGAAACCGAATTTATTTCTAAACAACAGTACCCAGTTTTACAACAGAATAAGTATAAATAAAAAATTGACAGATCAAATTGTCTCTGACACAAACACACCAAATGAAGAAGATCTAAGTTCACCTGAAGAACATTCTCTGGATAGTGATGAAGAGTATATTCCTAAGGGTGAAGAACGAACTGTTGAAAAGTTTGATCAAAAAAGTCTGAACGATTTATTTAGAAAGAGTGGTTTATCTAAGGAACAATCAGAGTTTATGGCTTCAGAGTTTAAGAGACGAAATATGTTGACAAAGGGTACTAAAGTATGTGCATATCGTAATCGAGATGAGCGCTTTAGAAATTATTTCAAGAATGATTCTAATATGGTTTATTGTACGGACGTGAAAGGTCTTATTGATGAATTGAAACCCAACATATACAAACCTGAAAATTGGCGACTATTCATTGATTCATCAAAGCGCAGCCTTAAAGCAGTACTCCTCAATATCACAAATAAATATGCTCCTATACCATTAGCACATTCAGCAGTACTTAAAGAAGAGTATTCCAATCTTGAACTACTTTTAACGAAAATAAAATATAGAGAACATAAATGGCAAATATGTGGCGATTTAAAGATTTTATCTATGATACTTGGACAACAATCTGGATTTACGAAGTACCCATGTTATTTATGCATGTTTGATAGCAGAGATAGAGAAAAACACTATAAAAAGAAAATTTGGCCATCAAGAGAATCGTTTGAACCTGGAAAACAGAATGTTATAAAAGATCCACTCGTTAATCCTTCGAAAATTTTGATACCGCCTCTGCATATAAAGCTTGGATTGATAAAGCAATTAGTTAAAGCTTTGGACAAGGAGGGTCAATGCTTCCAATATATAAGCAAAGTATTTCCCCATAAATCTGATGCTAAATTAAATGAAGGTATTTTTGATGGTCCTGAAATCCGAACTTTATTTAGAGACGAAAACTTTGAACAAAGCATGACTGATGTTGAAAAGGCAGCATGGTTAAGTTTTAAAGAGGTATCGACGAAATTTTTGGGTAATGCCAAAGACACGAATTATAAAGCTATTGTGAAAAGAATGGTACGTAATTTTGAAAAATTGGGTTGTCTAATGAACTTAAAACTTCATTTTCTTGATTCACACGTTGATCAGTTTCCTGAAAATAACGGAGACTTCAGTGAAGAGCATGGTGAACGATTTCACCAAGATTTAAAGGAGTTTGAACGTAGATTTCAAGGAAACTGGGGTATCAACATGTTAGCAGATTACTGCCGGATGATAAAAAGAGAAACAGCTGCGAAAAAAGGACAAAAACGTGTCAGAAATCCACTACATCGGTCATTCGAAGAGAAACGTGTACGTAAACGTAAGCCAATTAAAAAAAAACATCGGAAGAGAGAGAGAGAGAGAGAGAGAGACAAACGTAGACAAAATGTTAAGTTCAACGTACACAATAGGCTAAGTTAATATCTTGAATTTACAGTCAATGCTGTGAAAGACTCTAAAATTAGTATTTCAGACGTAAAATTTTTAAAAAATCGATAAATTTACCATATACAGTTCTTGTCACCGCCCTCTAGAAGTAGTTTTTACACAATCTGACTTCAAATTCATGATCAGCAATCTGAAAAACCCCCAGGATAGTATTTCCAATGTTTATCGACTCTTCAAAAGACGCATGATTAAATTTTAATATTGTTTAAATCCATTTTAGGCAAAATTTCGACTTTTACCGATTTCCTCATCTTTTCAGCCCCATACAGAGGACTAGAATCGCGTTAAAAAAATTTGAAGGTATGGTTTCCCATGTACTTTTTCCCGTAGAATTCGATTTTGAAGTCCAATTAACCGTATCTCATGATTTGTTTTTTCTAGACTCGAAAAACCGCAAAAAAACCGTAAAAAATGAGGTTTTTTCAATAAAACTCTGAGAAAAGGTAGGAAAACCCTATATTTTTATTACAGATTCGGATTCAGCGTCGAAAAATACATGGGAATATGTATGTCCGGTCAAAAGTTCAGACATTTTTTTTCATTTTGTGGGCCTGTGTAATTATAGCATTGAAATTTATTTTGATGAAAATGTTGATTGACATTTACAGTATTATTTTAACTATTTTTGAAATGTTACTTGTCATCAATAAAAAAATATTGAATTTTCCAAATTCATAATCTATTAATATCAAGAATTTTCTAAAAATTATATCTATGAAATGCAAACCTTACTTGTGATACATATACACTTTGTAATATTTGTATCTCATTAAATTTTTATATTAGATGCAAAAAGGATTGTTAAGTAATTGCAAATAGTTATTTTTTTATTCCGAAATATTCGAATTTAAAATTAACTAAAATGTTGTATTTTAATCTTATGATTTTTTCTATTTAAATTTCGTATTTCATATACATAAAATACATTTGTGAAGATATTTTTATTAGAAATCAACACGAATTTCTTTTAAGCATGTTTCACTTATAAATTAATTTCATAATTCAAATTCATGGTCATATATTGAGGTCTGGAAATTATAGTTGTAACTCAGTACCCAGTTCTCAGTTTATTTACATCAAATATCGTACTATCTTTGCTTTTTAATGGCAGTAGAGTGAGAAATAGTCACTTGAAATAAATTATACGCTTTTTTACTTTAAGCGCATGTGTACATATATTTTTATATTATGTTTCATCAAATTATTTTCAATTTTATTCAGTACTCAAAATTCAATTAATTAATTCTTATTTACTTAAAATTAATCATTTATACATATTAATACAATAAAAGAAAATTCAACTAAGCGACGTTGGGAGCGAAAAACTTCAATATAATTAATACCTGTAAACGTTAAACCCAATAAATTGTGTAACGATTTTCAACAGTTGATAAATATAATATAAATCATATAATATATATATATATATATATATCAATTTTAATTTTCTAATCATTAATTTAAATCTCAAAAGTAACTATTTTAAAACGGAATATGGAAGATAAACATGTGTCGTTTTAATCCTTGAATATCACGAATTTAAATATTAATTATTACTAATTTTAAAGAGTTATATATTATATAAATAATTCTATATTTAATAATTTTCAATTTTAGTAACAGGAAAAGCCGCACGAAAAGAGGTTAATAATTGGATTTTCTGCGAAATATTGCCCTTGAATCGAGTAGGTGAAAGATCAGTCTTAATACCAAAAAAAAGGCAGTAAGTATCGTAAATTTATGCTCTTACTTCATAATATAATAGTACCAACATTAGTCCCTAAAATTCAAGCTATAGTACTATTGAAATTATATCGTCACTCTTTTTTTAAGTACCTTAATACATAAATTAGATATACTTGATTTAGAACCTATTTTAACAATACTTTCTTTTCTCCGTGCAGTTGTTAGTTCTAGTAAACGTCAAATACTGTTTTCGATTATTTCATGGTCCGTGATTGAAACACGTGATTAAAAAGAAAAAATTCCTATTATATTTTTTCATTTATTCAAATGCAATTTAGTAGAACAAATTCTTAATTCATCAAGATATAATTTGTATTTAAACAATTTTTATGCACATTGTAACTTTAATTATTCTTTTTTATAAAAATAGAAAAATTTAATTTAGTACAAAACTACAATATCACAATTCATAAGTTGCGTCAATTCTTTTTTATTTTAAAATTGGCTAATTTATACATAATAATATAATATATGAAAATTCAACCGAGCGACGTTAGGAGCGAGGTATTTTTTGCTAGTATTTATTTATTTTATCAAATATAAAATTGAAAAAAATATATTTAACTAATATTTTTTCTCATTCCTAAATTTGTTTTAGTCGAAATTTTGTTTTTAATAATTTTTTGAAAAGTTGAAAATAACTCAGTATAATTTTGATTTATTTTTAACTCTTTCAAACAGCGCGCGCAAGTCTCGGCGAATAAGCGGCAAGCGTGTACTGCGCATGACCGACTTGTCCGCACGAGATAGCCACACTGGTGCTACTCCTTCTCCCTACTCTTGCGAGTTTTTCGGCGGCTCAAATGCGGTAGCACCTCCCCACTCTTTCTGCAATTCTTCAGTGGCGTCAAGCCCCTCCAAATAGTGACCCCAATGTAGAGTGTCCGTAGAGCCAATTAACATACATCGTTTATCATCGTGAGCACTGAGAGCGATCTTTGTAGACTTCTCGGTGCACAGAAAATGATGATCAGATCTGATGTTTTGCTGCTCTCGTTTCCAAATTGTATTTTTGCGTAAGCATTTGATATAATCTTCGGAGGTGATGGTCGCCTTCACTACAGAGCTGTTG
Source organism: Anastatus disparis (assembly GCA_017163975.1). NCBI lineage: Eukaryota > Metazoa > Arthropoda > Insecta > Hymenoptera > Eupelmidae > Anastatus > Anastatus disparis. The sequence goes on along the minus strand of JAFFSR010000396.1, from coordinate 335,446 downwards.
ACACCTTTAGCTTTTTTGATAGGCTTCTTATTTTTAACTCTCACGCAGTACATTTTGCTTCTCAATCCAATAAGCTCCAACATGATTTCACCATTGCATTCATCTTTCATCAAGCCAATGATTTTTTTAAGGACTCGAAGCATGTTGAATTGATTACACAGGCCCACAAAAAAAACAAAAGTGTCTGTGCAATTGACCAGACCTGTATATTCTTATGTATTTTTCGACGCTGAATCCGAATTTGTAATAAAAAAGTAGGGTCCAGCTACTTTTTTAAGGGGTTTTGCTCGAAAAACCTCATTTTTAACGGTTTTTTTAATGGTTTTTTTTAAATAAAAAAAAAATAAGAAAAACTTTTTTGTTTGACTTCAGAATCGAATTCTACGGGCAAAAATACATCGAAAATCATGTTTTGAATTTTTTTTTTACAGAAATTTCAACCCACCATACGGCGATGAAAAGGCAGAAAATCGCGAAAAGTAAAAATTTGCTTCAAATGGGATTAAAATGACATTAAAATCAAATTTTACGATTTTGAACCGATTTATAAACATTAAAAATACATTACTGGGAGTTTTTGAGGTCGCTAATCACGAATTTTAAGTCATTTTTCTCAAAAAACAACTCCTAGTCGGCGTAAGTGGACAATAAACATGATAAATTGATATTTCAAAAATTGATGTTTTAGATACTGTTCTGGAGGTTTTCCACTACATAAATCATAAAACTAGAACCTTTTTCGACTCTTGATCATAAAATAAGACTTAGAACTTATGTATAGCGATATTCATGAACTCCATTATAATATTTTTAGCTTTTTTTAAGAAGTGCCTTAGAATTTTATTGGGTTAATCAATTGAGTTTGTAGAATTTTCGCTAATACTTCGCAACTTCGATAGAGAGATGTTGGATAATACATATTGGCGATATCTATTTTTATTTTTGTCTTGCAAAGAAATATTTTAAATAAAGTTTTAAAGTGTTTTACGCTTACACACACGTTTCTCGTGAAATGACCGACGTGAAGGATTTCTTACACGCTTTTGACCTCTTTTTGAAGATATTTCTCTCTTCATTATCCAGCAGTAATCTGCCAACATATTTATACCCCATTGTCTTCGAAATCTGCGTTCAAATTCCTTCAAGTCTTGGTGAAACCTTTCTTCTTGCTCTTCACTAAAGTTCCCGTTGTTCTCAGGAAATTGATCAATATGTGAATCAAGGAAATGAAGCTTCAAGTTCATTAGGCAGCCCAGTTTTTCAAAGTTGCGTACCATTTTTTTTACAATAGTTTTGTAATTCACGTCTTTAGTGCTACCCAAAAATTTTGTTGATACATCTTTAAAACTAAACCATGCTGCCTTCTCATCATCTTTCATAGTTCTTTCAAAGTTTTCATCTCTAAATAGAGTACGAATTTCAGGTCCATCAAAAATACCTGCGCTTAGTTTACCATCTGTTTTGTGGTGAAATACTTGGCTCAAATATTCGTAGCATTTTCCATCTTGGTCTAATGCCTTGACAGATTTTTTCATTAAACCAAGCTTTATGTGAAGAGGTGGTATAAAAATTTTGGACGAATTCACAAGAGGCTCTTTTACAATATTTTGTTTTCCAGGTTCAAATGACTCTCTTAGTGGCCAAATTTTCTTTTTGTAGTGGTTTTCTCTATCTCTACTATCAAACATACACAAATAACAAGGATATTTTGTAAATCCAGATTTTTGTCCTAGTATCATAGATAAAATTTTGAAGTCTCCACATATTAGCCATTTATGTTCCACGTATTTTATTTTTGACAAAACCAATTCAATGTTCGAATACTCTTCTTTAAGCATAGTTGAATGCGCTAATTGTATAGGAGTGTACTTATTTGTGTTATGAAGAAGGACTGCTTTAAGGCTCCGCTAAGACGAATCAATGAACAGGCGCCAATCCTCAGGTTTGTATATACCTGGTTTTAATTCGTCAATAAGTCCTTTCACGTCAATGCAGTAAACTAGCCTTGAATCTTCTTTAAAATATTTTCAAAAGGTTTTCCCTCGGTCACGATATTCACTAATTTTAGTTCCCTTTGTCAGCATATTTCGCTTTTTAAAGTCTGAAGCCATCAATTCAGATTGCTCTTTAGATAGACCAGCCTTTCTAAATAAATCATTCAGACTCTTTTGATCATATTTTTTCACAGATTTCTCCACACCTTTAGGTACATATTCTTCATCATCATCTGAAGAGAGATTTTCTTCACTTTCGTCGGATTCGCTTAGATCTTCAGACGATGTGTTATCGCTTGGTTCAGTTTCTTTCACATTAATCTGATCTGTCAAATGATCGTCCACATGCAGAAAATCTAAACCTGCTGTAAAACTATCTCGTGATTCTTCATTTTCTAAACCTTCTATAAGGATATTTTTCGGAAACTCAACAGTTTTAGGACTAGAATAATGAACTTCTTTTACTAAATGTCAAAAGTACTTTTGATAAACAAAAGTCATACACTCTTGTTTATCAAAAGTAGCAATCGTTTTTAACTTTTGTTAGTGTGATGATCTTGAACTTTGCAATCCTTAGATACTCTCTGCATTTTAGATAGTTGAATTAAACTATCTAAAGCTAAACTTATGTTGCTACTCAATAGCAGTACTATCAAAAACCTGCTGCTACAAAGACGTTGGCCACGATGACAACTGCCCTGAAAATGGGATGTGTAGAATGATTCGTCGGTCCAACTCTTCGTAGTAACGAAACCAGCGAAGGCTCGCTGTCTTGCAGGGGAGCGCTAAGATGTGAGAATGATGCCGTAGTGTGTCTGACGACGAGTTGACATTGTCCTCGTCAAAGGCAGAAAGCTCTCATACTTAGGCCTGGGGAGGTATGAGAGTTATCACCCCTAGGACGGCTGACTCACCTGCGATCGGGACAGGATTCTTAGCGTGTGTGTTTTAGATATAATCTATGGCACATCACAATTCCTCATCTTCATTTAACTCCGCTGGCACTTCTGGTAACATATGCAATCATGAATGCACTGGTAATCCTGATAACTTTTGTTATATATGTGCTAAGTTTGTTGGGTCTAAAAACAAAAGAAAAATAACAGGAACAATAAATGATTTGTATAAAGTATGTTTTGACATTGAGATTTCACAGCAAGACAAAAGTTAGGTACCACATTTTGTCTGTAACTCGTGTCATATAATGATGAGTCGAGTTACTAACAATCAGGACAAGACGTCCCTGAAATTCATTGCACCAACAAAATGGAAAGAACCAGAAAATGAAAACGATTGCTGCTTTTGTACAACAAAAGTAGGAGGCATAGCTTATATTAAGAAAAAAAAAGTACATTATTCTAGTACTAAGACTGTTGAGTTTCCAGAAAATATCCTTATAGAAGGTTTAAAAGAAGAAGAATCACGAAATAGTTTTACAGCAGGTTTAGATTCTCTGCATGAGGACGATCATTCGGCAAATCAGATTAATGTGAAAGAAACTGAACCAAGCGATAACACATCGTCCGAAGATCTAAGCGAATCCGACGAAAGTGAAGAAAATCTCTCTTCAGATTATGATGAAGAATATGTACCTAAAGGTGTGGAGAAATCTGTGAAAAAATATGATCAAAAGAGTCTGAATGATTTATTTAGAAAGGCTGGTCTATCTAAAGAGCAATCTGAATTGATGGCTTCAGACTTTAAAAAGCGAAATATGTTGACAAAGGGAACTAAAGTAAGTGAATATCGTGACCGAGAGAAAACCTTTCGAAAATATTTTAAAGAAGATTCAGGGCTAGTTTACTGCATTGACGTAAAAGGACTTATTGACGAATTAAAACCAGGTATATACAAACCTGAGGATTGGCGCCTGTTCATTGATTCGTCTAAGCGGAGCCTTAAAGCAGTCCTTTTTCATAACACTGTAACATGGCAGATTGGCCATATTACTTATATGTATATTTATGGCGCATATAGACGACAGAAGGGAGCATCTTACTACGGGCAAGACGAAAAGCAGACCACGCGAGTCAAATAGTTAAAACTATAACCCAAAATCGTTGGCACACACGTGCGAATCTCTAAACCACGTATGATGTGCACTGATATAACCAGCAAGCAGCTTGACTTGAGTAGCTGAGCTTGGGCCCGTTAAGGATCGTTTGTCTCTCTATTGCGGTGCGCGCAGCATACAGCAAGAGAAACGAAGCCGAGCAGAGGCAAGAAGGAATGCCATTGCATTATTCCTTCTGTCGCCGGCGTCCGGTAAAGAGCGAGCGACTTGCGCTGTTGCGTAGTAATTTTTGTGTGTGCGAATATCGTGAGCTTCAGTGAGCGAAAATAGATAGATTTACTATCCTATTTCTTTTATTGTGAATTATAATAATACCACGATTGCTAATTAAAATAAAATAACTTATTGCTTTATTTGTGCGACGTGTGTGCCGGGCGATCGCGTGCGCGTTCTATTGCATATATTCCCTTCGTGCTTTTCTAATTCTTTCTTTTGTTGTGTGTTTATTGCTGGTGTCCCATTTAGCTTACATTTTTGTTAATATCTGCTTTTCGTCGTGCCGATAGTTATTCAATTAGTGCAAGAGGCGTCGCGTATGCTATACGCGGCTGGCGTCCATTTTGAGCGAGGATACGATTACCGTACAAATTTCTGAAATAAAGCTTCTCTAATTTTTGGTACTGATTTAATTACAACTTATATATTTTTATAAATTTAGTGCAACCTCCTGATCTCCAAGGTTGTCAACAAAATTTTTGGGTAGCACTAAAGACGTGAATTACAAAACTATTGTAAAAAAATGGTATGCAACTTTGAAAAACTGGGCTGCCTAATGAACTTGAAGCTTCATTTCCTTGATTCACATATTGATCAATTTCCTGAGAACAACGGGAACTTTAGTGAAGAGCAAGGAGAAAGGTTTCACCAAGACTTGAAGGAATTTGAACGCAGATTTCAAGGACTATGGGGTATAAATATGTTGGCAGATTACTGCTGGATGATAAAGAGAGAAATATCTTCAAAAAGAGGTCAAAAGCGTGTAAGAAATCCTTCACGTCGGTCATTTCACAAGAAACGTGTGCGTAAGCGTAAAACACTTTAAAACTTTATTTAAAATATTTTTTTGGAAGACAAAAATAAAAATAGATATCGCCAATATGTAGTATCCAACATCTCTCTATCGAAGTTGCGAAGTATTAGCGAAAATTCTACAAACTCAATTGATTAACCCATTAAAACTCTAAGGCACTTTTTAAAAGAAGCTAAAAATATTATGATGGAGTTCATGAATATCGCTATGCATAAGTTCTAAGTCTTATTATATGATCAAGAGTCGAAAAAGGTTCTAGTTTTGTAATTTATGTAGTGGAAAACCTCCAGAACAGTATCCAAAACATCGATTTTTTGAAAAAAATATCAATTTATCACGTTTACTGTCCACTTACGCCGACTAGGAGTTGTTTTTTGAATAAAATGACTTAAAATTCGTGATTAGCGACCTCAAAAACTCCCAGTAATGTATTTTTAATGTTTATAAATCGGTTCAAAATCGTAAAACTTGATTTTAATGTCATTTTAATCCAAATTGAAGCAAATTTTTACTTTTCGCGATTTTCTGTCTTTTCATCGCCCTATGGTGGGTTGAAATTTCTGTAAAAAACAAATTCAAAACATGATTTTCGATGTATTCTTTCCCGTAAAATTCGATTCTGAAGTCAAAAAGAAAAAGTTTTTTTTATTTTTTTTTATTTAAAAAAAACCATGAAAAAACCGTAAAAAATGAGATTTTTCGAGCAAAACCCTTTAAAAAAGTAGCTGGACCCTACTTTTTTATTGCAAATTCGGATTCAGCGTCAAAAAATACATAAGAATATATAGGTCTGGTCCATTGCACAGACACTTTTGTTTTTTTTGTGGGCCTGTGTTATTCTTGGATTAGTCAGATGTATCAAACTCGTGAATATCTTCCTTCATTATGTCATATATATTGACGTTGGTGATCTCATACACCAGGCTGTCAGTATCAGAGTACAATATTCTGCACTTATCTCCAATACGATTTTGCATGTAATCATAATGAAACCTATGCACTTGTGTTTTAGATTAGTCCAAAACGCAAAGTCCTGCATATATAAGTTTCCGAATACAAATTTTCGTTTTCGTGAGTTGTATTGCTACGAGATTTTCATCAAAGATAGTGCAACTATAAAAATTCGGTTTAGAGATAAGTGCTTCAGCACCATAGCGACCTTCCCATTTACAGACCATTTTAATATATGCGTGTTTTCGCTCGTTTTTCATCATTTCGCCATAAACTGCATTGTTGAATAGTTATTCAATGTTTGAGAACAGGTTATTCAAAAATAACATCTTCCCGAACTCATTTTCAGCGTTTTTGCGCTTTTCAATGTTCAAATCGATATATGGTTTTAACCATGCTTTCTGATCAAATTGCAATTGAGTCACAGTCCATGTTTAAGCGCTTGTTGGAGTGCTGTGTAATGTATAACATAACGCTTTTTGTCATATAGTGTGGTCATGCTTCTGTTTGGATTCTGGCAGTGTCATGCGCTCAGCACAAAATGGAAGATCTCTGTGAGCATTATGAAGCGTAACTGGTTACTCCAAATCAACTTCGAGGATATATCTAATCGAGTTATCTTCAGGAACATCGAAAAAGTTTGGTTGATCAACGTCGAGCACCCACTTGAAACCACCGTAAGGTAGAGATTTGGTCATAACCCAACCGTATAGGTTGTTGACATCAAAATACATGAGATATTTCTCGTCCTCGTCAGCCTTGTAACCCCTTTTTCATGTACGGGTTATTCTCTTTCGCATAACGATTTGAGCATGGGCTCATGCCTTCACGTTTTCCACGCTCGATGAACATAAGCATGGCATCCCATGACAGGCCTGGAAGAGTATAATAGTGCGCTGGATCCAAAACATAAGCCTCGAGACAATTGCTTCGAAAGTTTCCAAAAATTTCAGCTAACAGCAATACATCTGTTTTAAGGTGTAAATCCGAGTATTGACCAAGAGTTTGGATCTGAAAAACTTGTTAAACATTCTTTGCATGTTGGTAATCCTCAAGAGTGATATCATCTTTGTACACGCTGCTAAAGAAGTCTGCTGTCGACGGTAGATCTGTCTCTTCAAGCTTATTCAAAGATGATACGTAATCATAAGGAAAAACACCTTTTTTTTTAGAAAAGTGATTTTTTCGGAAGAGAATCCATCAGCCTGATAAAATATTTGATCAACAGTGTCAAGCCTCTCCAAGTATGATGCAAGTTTTTCCAGAGACGATGTCATGAACTTGAATGAATCAAGAAATCGTAAATTCATATCTATACCCTTTACGAATTTGGTAAAAGAGATGTACTTTTCTTTCGTTTGAGGCAAAAGATACACTCGTTGGCAGTACCTCTGTCCTCAACTGCTAAACCTCCACCAACCACTACATTGTTCTCAGAGGCTAGTCTCTCATCAGCTTCATCACTATTTAGTAAATTCTCAAGAGCAGGTATTTCGAATTTATTAACTGCATCAGTCTCGAGCATTGGTAACTCTCGCAATAAATGTAAAATACTTTAAATCAATGCTCTAGAAGCTTAAGGTTTTTGCTTCTCAGCTACTGACAAGCTTGGATCTTGAACCGAGATGTTTGCCAAGATGTTAAGTTTTTCTTCACCAAGACTCAACTATCTTATTATGTCATTAGCATCAGCTTTACCAACTAGTGCGTAATTGTACGATTTGAGAAGCAGGAGAGATATGTTTTTGAAGTACTGGGCCATGATTTCTGAAGAGTTCTGCTTCTCACTGCTTCAATCGATGAACTGTGATTTTTCGATCAACTTGTCGCCTTTTATTTGCACAGGGAGGAACTAAAGTAATGTGGTGGGGGAAAAGAAAAAAAGTAATATATGTGGGGTGGGGGAGTAGAAACAGGTGGGGATGAAGCTGAGATCGCAAAAGTATTCAAGAAGATGCTCGCAGAGCCAAAAATCATTCTTCTTAGAGCTCACTGAAGAAATCATCAAGTACTTCTTCGACGTCCAGGGTTTCAAAATAACATTGAACGAGTTCGTTTTCAAGGAGGTCGCCTCTAACTGAAAAAGAACAAGAGTGAAAATCGCTGGCTTGGGCTAAATTTTCATTCCATTACTATGAAGATGGAGTAGAGCGCGGTGGCGTAATGGATAGAGCTCTTGCCTTCAACGCGGAGGGCATGGGTTCGAATCCTGGCCAGGTACCTCTAACTTTTTTTTCGAAAGAAAATAAGTGTATGTGCCATTTATATCGCGACTCTTTAAAAAATCCGACCTCATTGGGTATCGGTTGATTGTTGGTTACAAAAGTGGCTGACCATCCATCGGTAGTCAAAGTTTTCGGTATGGTGGGTCTGACAGTCCTAGCCTGATGTAATGTGTTAAACAGATGCCGGGTGGGGGACTTCCTCGACTTCACCATATATAAAAGGTTAATCATATAGAGGACAATATCCTTTATATATTAATCTTTTTTTTATAAAAAAAAAAAAAAAAAAAAAACTATGAAGTTGGAGCAACGTCGCGTACAAAGATGTTGGTCGAACTCTTTGCACCATCCTTGATGGTGCGGACATCTATGTCAAGGGAGTTGAGAAAGCAAAATGGATGAAAAGAATATTGCCCGATCGCTACGATAAAAAACTTATACTTGGTTTAAATAAAAAATATACTTACCTTTCATATTTTTGTTTTTTATTTTAATTACAGATTGGTTCACAACATCAAAGACGATGGATGTCCTTCTTTCAGCAGCTTCCTATGGATAGTAGTCCATGCACCAATCATCTTCGGTACATCGACGCAGTATGCACATTTAGAAACATACAAGCGATGAAACGATGGATGCTCGACAATCGAATGCACAAAGAGATTAATATTTTTTGCAATTAATTCTTTGTTATAGTTTTTATAATAAATGGTTTCCTTATTCGCAAAATTGTTAAATTATTTAAACCTACCATCCTCCAAATTTAATTTTTTATACTTAAGAGTAATAAATTATTTGCGTTGAAATCCATTTTATTAGAGTTAATAAAGTATTAGTGTAAATTTTGTATGTTGTACATAATCTCAGCTAACTTTCAGCTATAACTTTTTTTAATGAAATTTTAAAGTAGATTGGCTATTAGTATATAGTATATATAAGTTTTAAAAACTTATTTTTCTTAATATACTAGCTAAGCATAACTATTAGTTAAAATTTTATTGTTTGAAGTCTTTTAGATTCAAAGATATGTGGTAATAAAAGAAAAGAATAACAGCGGTTAAGATCAGTCCTTCTTATATCTAGTTTTTCAAATTTCAGATTTCTTAAATCAAGATTTAAATCAAGAAATATTTTTTTATAATTAAAGTTAAAAATTAAATTAATTTTAGCAAAAAAGTATTAAACTGTAAATAATAGTTCTTTTGTTCAAAAATCTTAATTTAGATTATAACATTTTTTTCATGAAATTTAAAAATATAATATCTATGCTTTTAAAAAGTATTTTGTATTATTCTACTATTTAAAAACAAACTATTAGTCAAATTTTTATAGCTATTAGTCTCTCTCAGATCAAAAGATACAAAACAATTCTCAAAATGAAGTTCGCTTAAGATCGTCTCTTCAAATAATAAGTTTTAAGAGCAGGCCGGAGTAGAATCTGATACCGACCAAGTAAAAATTGAGTTTTTTGTTATTTACTCAAGTATTAATCGGTTTATCTTCAAATTAAAGGTTGAGCGCAATAGATATTATTTTTATGAACATATGCACAATAAAAAAAATTCTACCGCTTTGTTTTTGAGAAAAGTAAGGAACGCTGAAGTCAAAGTTTATGTTTATAATATTTTCGCGTTCCTTACTTTTCTCATAAACGAAGCGGTAGATTTTTTCTTCTCGTGCATACATATTTGTTATAATAATATCTATTGCGCTTAACCTTTTTTATCATTGTGGTCCTGAAAAGGGCCGATTGTTTTTTACTATTATAGTCCTGAAAATGTCATTTTATAATTGTGGCCCTGAAAAGGGCCGATTATTCCTTTTTTATTTTTTTTATACCATTAGATGGTATATTTAACTTCCGCTTCACTTTGAGTAAACACTCTTCGTGGTCATGTAACTCGTCGAACATTCTTTTCGGTGTTGATGTATATAACGTTCGAAAATTATCTTGGGCGACGACGAAATATCAATTACTTGTGATTTTTTCTTCACTGGTGAAGAATCCGAGGAAGGTATGGATATGCGTTTTCTATCTCCTCTTCTTCTACTTTTATCTCTTTGTATCGACGTAAAGCCGGATTATACAATAAAATCGGTGATAGCGATGATATCTCAAGACTTGGAAGTGGAAACGAAGATTTGACCGGTGTAGAAACTACAGGTGTCCTTAGTCATCGTAGAGATGGTATTGACAGGAATTTATATTCTTCATCTATGATGAGAGGCTCCAATATTTCCCATTGAAGGTACTCACTTAAATCCATGTTTGGAAAATCAAAGTTTTCAATCTCTTGAATTAAAAGAGGTTGAAACTTTGCTAATCCTTCTTGCAAGAACGCGAAAGTTCTTAGACTAAAAATTTCTATTTCTTCGATTTCTTCTTGTTGATCCATGGTTGAAATGCGAAAAAACTAATGAAGTAACAGAGACTGAACGCTCTAATTTATACACACAACGCGAGACAAGTCACAAAGAATGGGGATGTTACAAAATCAACGTAACACAAGCTGCTAAGAAAGGGTAAAACATAGCGACGCGCTTGTAACATGGCAATTTGATCATGTTACTTATATATATAGTAATACGCATATAGACGACAAAAAGAAGCATACGGCTTATATAGTTCATTGTAGTTGAAAAATTTTCTTGCTTGACTTTAACGTTCATTATTCACCTTTTTTTACGAATAAAATTTTTTTTTGTGCTTCTGTTTACGTAATTAATTTTTTTTTTTTTGCTAATAAGATAATTTTGCAGTTACTTTGAGATAAAAAAATTTTTTTTTGTTACACTCGATTTAAAATTTTTATAAATCCTCTTAACGGTAATAATTTATTTTTCAATTGTTATTTCTTTTTGCATTTGTTACGTAAATTTACTCAATACCTCGAGGATATAGTTTTTTTTATATCAGTGTGATTGTTAAATAATCGTGCGAGTAAAATTCCCTGCTGCGTTGACGTTGTCTGCTTTTAGATTTTACCTTTTATTACATGGAAAGTCTACTTGCAGACGCTGGCTATAACTTAACAGTTTTTTTTGCTTTTGTAGAGAAACAGTGCCTCACGTAAAATATTTTAATATTACTATAAGACGCTTATTTTTTTTAGTTGAAAATTTTTTAATAATTTCTCTGAGTGGTATAATTTTTTTTACTTGCGTTTAATGATAATAATTTTTTTTGTTTGTTAAGCTAAAATCGGATTGCATACTGCTAAAATTTAAATTAACTTAACTAATAGTAATATAGTGCCTAAGCTTTAAAGTTAAGTTTATGATTTTTTTTCTTACAGTTAATAATAATTGATCGTGTTTTTTAATTTTAATTAGGAATTAATGTACTGAGAATTTCCTTTGAGCAACCCTGTTGAGATAAGGTCTCGTATTTAATTATTAGCAATTTTTTTTGTCGTAGGCCAACGTTATATAAGATAATAGCGTGAAAAATTCCTTTTTTTATTATGCAAATGGCAAACCGACTATTAAATTCAGAACTCCTCTGGGTTTCAAACGATTTGTGTCGTCGGGATGTTTTTAGGGCGGCAGACGAGATCACCAACTTAGTTGATCAACTTTCAGCCAATCAAATGTTTGCATATACTCGTAGAGGAGTTAGTATGGCGGGCTGTTTAGCTACCTTGAAGCATCGGGTTTTGAGGTACGAGCTCAGGAGACATCTGGGCGAACGAAGCGCTGCGTGGAATCCAATTGTCGATGAAATCGCGGATGAATCGCGACTAGGGTGTAATACGCTCCCTACAGGCAATTCCACCACCATGTTAAACGAACAGCACGAGGCTCAGATGAATGTGCAAGCGGACATTCATGCTAGTGACGAGCCAGCACTGCCTACTGGTCAAACAATAGGGATGTACCGAGACCCGATAACGTTTAATAACTCGACAGCACAATCACGCAGCAACCCGTTTATAAACCCGGCGAGTGAATCTGGAACGCGTGCGCCTCCCAGCGCTGGTAATGCTGACGGTCAACCGTTGACCACTCCTCAAGCCCAATCCACCCAATACCCCACTACATCAAGAGCCGTAACATGGCCAGATGCCACCCAATATTCTGAAGCGATGGATTTAACGACAGCGGCCGCTCAAGAAAGCGCAGCACCTAATATTATTACGCGTGCTAGTGAGAACGTTGTTATCACCAATACCACCAATGCTTGCCCCTCTTCAACAGTCACTTCAAGCCATTCGCATAGAGCAGCGAGCACCCTTCATGCTAACACGACCACAACCACCTACGGCGGACCTAACCACGCATCAGCTTCCTATTCATAACCTTACACTCAAGTACCTTCCTATTCTCATTCGTGGAGTCAGATCCTTCATATTATACCCCCTCCTGGATATGTGCCCCGATCACCGCTTCTGATCCCACCACCACCTTTCTTTTCAGCTATTCCAACACATTCTATGACTAGGCCAACAATCTATAGGCCAAGTAACCCCCTTGATGTGAATTCAGCTTATGCTTTTTCAGAGCCTTTTCCTTCGAGCATAAACACGTCGTTGTTCAACCGTGATAAACATACTATCCAGATCTTTGCCAATTGGCATATTTCATTTAAGGGAGACCGAAGAAAGGACCCTGAATCTTTTTTGACTAATTTGCAAGGGTGTAGAGCAGCCCATGGCCTCACTGTGGATACAATTATCAGGGCGTTACCTGCAGTGCTGAATAAAGAGGCCTATCAATGGTTTCGCAGAGAAAATCAAAATCAGCGCACGTTCGAAGATCTAGTCAAAGCTTTTCGCCTGCAATTCTGCATGAAGGACGTGCAAGAACATCTTAAATTTGAACTTGAGCGTAGAACGCAAGGCTCTTAGGAAGATGTTAATACTTATCCATCGAAATTGAGAGACCTTATCGACCAAGTTCGTCTACTGATGACCTTAGATGAGCAATTGAATCGAGCCTACCGAAACCTGCATCCTAGCTACGTTCAACGAATTCACCGAGACCAGTTTAATAGTTTCACGGAGTTGCAACGCCTTGGCAACAGAAAAGAAACCCGCAGAGCCCAAGATAGAGCCTACCGGCCCCCTTCAGCCCCTAATGAGTCGTTATTTCCTACTACGGCTTGCACAGGTATTAAGCAGTCTAGATTAAATAAAACTGCTCTCATTTCCCCTCTTGACTACACTGATGAGCAACAGCATCATGACCAAACTCCTGTGTTAGCTCCTGTCGCCAGTACCCATCAAGCACCTGTCACAAACCCTGCAGCTGTCACTCAACCACAGAGGAAATCGAAACGTAGCAGAATTCAGCAGAAACCCGCTTTAAAAAATCCCAACGCGCACTTTGCTAATAAATCCGGAACTAATAATAATCGAGTCATGTCTTCCAACGAACAATCGCGTACTCAGGGCCAAAATAGTGCAAAGTTTCCCTTAAATAAAAACCCGACCCCGATAGTTGAATATTTTTGGCGAAAATAAAAAGAACCGTGTTTTAGGTGCGGAAAATTGGGCCATTGGTTGTGCGAGTGCACTCAACCTTTTAAATTTTATGGTTGTGGACAACTAAATACTCACATTAAAGAGTGCAAACGGTGTAATTTAGCGGGAAACGAACTAAGGAGGGAACATTAAGAGTCGCTGTTTCTTCCGATCAAGCGCGTCAGACTCGACCGCTTCTAAGTAATTTAATCCGTGTACATGCTCGACAACCCCAAAATCATAGAGCGAAACATAGTCCGGCCATTAGAAGCGGATCATAAGTTAGAAGAGAGCAATATGGCAGACAGCCATTACAACGTCGACGAATCGATGAATTTAAAGAGCGAGCAAGTAAAAATCGAGCAGAGCAAACGAGCAATACGTTCTAGTGAGAACATAGATAGCAAAATAGTGCAAACTGGGACAAATAATCCATGTTCTAATAATGATAATAATCAATCATGCCCATCTACCCTTTCTAGCAACATAAAATATTCGCTCGTTTATCTACTTATTATTACTGGCCAGGATATTACCACGACACTTATCAATGTATAAGAGCGTGCCAAGAGTGTAAAGCTCATAAACAATCTCAACAGGCTCCAGCTGGTCTAATGGGAGAAAGATATATCCAAGGCCCATGGACGGTAGTCTCAGCAGATATAAATGGCCCAAAGCCACCTTCGAGAGCCGGTTATAAATATATTATAGTGTTTAAAGATCTTTTTACTCGATATATAGAATTAAAACCCCTTCGTAAAGCAGACGGTAAAAACGTGATTAAAGCATTAGAAGAACTTGTCATTAATAGATGGGGCTGTCCACAATGTCTAATAACAGATAACGGATTAGAATTTAAAAATCAGGTTGTAGATGAGCGTTTAGAAAAGTATGGCATTAAACATTCGACTACTCCTCCTTATCACGCGCAATCATACCCGGTAGAGCGAATCAATCGTAACCTAAAACCTATGATTAATAGTTTTATAGAGCAAGACCATCGTGATTGGGACAAACACCTAGGAGAATTTAGCTTTGCATTAAATACTATGGTACATTCATCAACAAAATTCACTCTAGCCTTCCTTAATATGGGTCGCGATCCTATTCCGTAGATCCATTAAAAATCCTACACCGATTCAGCAAGGTAATATAGAAGAATGGGCAGACAGAGCAAAGAGATTACCGGCTATACATAATTCCGTTAACAAATATGCAGACAATGCAACGGCTCATCATGCTAAATATTATAATAAGAATCGACGGCATGTAACGTTTGAACCAGAAGATCTTGTAAGTCGTAGGAATCATGCATTATCTTCGGCTATAGACAAATTCGCTGCAAAGTTAGCGCCAAAATTCATTGGCCCGGCCAAAGTTATTAAAATATTCTTACCGGTGGTATATTTAGTTGAAGACGTCGATACCAAGCGACAGGCTGAAGTTTTTGTCAATGATCTAAAAAGATATATACCGCCTAGATGACAACAACACCATAACACATCCCCTCCTATTTCAGGAAATGCAACGAGCAAGGCCGGACAATTTGCACCAAATGAGACGGGCTGTAAGCGTAGGACCCGGCAGAGAGTCGTACAACGACTTGACATTCCACCCACTCCAAGAGGAAATGAATGTAAGCGTGGGAGGCCACCTAAATCCGCGTTGCCAACGTACTAAGGCCTGTATGAGAGGGACTCGCCACTTGTGTGATGCAGAGATAGAAAATGCACCTCATACCTACGAGTATGATGAGAAAGTGCCGTCAACCTCTACCACCCTTCTAGCTCCACCGCAATCCTTTCCAGCTCCTGTCACCAATTCACCCTCCTCCAACTACACCCACCCCCTCTGCCTCAAATACCAGCTCCGAATGCTATCCTCTCTCCTTCTCAAGCTGTCCTGTGTCTTCAGTCAATCCTACCATCCATTGCCGCCATTAACCCCTTCCAGCTTCCATTACTAAAACCCTACCCTGTCACAATCAGTCTATCCGGTCACTAACACCCTCCTCCAACTTAAACACCACCACCTCTTTTAGCTACACTGTCACCCTGCCCGACACTAAGTACCTCACAAGAACCTTTACCCTCGATCCCTCCCTTGATGTCTCTAAAAGTATCCCCTCCAGCTATTATTCCTATCCCTGCCCTTCCAGCCCGTGATCCATCGCCTAATCGACCTGTTGCTGAAAACGAAAGGCCAAATCGAGCAATCGGAGATGCAAGACCAAATTGTTGGAATTGTCAGGGAGGCAACCATAATTGGACTGTTTGTAGAGCCCCCAAATGCACCTTCTGCCATGGGTGTGGCAAACCAGGCGTTACTAAGAGAACTTTCAGCTAGCCAAATCATTATTTACTTTTATTGACATTCTTTTTGTGTGTACTAAGTAAACTTGCTTAAATAACCTTCAGTCATTCACATTTATTATCAAGCTCACTAAAACTGCCAGCTGCTTGCAAAAAAAAAAAAATTTTTTTATACCAAGGCTCAAATGCTAAATTTACACGATATTTTGTTTTAATAGATTACTGCTTAAGAGGACGCTGTATCTCTCTATCCTTTTCTAATTAAAAAATGTAAATTTTTGGGAAAACTAGTTATTATTGATAGAAATTAAGGGTTGTCCGCTACTTGTTTAGTAAAAATTAATATTTTCTTTGATGAGGACCAACTAATTTTGTTGCTTTTTTTTCAAGTAAAGTTTGACATACTTAAATAACGTATTCTCTAGCCTTACTTAGGATTTTGTAAGTATGTCAAACTTTACTTGAAAAAAAAGCAACAAAATTAATTGGTCCTCATCAGAGAAAATATTACTTTTTACTAAACAAGTAGCGGACAACCTTTAATTTCTATCAAGAATCACTAGATTTTCAAAAAACTTACATTTTTCAATTAGAAAAGGATAGAGAGATACAGCGTCCCCTTAATACAACATAAAAATTATCTTAGCTAGATTTCATTCAACTCAAATGTTTCAAAATAGCTTATTTTATTGTAGAATTGCTGCAAAATAATAATCTTAAAACCTAGCATGCATCGAGAAAGTACCAAAGCGTCATCTTACAGTAAGAAAAATTTGTTTTATAATCTAAATATTCAATATTGTTTTTTTGTATGATTAGTAAATAAATAAAAAATTTTTTTTTGTTCTGAGCATGAATGTAACAACATGTAAGAATGGGATATGAGTGTTTTGACTGAATAAAAATTCAAATAACTAGATTTAAGAAATATAACTTTTGTAAATTATAAATGGACAAGCCAGTCGCGTCATTTTACATTAAGCATCCTCATACACAGCGCGAAACACTTACACTTAATTTAGCGAAAATAAAGTCAGCAGATACAGCAGATGAAGATTTTCCTATATACACTTTACTACGCTGCAGATAACACTGTTTATCTTAGTCTAAGCCCTACTATTTTTTTCATATACTTAAACTTTCCTTAATTATTGCTAGCTTGTATTTTTTTTGCGTTTGACAAAAGTATCCAGTTCCACCGAATACTTCCGTGTGCCGGGGGGAATTGTAACATGGCAATTTGACCATGTTACTTATATATATAGTAATACGCATATAGACGACAGAAAGAAGCATACAACTGTTGGCAAGAAGGAAAGCAGACGACGCGAGTCAAACCCATAATACCATACCCGAGTTCGTTGGCGCACACGCGCGAGTTTATAAGGCTTTTATAATGTGCACAGATAGGGCTAGCAAGCCGCTTGACTTGAGTAGCTAAGTTGGGGTCCGTTAAGGATTGTTTGTCTCTCTCTTGCGGCGCGCAGCGTACGGTAAGAGCATTGAGCTTGGTCGACAGAAAGAACACGCCATTGCATCATTCTTTCTGTCGTCAGCATAGCAAAAGGAGCGCTACGACCGACTGTCATGTACAGTACTTTTTTGCGTGCGCTAGAATAGTACAATTTATTGTGTGAGTGAGACGAATTAGCGACACCTTTTATTTATTTTACATCAAGCCTTGCAATTTTACGAGTGTCTTCTTGCTAAGCCAAATGGCTTAATTTAGTGCTTTACTTGTGCGACGTGTGTGCCGGGCGATCTCGTGCGCGTTCTAGTGCTATTTTCCCTTCATGCTAATATACTCGTTTTTTTTACTGTGTGCTTGTGCCCTTTTTGCGTGTGTTTTTGTTTTAACTATCTGCTTTCACTTTTGCTAATAGTTTCTCTGCTATTGCAAATGGCGTCGCGTACGTTATACGCGGCTGGCGTCCATTTTGAGCGCGCGTGCTATACTTGTGTATTTATTACAATAAAGCTTTTTTCTTTTATTATTCAATTAATTGAAACTCACGTATTACCTAACATATACCCTAGTGCAACCTCCTAATACCCAAGGTTGTCACACGCTATTGGTGCGAAGTAGCTTGCTCGCAAGATGGATCGTACGTCGCAATATATGATTGGCGCACCACAGCTGTGAGAAAATCTATAACTACACGGTTTCTTTCTCGCTGTTTCATTATAGCATTATGGAAAGCAAGAGTCAACAGCTCCGTTAAAAAAAGAACCCTCGTAGCACAAAAAAGATCAAGCAACACAATGCTCTTTGCAGAGCCATCGCAGAGATGGAAAGCCAACGAAACCATCCACAACCAGAAGAAGTTTTATTGGATTCACCACCTCCTCCTTTGGCACACTCTCAAGTTGATATACAGAAATCTAAATTTCTGAATATCAACTTGAGAGATAAGAGTGCAGGTAGAAACGGACAGAGCAGTCGAAGATTTGCTTTAAGAAACAGAATAATATTAAACAATCGGCCCTTTCCAGGGCCACCAATTTTTTTAAAAACGTTGGAACGATTTATTCATTTTTAACATTCTAAAATAATAAAATCCTTTTTTATTTAATATTTTACATCTATATATACATATATATATATATATATATATATATATATATATATATATATATATATATTGTATGTATGTATATATTCTCTCAAAGACTTGTACCTTTCAGATTTACTTTAGTGGTTTGTTTTAATTTGGAAATGTAGTGAAAGTCTCTGTTAAAACTGTTAAATATATTTCTTATACTCATAAGAAGTATGTACGAGAGAGGGGGAGGTTACTATATCTTGTCTGTCTCTTTCTACTTAGCGTCTCTTTTTTAGGGTTTGCGCACTCTTTAGTCAGTCGAGCTTTAGGCGTAAGCAAAGATAGTACGATACACCTTGTATTAGTCATTTGTTGTAATGATTAATTCGTAAATAACAAAAATCTCAAATAGACAAGGACAGACAATTTGGCCTGCTCTTAAGACTTTTCAACAGCTTCAAGAACAGCTCTAAGAAATTAAATTGTTATTTAATTTAATTCAAATATCAAATTAATCATTACAACAAATGACTAAATGTGAATTAACTTTTGTTTTATTTTTTTTCAAAAAACTCATTTAAGTTCAAAAAATTCTTTCACTGAAATTTTTAATTACATAACTAATGATAACATAGGAACAAATATTTCTTTTTTTTTTCTTCAACATACCTTTTTTTACATAAACTGTAAAAATATAATATGCTTTTGACAATTAAAATTTCATAAATATAAGTCTCTCTTAAATCAAGAAATTCTTAAAATGTCTTTCGCAAAAGGTCATTTTATCAAATAATAAGTTTTAGGACTTCTTAACAGCTTTAAAAAACAAATCATGTTAAGAAAGTATTTTCTATATCATTTAACCATAGCAAACATATATTCAAGTGTGAAGGGTCTAGCCGGGTAAGATAGGTAAATTGGCCCCAGAAGCAGAGAGAAAAACTGATATAGCCATCATATTCTGTATAAAAAAATATACCTCTATAAAATTTTCAGCCCTCTAAACCTAAACCTAACCTCAAATACGCAATTTTTCGTTTTTTGAGTCTCTTAGCTCTACCTCCGTCAATTTTTAAGCTAGAATACTCTTTTTCTTTTTAATTTAGGTTATAAACGACTCTAGTCATTATTTCAAAAAATCAGTTTTGAAGCTTTTTGACTACTTTAAAAAATCAAAACCATATTTATAATATATTTTTATATAATTTTATTTAAATAATAAATTAATAATGACAATAAATTACTATGTAAACATTCACTTGTATTTTTCTTGAAAAACTCATTTTGGTTAGAACTTTTTTTCTGAAATTTTAAAGTAATCTAACTATAGATATTTAGATATTTCAAAATTATTAATTTAAAATTTTGTAATATAATCCTTTTCAATTATCGAAATAATAAAAACTTGAATTATAAAATATTAATTTAAAAGATTTTTAATTTCCAATTATTATAAATATTTATATTGAATCAGAAAATATAAAATTTACATATAAATTATTGTGTGTATGAAGGATGAGGAGTTGGTAACAGACAAGGTGATTGAAATACTCATGTTTTAAAGTCTAACAACACATTTATTATTAATAATAAAACATTACGACGTAGCATTCATACAATTAACTAGTGTGTACATATGATGAATAATAAATTCGTGTATGATTATGAACACATCTTCTTTTCCTAAAACTAGACTATTCTTTTTTAATAATTTGATGAGATCATTTACAAAATTATCATAGAAACTAGACATTGTGCTTTTTATATCGCTAGAAGTATAGTATACATATTGAGATTCCTGACTATTTTCTAATACATTTTTCATATTTATAACCATTTCTCGTAATATATAATCTACAGATTTTACAACAGTATTTAAATATCTAATTCTATAATCTATACATTTTGATAAATCTTTTAAACGTTCAAACGTGACACGTTTAAATACTAGTGACCGATTAAATCGACCATATTTTTTCGGCGGTCCACCACACTCCTCTCCTTCTGGTTGTGCATCATTGGGTACCAATTCAAAAGCTCTCTCGTGAAAACTAATCATAAAACGGATAGTGTATCCAGGAATAGATAGCCGCTGATCCAGCATAGATTGCTCGTTATAGCAAGTGAAAAAATCTTTAATTTTATCGAATTCCTGCTTCAACGCCTCCCAACAGTCCAGTGACAGAGGTGAACCTTGAAAATTGGCTCCACAGAAGCGTACTACGGGTGCAAACTCCTTTTTGCCTTCGCCGCCTATATTCTCCAGGCCTACCTGGATAATTTTTCCAAAAAAGCTATTCAGCCCGTAGACCATTGGCAGAACCTGATGCCAATAGTTTTTCTTGCTGTTTTGTTTTATTAAATATGCCAAGCCATTACCAAATGTCTGCTCCAGGCTTCTCTTTTGACCAACCATCTTGCTTGAGCTTTGTTGTTACTGCTGCTTTCACCGTCGTCAAACTGTGGCAAGACTGAGTGGGTGCCGCTTCTTTTATACTGTAAAAATTGGTGGGGGCACCGCAAAAAGCTGTTGTGCGACCAATCAGAGACAACCAAATATCATATTACTCGTACAAGATTTTTCCCACAAAATTCTTGACTTAAGTATCATTTTTTTGCAAGTTCTGTGAGAAATTTTCCAACAATTTCTTGAAACCCAATCCGCTAGACATAAAATACAGAAACATGATACAATAATGACCACAAACGTTGGAATATTCGCTTTGTAAGCGTTTATTATTCCATCTAAATTTTTTACAATTTTGCTGAATACGTCGTAAATGTTGTCAAATTTGTGGTGGTTTACCAAGACTATCAAAGTACACACCCGTGCCATACTTATCAACGTATATGGCAACCCAGTACGCACCACGCTGGTTATAATTTTGCGTATTAAGCACAAACGCACAAGGTTTCACCCACATCAGAGGAATCCGATCCGCTGGATAAACGCCTACTGCATGAAACTTGATCCTCATCAGATATTGAACAATCTCTTTTGAATTCATTGCGGAGAATTTCTAAAAATTCTTCCGAAATCAGCGATTTTACGCTAGGGTTAAGTTTCAGTAGCCAATGTTTCAGATTAGCAACGTTATTTAGTGCACACATGTAATTTGAATAAGGTGATTTTAAGTAATGATGCATGCACTGTACACTGCTGAAATTTAAATTTCTAAAAGCTGGACAATCTTGTTCTTTTTCTAAATTTTCAATCTCACAGGTGGTGAGCTTGGAAAGTAGTTCAAGGTTTTCTTGACCTCGCACGAAAATTGTACGACAATTTATGCAAATATCTTCAAAATTTTTGTATAATCTTTTTATTGATATATCACCTTCGTACCACTCCAGACCATGATGATTCAGTGTCACCCAATTGTTCTGTCTCAAAGCATTTTTAGGTAAGCGTCTTAAATTACAAGGAGGCGCCACAATCCAATGAGCGATAAAGTTTTTATGAATAGCAAGTACAGCCACCTCCTTTGGAATCAAACGATTTTTGTTGTCCTTTAAAAACTGCACATCAATTACCACGTCCATACTGTTTGCAATAAAAGTTGCTCGCCGACTGAGATAAGAAAGCTGGCTTTGCTTTACTGTAATAGTGAGAAATGTACCCCCCACCACCACTACTTAACCGCTATAATCCACGACAACCTGTCTCGACGAGTCAATTTCGAGCAAATTATCGTATTCAGCATAAATTATACAATTTACAGCGCCCTCTAGTGGGTCGTCGAATCTAACATCAATTCGTACATTACCATTTCTTATCAAATTCCAATGACTGCCATCACTCGCCGATAAATCAGGTGTCAAATCAAAAGCGAATAGGCAGTAACCGTTTGGATAGTCTTCACGGCTGAGAGGAGGCCGTATAGCTCTGTCCTTGTCTGATCTAAATTTTTGTTATTATTAATAAATTAAATATTGTTATATAAAAGTAAGGGTATAGCCCAATAGATTTTAGGACAACCAAACGATCCTATTCTATGAAAAAACATAAAATTTTCATTAGTTTTCAAGTGAGGTCTGAAACAGAATAACAGCTATCAATTTCATTTGTTTGTCAATTTCAGACCTTACTCGGAAACTAATGAAACTTTCATATT
Organism: Anastatus disparis; assembly: GCA_017163975.1. Classification (NCBI taxonomy): domain Eukaryota; kingdom Metazoa; phylum Arthropoda; class Insecta; order Hymenoptera; family Eupelmidae; genus Anastatus; species Anastatus disparis. The sequence continues at coordinate 312,743 of JAFFSR010000396.1, read as the reverse complement.
TTTTCATCAAATAGGAACGTTTGCTCGTCCTGAAATCTTTTGGGCTATACCCTTGCTGTTGTATAACTATATTTGATTTATTAATAATAATGAAAATTCAGATTAGACAAGGATAGAGCTATACGGCCTCCCCTTAATCGAGTTGCCTGAATTCATAAAGTGAATACCTGTGCCGGAAAAAAGTGTATGATAAGCATCAACGTACATTTTGCTTTTTTTGAAATCTGGCTGTAAGGGCTTCGATGGCACTTGCATTCCATCAACGTACAGACACAAAAAATTTATATTAAAATTCTTGAAATTGAATGGGTTAAGACTTTTATCTCCGTTGTAAGCTCTATTTTCAACAAAACCGAGTATCATTCTTTCCGGCAGTTGACCTAATATGACATTGTCGATTGTTTCCCCATGCACATCATTATGTAACGTAACAGCCTTAACTTCTACACGTGTCAGTGGGTATTTTGCAGTAGTCTGTGACAATAGTTTTTCGTGTGCTAGCACAAGTGAAGGATTTAATCTTACCCGACGCACAAAAAGCGTAGCCTTGATAATATTCACCGTGAAAGCACCAGCGGGATCCATGGGACAGAATTCATCACGAGAACGCACAAGCCTTACTCTAACTTCAACACCACCCAGTAATAATTTGTCTTGATTAAGAACATCACAATGTAAATGACCGAGTAAATCAATCTTCCTGACAATCATGAGTGCCTTACGTTTATTGAGACCTACATCACCACCTGTGGTATCGTCCATTTTTCCTGCTGTATCATCGTACCACAAACCACTCGTTAAATGAGACTTTTTAGCTGTCGGACCATAATTTAGTAATGTTACAATGTAAGTTCTGTATGCATAAGCATTGTTTGGCGGTGAAACAGGTTTCTGATTGAATAGCACGTTGACTTGATTAAACAACGAATGCAAAAGATTATTTATTGGTCCAACGTTCGGATCCTTAGGTGGTTCAGCACTAGTGCATGTTACACTTACACTTAACATTGTGTGAGCCAAGTCTAGATATTCACTGTTGCCAGGGATTGTAAATTCAATTGGTGATTGGTCGTTAAGTGATGATATCGGTTTGCACTGTACCCAGTAAGAGCCTTCAATTGCGGTCTGTGTCGAGGGTAATTCAAAGAGTGATAATTCCGACTTGATTGACTGACAAGATTCTGTATGCGCCAACTCCATTTTGAAATTTTAATTTTCGAAAATATCTCTACACTGAGAGAAAATTCATGCTAATAGAGCATGCGAACTGCCATCTATGCGAGCATATAAAACATTGATACAAATATGACAGGCCGTGAGAAGCTCTATTAGTATTGGATTACCTTATCCTAAAAAAGATGGTATGGAGAGTAACTAAAGCATGAACGGCATTCACTGATGACTCGCGTGGTATACTTCGATGACTCCCCACTCTCATATCCTTTGTTTGCTTGAGTCGCCTCCTCTTTTGGGTGGCGACGCGAGCAAACACGGCTGGTCTATACCCAAAATTATGTTGCAAATTTCTCTAACGTATTTTCGTAGCGTGAATCTTTTATTTCTTTTCTTTTCTTTTTTTATGATGGGAGATACGTTATAAATATAACCTGTTAAACTTTTTAACTTTAAATAATTAATTTTTAACTTAAAATTTAATTATTTTAAACCGCTGGAGGGGCAGATGAGCATGTACGATTTTACGCCAGAGATATTTCGGAGTAGCGTTGGTCTAGTGCGTAACGTTCGCGCTAATCCTTTAGAGTATGCGAGTTCAACTCTCGGCTAGGGTCACTTTTTTTTTAATTTTTTTTTTATTGTTTTAATATTTTTTATTCCTTTTTATATTTATTTTTTTTTAGATTTTGTATTTTTTTAATAATTTTAAAATTTTATTTTTCACAAGTACGCTTGTTTTTTTCAATGAAAATTTTTTAAAAATAAATTATTCTTTATAGGTAGTAATTACAAATAATGATAAATAAATAATAGTGATGTTTATTTTATAATAGTGATGTTTATTTTATAATAGTGATGTTTATTTTATAATAGTATAGTTTAATTTATTCATAATTTAGTTCATAAAATTTACAATAAATTACAATAAATAAATAAAACTGAGTTATTATTATTTATGTTATAATATATATTGTATATTGAAATATGTTTATAAAGACAAAATTGAACTATAGTATTGTAAATATCACTATTATTTATTTATTAATATTTTAAATTATTTTCTATATGAAATAATTTATTTAAAAATATTAATAAAAAAAACGAGCATATTTTAAGTAACTTGTGAAAAAATAGATTTTAAAATTAATAAAAAAATAGAAAATAAAAAAAATATAAATATAAAAAGGAATAAAAAATATTAAAACAATAAAAAAAATTTAAAAAAACGTGACCCTAGCCGAGAGTTGAACTCGCCTACTCAAAAGGAAAAGCGCGAACGTTACGCACTAAACCAACGTTACTTCAAAATATCTCTGGCGTAAAATCGTACATGCTTATCTGCCCCCCAGCGGTTTAAAATAATTAAATTTTAAGTTAAAAATTAATTATTTAAAGTTAAAAAGTTTAACAGGATATATTTATAACGTATCTCCCTTCATAAAAAAAGAAAAGAAATAAAAGATTCACGCTACGAAAATACGTTAACGAAATTTGCAACATGATTTTGGATATAGACCAGCCGTGTTTGCTCGCATCGCCACCGAAAAGAGGAGGCGACTTGAGCAATAGAAGAATGCCATAGTTAGCAGTAAAGAAAGAATAGTGGACAAGCCACGTTTACTTCCTTCACGTCCCATGAGAGGATACAGCGCTAGCTATTGAAGGATATTAGAGTAGGGAGCTACTAAAGCATGTAAACAAACAGTTTTTGGATAGCACAAACCTCGTAAGAGTAGATGGCGCTGTTATTAAAGCATATGATATTACTTACTAACTTTGGATACGTAGACTACATGCTCTATTGGCATGAATTTTCTCTCAGTGTAACCACACGTGCTTTCTTATTCTGCTTCTTCTTCTTCTTTTTCGCAACCTTACCACTTTTCGAGCGTTTAGCCGCTGAGATGTTTGTAGTACCAGCTGCACTCGACGACTGAACTGACGATGTCTCGTTCTTCTTTTTATATTCAGATTCTTCCCCCTCTTTTGCACTCGACTCACCGAAGAGCAATTTGTCCAGAACAACGTCAGCTTTTCTTTTGAGATTTTTACCACTCTCGCGAATGCGCTTTTTGGCCGCCTCTTTAACAGGTCTGCCACCTAGAGTGACATCATCTTGGATATTTTTACCCACTCGGAGAGCCTCTTTACCGACCACTTTTGCACCTTGTTTGATCTTCGGTATAGCTGCTCGGACGAGACCTTTCAAAAAACTACCTACTCCTGCACCCGACTGGTGATAACCAAAACAAGGTTTACCAGCTCTAACGCACTTACCCCCACCACCAACCATTTGGTTATTGAAGAAATCTTCAAACTCAGACATTTTATCGGATGCACTAAAAGTGAAGCGTTACAGTCAACGTACCTTAGTCGAATGGAATGGGAAATCCGTGTTTGTCTCTTATATATATTTCGATCGACTGAAACACTGAAGACAGCAGTGGTAGGTACATGGGTGGTGAAAAGTTTTTAATTTCAACACCTCCGTAAACGTAATCGCGCAAATGAAGCGAGACTATACGTAGTAAGCTCGTGCGCATGTCACCTGTTACGTAAGGCTGGCAAATGTTGCTGTAAACCATCAGCACGGTTGGCAACCCATTTACAAGATTTGCTGGACGATTACCGGTAATGTAGTGTTCTTTATTACCTTTGCAAGAAAAAATTCGTACATTTTCCAGACCTAAAATTCTAAGTAATTTTTCTGATAGTGTAAACGTGTGCTTATAAGTTGTACAATCTTCTCCACATCGACATCTAACCCGTACATAGACACCAGCTTGGATTTCAAAATATAAATGATTTTTCACATTCTCGAGATTATTTATTTCTTCTGAGAGACATTCAATATCACGATAAACACCAGGTTTGACTCTGGCAAACACCTCGGCCCCCTGTTGAGTCTGTTCTGTTTCTCGCAAAACATTCGCCATTTCACGTTTAGCTCTTTTAACAGAAATGACTCCCTCCCGCTCAACTATTGATATATGCTAAAATGTGAGAGGTATTTGAATTTCCGTGAGTCCTACACACCAGTCGCCATGAAGATAAAAATTTTGTGATAATTGTGTTGTGAAATGTGTCGCCACATTGTGTGGAAAGACAAACTTGCTGCTGTTGCTCGGTAAAACCATGTAAAATTCATCGTTCATTGTAAATTTTTCAAATCTTTAGCCGCTATCCAAGAATTGAATTTTCTGGATACCCCCTCCAACTGACCAGATATTGTTTTTTCGACCCCCTACCTTTACTCTTTAAAACCTCGTCAACCTCAAACGCTTCGCTATCTGAATCCTTGCGGACTCTGCTCAACTATTCTTCGTAAAAATATCCGTCAATTTTTTCTCCACCAAGATCTGCCAAAGTATAAACGGGTGGTTGTTGTCTTGTGGCGACTCTTATAATTTTAAACAGATCCAGAGTCCAGCCACCCTCGTATGCTTTCCTGAAGGCTGTCTTGGCACGACTGACACGAACCAGATCACCAACGCTGTATTTAGCTACTCTAAACGGCTTTTTTTCGCTGTAACGCAACGTCAAATTTCGACGTACCACGTGAGCATTATATAAGTTGACCTTGGAAGGGGGCATTTTTATGGCACTGTGCCACAACTCGTTGTAACACGTCGCAATTTTTTGCAAAACATCTATATAACGTCTTGTGCACGAGTGAGTAAAGCATCGCCAGATTTGACCTTTAAGAGTTCGAATAAAGCGTTAGGCAATGGCCGCCTTTATATCAGGGTCTCTGACGACTCGGTAGGTAATATGTTTCTTTTTAGCACCTCTTGCACCTCTCGACCGATAAATTCCTTACCTTTATCAGTCTGTAGGTAAATAGGATGTCTATCATCACATCGTGATAAAATTTTGTTCAATACTACAGCAACGCTGTGGCTCGTATTGTCGAGAAGAAATCTGCCAAGTCTGCTTCCCACACCTTAAAGGGGCTGAAAACGTTGTAATGTCGACGAGAAAAACGATGTCTCACGAGTTTGTGTAAGGTATGTGCATCCTGGCTCTTCAGCCAATTGGCGGTGGTATTGTTATCAAATTTTTTGGGTTGCGCGCGTTTCAGTAGATGAGCACCAGCGTACGCTGATGGTGCAGAAAGATTATAGTAATAATGCTCAAGACCGTCCGGCTTTGAGGTCTCCTTCTTCCTTTTCTCCTTTTTTCTTTTCTCCATCTTTCTCATTGCTCCTTTACCTCTTATAAATTAGCTTTCTCTCTTTCTTTTGCTGTCTTATAAATGTATTTTTAATGCGTTTTAAAAATTTATCAAACGCAATTTTGCTGATCATGCACAAACAGTAATACCAGCTGCAGTCTTTTCATTTCCATCCGCAGTCTCCGAGAGCATGCGTGAAAATGCTCGTTTAGCCAGCTGTCTGTCGGCTTTTATATGATTCGTTATTTTTTTATTTGAATATGAAATATCGTGCTCTAGACAGGCATTGTCAAGAGGGTTTTTTCCTCTCTGAACACGTCTGAGACGCTCTTCGAGATGTGTGCCAGGGCCGAGAAACTGGTAGCCTGGCAGATGCATTTCAAATGGTACAACTGAAATCAATTGGTCTATAAAAGTACTAGTTTTCTCCCCCTCCTCCTCCTCCTCCTTCTTCTCCTCCTCCACCCCCTCCATCACTTCCTTCCATGCTTTCACATACGGTTCCATTTAAGCTGCTCGAGACGACTCTTTTTTGCAGGGGTTGATGGCGTAGCTACCAACTCGCTACAAACTTTTTTACGCTTTTTCGCACTCTCAACTTCTTTCTCCTTTACGCTCGTCCGACTAGTAGCTGTTGAAGTATAATAACCTTCGTTTTCTGACGACGATGACGGCGATGAGTCAGCGCTATGAGATGCAATCTTACGCCACAGTTGATCGTTACCAATGAATTCTTGAGGTATACTAACTTGTTGCAGGACGCGTGCAAACTGTTTGTATCCGCGTGGTGGTGGTTTTTCTCTACTTCTCATAGCCTCGTTCACTAAATCGACAATATTAGTACCCTCGACAACAGCGCCATCTAGTTTGATTATACCACGACTATCCCATTCAATATTACCAGCTTGTCGCAAGTATCTAATGAGACATCTAGCATTGCTTCGAAATTTCTGCGGTACCGACTCGACAATCTGTTCGTCGTCGATTTCGTCATTATTGCCTCTATCCATTGTCGTTCCCGTTTCTAATAATGTTGTCTCGTGTGGACGTAATATACCCCCACTCTCATCCTTCTCCTCCTCTCTTAGATGCAAGTAACGCAGCAAGATTTGCTGATATTGCAAAGATTTTTGGCGCTCATCACCCGCAGAATGTAAAATTTTACTCATTTTCTCGTCGAGGCGTGTCGTGGCTGTACCAGGTGCCTGGACACTGGATGCTGGTGTTGTATAATTGGTAGTTGCTACGTCATACTGTTGCTGCTGATGCTGTTGCTCCAAGCACTCTTGCGGTACTAAAATCATTTTTCTTGCGTACTCCATGCCGATAAAACAGGTTTCAGAATTAGCCGCAGTAAATATGCTGATTTTACCATCAATTTCCTTTTTACCTCCAAACTACCCAGTTTAGCGAGTTTCCGCAACAGAGGTGCAAATTTCCGCAATTGTCTCTTATAATACTTGCTGAGTGAAATATTTTCACGTAAAATGTTCAAAGCACACTTGCAAATGTACGTTATAAGTTTAGAATTTGCTTCGCGTACTATAGCCTTAACTTTATAGAGTTCGCTTTTACACAAGAAATGTAGCTGAGTCCAGTACTTTTCTGGAATTGGTCTGCTGCTACGACTACGTCTTACCGGCTCTATTACAATCGCACGACTGGTACATTATTCGAGCGAGCACTAGCTTACATTTTCAGGCGTACCCTGCTTCAGATCTATGAACAAATAGCCGTGTGGCTCTGCTGTGGCATCGAGTTATGCCTCTTGCAAAAAACGAGGCTCCTCGGGGCAAACTTGACGTGCCAGATGATTTATTTGCGCTTGATTGCGCGGATTTTTAAATACCACGATGTAATTAGAGTTTAGAGAGATTTCTCGCTGACCTTGATGAAAGAGATTTTGCGAAATAAAGATGACGCTCAAGTTATTGTGATGACTGCCTTTGGTAAAGAGATTGACTACAGCTCTGTTGGACGATTCTCTCATAAGATCGTCGAGAATCAAGAGTTTTGCTCGTAGATCATTGGCATAATCTTTGCTCTTCGGTAAACCCTCGTGAAATTCGATTCCTTCGGCCGACTCCTTGTAAATTGGCTGCCACTCGGTGTAATACAAAAGTATACGCTCGAATTTTGTATCACTCATGCGATCAATGTAATGCAAAAAATTCTTCACAAATACTGTTTTACCACACGAGCTGGGTCCACAAATCATCAAAGTCCACGGATGCACCCACCTGCAAACGTCCATGTTACCGCCGCTGCTAAACTTCTACTACTAACCTTATCACATCCTCGAACCACTCTACATATACGATCATTAGTAGTGATGAGTAAGAGTGGGGGGCGGCGGCGCGCGCGTGTGCAAGCAGCATCGTGCTGGCGCTAGCCATTCGTTTAGCTGATTAGCCATATAGCTGGCTGACGTCAGCATTATTCCGCTCTTTAGCTATATGGCTGGAAAAGCTTAACAAGTATTAACCTGTTATTTACTCAAAAGCGCTCGTCACCATCACTACTTGTACCTCCCACCACCACCTCCACACTCTGCTCGTCACCCCTACATTTCCAGTATAAAAGTAAAAGCAGCAGCATTTATAGGTTAGTGCTGTACAAGTTTTGGTATCGTGAAAATAAATAAGTTATAGTCAACAAATTTGAGCAAAGGTAATCAAATTTTAACAAAAAATTCATTAAAGACTCAAATTCTTAAATTTTGATAAAATTTTATAGAGACTTGTCGTGAGGAAGTGTGGTGATTATCCGTATCTTGCAGAAAAAACAATAATGATGAATCAAACAAAAAAGGTGCATTTCAAGGAAGGTAAACCGGATATTCACGTGATACGCGTGTGGGATTATGCGAGACGTGCAGCACGACGAGGAGAGTGGGAGCAAGTGGCTCGTGACAGAGAGAGATTTAAAATGAGAGTGGAAAGAATGAAGATCATTCTGGAACCTATAATTATGAAAAAAATTGACGACTACTTAATTAACAGAAAATAAATTTATTATTTTGTTATATTAATTTTAATTTCAATAAATTATGAAATTTATTATAACATTGTTTTTGTCTTAATTCTATAACCTATATATATATATGTACATAATATTTTTACTTCGGTAATAATATATCAACATTTATTTGTTATTTAATTAGATTTATAACCGTATGGATACCTATTCTCGTTATTTACAAATCGTCTCTTTGCGTACACGGGCTCGCATATTTTACATTCAGGTCGTGTTATAACATCGTGAAACCGTGTGCGTCTAATAGCGTCATAGTTTGCAAAAAGTGGCGGTATTTTACCAGTAATAAGATTTCGTATGGAATCAAAGTTTATTTCTTGACTCACCGACGAATTAAGTCTTATACCCTTGATTTTGCAAACACATCCTTCAACGCCATCTGGTGTCAAATATTTATATCCGTAAAATTTGGGTCCACCAGAGACGAATAATGTGATGCTTGTGCCAAGACCATAACAGGCCAATTCGTCGGTCAAGTCACCCAAGAACGGCCCTGTTTTCGCATCGTACTCACCCACGCGACGTACATACACAATAGAGTCAGTATCGTAATACAATACACGTTTACCCAACGGTTGCAATTCTTCGTAGAGTTTGAAACGCGCCAAGGCTGTGGTATAAGCGGCTACGACAACGTTACATAATGCCGATGGCTTGACAGCCGTTTTTGTGTTGTGCCAGCATACGTAAATTGTCGTATTGTCGATCGGTAAAATTGAGTCAACCTCGCTCTCAGCACTACAGAGTAATTCAAACAACCTCTGTGGATCATCCACCACTTCGGTCTTTGGCATATTTTCTCGTTGACCAAATTTACCCCACAATGAGTTTAAACAGAGTTTTGCTACAGATCTCAGACCAGCGTTATATTTTATTCGATTTCTATCTAATTTTATGCCCTCTTGTTGTACAAATTTCTCAATATATCGAGCAATCGCGTTTTCGTCACCGTCAGCACATTCCGAAGGGTAACCCGACGCATACGTTTCCTCAGTGAAAAATTTATCGATATAAGTTGGAAATGGATCACCCTGACCCCTGGCTTTGTTGTACTGAGTAATTTTATAAGACCATATTTCAAATATTTTTCGGATGATATAGCCCATTCGAACAGCTTTTCTCAACTCGTCAGCAGCCCACGTACCGATAAAAATACAATCATCAGGATTTTCATGGTCACAATCTGCGGTATACATTAATTCAGCACATGTTCGACACAGTGGAAACAAACGCTTATTATGCATTTTAACGGGGAGTACAGTATGATATAAATTTCGCGGCGGCAATACTTCACATTTAATAAGACCTTCAACGTGACTTATGTCATTCGTTTGACCCACCAGAGAGCGACACTCATCCACGTAGAGAGTTGGGTGACCAATGGGATATCGACCGTATTTACAGAAATATGGATATAATGAACACACGTCCACGTATTTTATTTTCTCACCCTCTTTTGCATCGTAAATTTTGACTGTATTGCCCGTTCGCCCGCCAAAAAATGCTTCTCGAGGATTTAACGGCGCGTGCCATTTTCGTGTCTTATCTTCAATGTACGACCTCATTTTCCGAGTACTCTCGATCGAAATCACACTCCCACTTTTCGATAAGTTCATAACCATGGGCTCGTATTTTTTCCGATATCCGCGCGGTTTTCTCGAAACGTTCGTCCATATTTTCACCGTTTACGAGCCTCGAGTCTTGGTTTATTGTGTAACACCAGACACAACCATGCCAATAACACCCGTGAAATTGTAAAACGATTTTCTTTCCATTTTCAAGTACGCAATATCCGTCCACTAGAGGGCCTTCAGGAAGCCTCTTTTCTCGTGCACGAATGGTATACTGAATTTGTCGATTCAGCACATTTTCCATCCAGCACAACCATCGCATCGCCTTCATAGACTGTTTATTTGCTTTTCTATAACCACCTTGAGGTATAATACCTATTGTATCTTTTTGTAAAAATTTTTTTCTATACACACGCATGCAAGAAGATGCGATGGTGGCGCACTCTACAAATGGATCTGTATTACCACATTCGATGAAGGTCTTGCAAAAAGCCAGACGTGCTAAACGTAAAATTTTTACATCTTGCTTACAGTATTTTATAATTTCATTTCTAAAATTAAATATATAATTTTTAGCTTTTTTTTCGTTATACCACTGCATAAATTCGCGTCGCTCTTCGATCTTCATCGAATCTGGCGAAAAAGTGCATATCGGTGGCATTTCTCCCACGTAATTCTGATTTTCCGGTGTATTAAAAAGATAAGGGAACGTACCTTTCTCGATATTAACAAGGCTGTAAGCTTTTGGTAGTGCAGCTAAACCCATATGTAGATAATTCAAACTATCTATGAATTTAACCGATAAAATTTCTATTATGATTATTTTTGACCCGTTTAAAATTACATTTGGCTTATTTCTGAGATCTTTACGTTCTGTTAAATGTTTAAGAATAAATTGTGCATCAAAACCCTGCGCATTGCGTGCTATACAAACGATTTGTTTGAAATTTTTTCTTGGTGCCAAGGCCAAATCGACTAGCTGTTTCACGGGGTCAATTTCAAACACACACTCGCGCATCCCACATACTTCGGAAGAATTTGATACATTTTCATCGTTTAAACAGTAACTACACACTTGCTGGACAACACATAAATTTGGTACATGCAGCCTTACTTTTTCAGCCTCACAGTCTAAAATGCTCTCTGATTGCTGAGTCTCAAAATCATAAAATAAATAAAGAATTGTTTTTTTATTCATCATGAATCCTTTTTTATCGACAATAGGTTGCATGTAACAAAGATGTTCTATTGGTCTTTTACCATTACATATTTTACAAAATATCGTATTACAATCATGTGGTTCTTTATCGTTGATGCGCACTGTTTTGCTACATACAGGACAAATTTTTATACTCTCGCATATCGACCGAGAACTATCAAAAGATTTTGAATTTTTATGATTTTCAAAACAAACGGTACCGCAAAAATCTCTGCTACATTGAAAGCATTATATTTTTTCCTGATTTATATCACAAGGAGGCTTCTGTAAACATTCATAGCATTTTTGTTCACATTTATGATTTTTCGTATGACTAAATTTTTTATTACAAGGTATACACACTGCAAATTTAAGTGTGTTAAAATAACACACTTACGTGTGTAATTCGGCTGTCGCCAATTTTACACACTTTTTTGTGTGTTAAAACCTCAACACATTTTAGATGTTTGATTTAACACACGTAAACGTGTAAATTTAAACGTATAATGTGTGTAAATGATTGAAATACATTAAAAATTAAAAATTAATTTATTGGGTTTTCATTTTTTTGTGTCGGAATTTATCTATTTTAACAAGCAATTATTTTGAGAATTAAACTATTAAAACTATATCGCCTAAAAAAACGCTTAAAAAATTTTTGACCTAACTGGGGCGCGAACCCACGACCTACGGGTTACGAGGCATTGACGCTACCTATTACGCTACGGAACGCTTCTGATGGGTCGAGATAATTTTATATATTTATAGTTTATTACTATATTAACATTTGATTATTTTTGAACGCTTATAAATTTAATTAAACAAATAATTAAATAATGATGAGTATACTTAATATTAATTAAGAAAAAATAAAGATCGGTAAAATAATTTTCCTTGTACAAAAAAAAAATAATTTTTTCATACGAGTAAATAATTTTTTATCAAAACATCTAATTCCTTATTTTATTAAAAATTTAATTTTTTATTAATTAAAAAATTATTTAAAAAAAAATTGTATATGGATAATTTATTGTTAAATAATTTATTTGGTGAGGTTAAGAATATCCAACTCACTAATATATATATTTATTAATTGATTAATGAATCTAATAACCAATTTAATAGATGCATTCGATTCAATAAAATTATTTTTTTCATATGAAGCATTTTAATTAAGCTTCTTATTAAATAATAAATAATTATAATTAATTACTTAAGGTAATTAAAATAAAAGACTACATAAAATTTGTAATAATAAATATTGTAGTTCTTAATACAATTTAATATTAAAATATATACTTTTAGAAAAACTTTAATTAAAAATAAAAATAAAGCGCAATATATATGTTAATGTACAAATATAAATTTTAAACACATAGATGTGTAGATTTATGCATTTATGTGTGTAAACTTTCACATTAACTAGATCATGCGTGTAAAAATACACATAAAATGTGTGTACTGATATTTTTACGCACATAAGTGCGTTATTTTACACACATAATAGAATTTACACACTAAAACGTGTAAAACTACACACTATCAGTGTGTGAATTAACACACATAAATTTGCAGTGCAGTAGCCTCGACTCCCAGCCGCTGCGAGTAAATTTAAAATTGGCTGGTAATGTCTGGAATTTTCATAATACATGATATTTAGAGTATGTCTAACGACATTACTAACGTCGTGTATGAAACGTGTGCCATCGTAAAGCGGTCTATATCCACGAGCAAAATTTTGAAATGAATAAACAACGATTGCGACTCCAAAGAGTGCATAATATTCTTGAAATAATTTAATCTCCTCTATACTACAGCCTGTCTCAGGTATCGTAACTCTCGCAGCTCTTACAAGTTTCAATGCTTGCACTTTCTGATATTGTGCTGTATGATGTCTTATTTTATTCCATCTGTCATGGAAAATTCCACTACGCGTTTGACCACGTATGGCGTATACGTGAGCAGCGACTAGCGAGCGTGGAAGACAAAGACTGTCGCTATTTTCAATATTTAGAATGGATTTCTTAAAAACTGATTCGCTAGTGAGAGACACACGACCCCGGCTCTCTGGTTTAGTCACAGTACTGACTTTAACATTCAAAACATCGTCAATTTCGAAACCATCATTACTCTGCGCTATACTAGCTATCAGTTCTAGTAAATCTACCGGTGAAAAATCACGAAGCAGTCTAAAAGAAATCCATAGAGACCCGTGCACAAAACGTTCAGAGCTTATAGTCATGCCAATATAATCTGATGGTTGTGCATATTCACATAAGTGACTATGTAAATCGTTTATAGCAGCTTCCAACCAGCCATATACATTTGCATTAGCTGGCGGAGGTAATATCGACACTCTTAATTGTCGCCCTTGAAGCTTAAACTGTTTGTAATATCGTGAAGTTTCTTTATGAATGGTAATGTGTTCCTGAGCAGAAGTACCATCTCCCTGTTGAAGACATTCGTCTACAATACCGTGCAGTAATATATAAGAATTAATACAATTATAAAATTACATACATCTCAATAGTCGAGATCTTCTGTACCTGGTGTCGATATTGCAGATAATGTAGTTTCAGGTAAAACTATTTTATTTGACGTTTGTAGATCATGGTCATTCCAGTGAGAGCAACCAGGCAACGGTTCATTAGGTTGTGGTGGCGCTGTAGTATCAGCAATTACCCCCTTCAACATCGTGTTTGGAGTACTATGATCATAAATCACGTGATTATCTAACGAATTTATAACTTTTCGTACTTCTTCGGTGGGCGGCAGTAGTGCAGGATCTCTCGAACTAAGCAGCTGTTCTTCTGCTGACAGAAGATTCATTAGTAATTCATCCCCACCACTGTCCTCCATCATGTTTTGCAGGTCTGAAAATTTTTAATATCATATCTATCAAAGTTACACTATTTTAAACAAAAAAGTCTTATCCCGCGAAATTCTTCGACCATAAATAAAAAATCTATAGATTATTGATCCGATATTGGAAATCAATATTTTTTTGTAAAACATATTTTTGGATTTATCATTGTTTTTACAACATAAAAGTATTAGCTTGCAAAATTTTTTGACCGTAAATAAGTAAGTTATCGAGTATTGGTCCGATATTGGAAATCAATATTTTTTTGTAAAATATATTTTTGGATTTATTATTTTATTTACAACAAAAAAGTCTTATCCCGCGAAATTCTCCGACCATAAATAAAAAATCTATAGATTATTGATCCGATATTGGAAATCGGTAATTTTTTGTGAAACATTTTTGGGTTTATCATTGTTTTTACAACATAAAAGTATTAGCTTGCAAAATTTTTTGACCGTAAATAAGTAAGTTATCGAGTATTTGCCCGATATTGAAAATCAATATTTTTTTGTAAAATATATTTTTGAATTTATTATTTTATTTTCAACAAAAAAGTCTTATCCCGCGAAATTCTTCGACCATAAATAAAAAATCTATAGATTATTGATCCGATATTGGAAATCGATATTTTTTTGTAAAATATATTTTTGGATTTATCATTGTATTTACAACATAAAAGTATCAGCTTGCAAAAATTTTTGACCGTAAATAAGTAAGTTATCGAGTATTGGTTCGATATTGGCAATCAATATTTTTTAGTAAAACATATTTTTGGATATATTGTTTTATTTACAACATAAAAGTCTTATGCCGCGAAATTCTCCGGTGGTAAATAAAAAAGATATAGATTATTGAACGATTATTGGCTACGATTTCGTGATTTTAAAATACATTTCTAGATTAGTTATTGGATTCATGATAGAAAATATGCATAACTTACCTGTAGTGACGCGATGATGTAACATGAGATGTCTGACTTGAGATGCATCTTGCATTCCTCTGCTCTTAATACAACGACCAACTATATCACTGCCGTCCAAAGTATAAAAGTGGTTAACTACATTGGAATCCCATTGTAGTTAAGGTTTTCTTACTTTGGACGGCTGATCAAGTATCTGATTATCGGTAAAAATATTTCGCTCAAACATATAGGCTAAAGTACGTAGCCCGCAAAGTCCTATGATGAATCTAATCTTTTTTAACAGCTCATTCATAGAGCAAGTGTTCAAATTTTTGCGCCATGCGTAATTACAAAATAGTTTTATTTGTGGTTCACGTAGGAGAGCCACATTTAAAATAGCTATTAAGATATTATATAAGTTTTTTTTATTCATTCTCTTTTTTGTTATTCTTGTTTTAATGTTTAAACTCAGACTGATATCAGAACCATAAATCGTTGTCTATTTATACCGAAAATAAATCATAAATTTAAGGGTGAGCATGCGCTTAAAAATATAATATTTAACTTGTTGAAACCTGTAAAAATAATTTGATATTTAAACCTCCAACGTAGCAAGAAATACATCAGTTTTGTGGGAACCACTGAGTTGTGAGTACGAAATTCAATATTCTTAATAATCTTTTAATAATTATTAACAATTTATTAAAAATTTTATATAAGATATTAAGTTAGCATGTACATAATTAAAACTCAGGTTGCCATTATTTCGCTTATAAGAAGGTGGGACTTTTTTCTTTAAGGCGTGTGTTATGCAATCTCATTCGTCTCTCGTGTCGCGCTTATCAAACTTGGGCTGATCCCGTTACAACGAATGACTTGAGTGCATCTCTTAAGAACACCCATTCTACATCGGCCTAGTGATGGTTATTATACTTCTAAAATATTTGTACTTTACATACTTTATACATACACTAAATTTGCATATGCACCTAATTTGCATATGTACTGAAACTATTAATAAATATCGGTAATATCCTTAATATATAAATTGTGAATTCTTTTATTACATACACATCTACTGTCAAAATAACGGATTGTATACTTTTTTCTTTTTTATAATAGCCTGATACTTTTTCTTATTTTTTATCATAAATTATCGATATTCATTGCGTAATGATTGATAATTTATGAATAATAATTTTTAAATAATAAATATCTTTCAATATATTATATTCAATTTTAATAAATATATATTTACATGCCATTTGCATATGTATATATATATATATATATATATATATATATATATATATACACACCAGTTATATACGCAACTTGGGTGTATTAACTATAAATGTCAAAAACACCTGATCGCAAGAGGCAGAATAGTTATACTTCCTTTTATGTTTTGGACTCCTGATACTCTTTATCGTTTTTGTATCACTAATTCTCTATATTTATTGAATCTATATCTTGGTAATAAATATACATTATATTTAAAATATAATAACCAATTCTAATGCATAGTTTATTTGTCCATTTTTGCATATCATTTGCATATGGTTTCTATATATATATTATACAGATTTTCGCGTACACGAGTGTGTCTCATATATGTATAGACATACGTATTAGAGAGAGAGAGAGAGAGACTTATATATACACATATATTTTTATTTATTTCATAATAATAAAATAGAGAAAAGAGAGAGAGAGACAGTGAGAGACGTTTCTCACGCTAAAATTTTAAGCTTTACAAAATCAGCACCCTATATACTTCTTGTAAATATAAAATAAGTAGACCGTGTTAAGTTTTTAAATTTCTTTGAAATTCATCTTTTCTTGCGAAAAAGGAATCAAGTTGACACACGTAGCGTGAGAGTGGTATGTAACTTTTTCAAATTTTTGGTATAAGATGCACCCTCAACATTCGTGTTATCTGTTTAATAAATTTTTTCTCAAACGATTTTAGAATTATTTAAGCAAAATCAGCACTGTGCCCACTAGTTTGCAGTGAAATAAGAATATCTTTCCCACTGGGATTGATATTATGCGGATTTCAGTTTCCTTTTAAAATTTGTAATGAAAAACTTACTTTAAAATTATTTCGCGCAAAAAGTATCTTATTATAAATTTTTAGTGTGAGAAATCAAAAACCATGCAGTTTTCGTGTGAACTTGAAAACATCTAATAATTTTGAAGAGTAGGGTAATACTTTTTATATTTGTAGACTTGTGGTACCACGGTCAGTCGTGATCGACAATCATCCTCTGCACCTCTTACAAGAGAAAATTTTAAAAAAGTTTAAATTAAATTTTAAAAATTAAATCGACACTTAGCCTTTTTAACTTCTTACAAGACCAAATTTCAGAAATTAAAGTTAAAATTTAAAAATTAAATCGACACTTAGTCTTTTTAATCTCTTACAAGAGTAAATTTCAGAAGTTAAAGTTAAAATTTATAAATTAAATTTTTAAAAATGTTCGCGAACTTACGAGTGCAATCGCCAATTACGATCAGTGATGACGATAGTATAGTTATTATAGAGGACACCAATCAAGTGGTAAATGTCGCACCATTGATTAACTTTGTTAATCATGGTGCACCATTTCTCATACCGATCAATCAATGCTGGCTCATACACCAGGAGCCACTGATAGTCGGTGATGAGGTAATAGATAATATAAATGCGCATCAGGAGTTGGTTGAAGATTAAATACCGGATCAAGTAGTCAGTCAACAACAAGAAGTAGAAAATATCCGACAGCAACAACAAGACCAACTACGAGAAGAAAATGTACAAATGGAGGGAGATGCTGAATCTATAGATTCAGCATTCTGGTCAGAGGCTGAGACCATTGACCAAATGAACCAAAATGACCCTGACTACATTCCGATAGAAGAAGAAGAGGATGTCGAAGAGGAAGATATTCTTCAAAATTATTACGAGTGCAGAGCAGATGAAGCTCGGCAGCATCGCATAATTGCAACGATGAAGGGGTTTTGGCGTACTAAGATGCGAAAACTGCGCTTGGAGCGAGACAACAACATGAGACGTGCTGAGCGGCGTTTACGCCGATTACGAGAAAAAAGAAGAGAAGTTGAAAGAATCATCCCCGTGCACGTAAACCAGATCCGTCAGTGGAACGACCCTGCCGAAACTGGAATGTTTGTTGGGGTTGTGCCAAGAGATTTCATCGACAAGGAATCCGGTTGTGGTCAAGATGTGATGACTGCGGGCTCTGGCTCTGCCCAGACTGTGCAGCAGAGCCTGTGCATTGTCAGAATGACAATATAATATAAGTGCACGTGTATGTATTTTTGTGTGTTTAAAATTTATTTTTTAAAACTTATGTATTTTTGTGTGTGTGTTTTTAATTTATTTTTCAAAACTTTTTAAATTATGTGTTTGTGTGACAAATTTAATTTTATATATTTTTAAAAATATGTTTTCGTGTATGTGTGTGTACGCGTATGTATTTTGTGTGTTTAAAATTTATTTTTTAAAAACCTATGTATTTTTGTGTGTATTTTAAATTTATTTTTTTAAACTTTTTAAATTATATGTTTGTGTAACAAATTTTTTATTTTAAATATTCTTAAAAATATATTTTTCGTGTATGCGGCGTGCGTATGCGAGTGTGCGTGCGTTAGTACGCGTAATACATAAATAATAAATTTTTAATTTTAAATTTGTGTGCGTGTGTATTTTATATTTAATTTTATATGTAGAAATAAATTTTTAATGAAAATATTTTTTCTAATTATTTATTTGATTTATTTCAAAATAAGTTTATTTATTTATTTTTGTGGGGTATCATGTACCGTCACAACAATACCCTTACACTATCTTTTCAGAGGTCGTTGACTCTATGGTCAGTAACCTTTGGGGTGGTAGAGTGGGGGTTTGTTATGACGGTCCATGGTGCCCCAATAACTACTAATATATATTTGTTATAGATGTGAAACAATATTAAAATATAAAAGAGGTTGTGTAAGACATTTTAAAAACATAACAAACCTGAAAAATTAAAATGTTCCATTTGCAAAAATAAATATATAAGAAATGAACATTTAATAAGATACTTACAAAGTCATACATCTAATTATAATAATATTTGGAACATTTGTGGAAAAGAATTTGATCGAAAAGATAATTTATTACGTCACATAAAAATACATAAAAATGTAAAGTATATATTAGTAACATTAAAAAAATTAATACAATAAATATATAAAAATAATATCTTATTTATAATATTTTATTACTTTTATATTTATATAATACTTTTTAAAAAAAATACATTATAAGAAATGTATAATCAACTTATTTATCATTAACAAATATATATAAATATATATAAATATATATATATATATATATATATATATAAATTATTAAATAATTTATTTATAGAATTAATATGAGTGGAAAAAAATTCAAAAAGAAAAAGCGATGATAAATACCAAGATCATATTTCAATAAAAGAAAAAATAATACCGTTTTCGTCAACTCAATTTTTAATAACTAAAATTGTAATAGGAGATCAATCAACGTATGTATTAAAAACTTTATTAAAAAAATCAAAAATATAATATATGTTATTAATATTTTTGATTACATATAATAGATCTCTAGTTGCATATATTAAAGAAATTTCCGAAGAACAAACTTTTGTTAACAAACAAAAACAAACTGATTCCAGGATTTTGAAATTCATAATAAATAATTCTGAAGGATTCAGAATTCAATGCAATATTTATGATGAAAATATTGAAAAATTCAAAAAAAAGTCTAAAATTAAATGAAGGAAATTTTTATAATATGCAATATTATTAATTACAACATAATATTAAATATTTTTTAATATTTCAGAAAATATTATTTCAATAAAAGAAAAAATAATACCGTTTTCGTCAACGGAATTTTTAAAAATTAAAATTGTAATACTCGGAAAAAAGTTTTCATCGATAAAATCAACACTACACGTAGAATGTTTCATTTCTGTGATAAAGTATTAAAAAAACAATGAGATAGTATTATTTTTATAAGTGCCATCCATCGAATTTTAGCTACTAATGTTGGTACTGCTATATTAAGAACCGAGCGCGTAAAATTCTGATACGTAGTACCTATTTTTTCGGTTCTACAAATAATATTTCCACCTTCTCGGTTCAGCAGCAATATTTCGCGTACCGAGTATCTAATTCTTAATTCCTTAGCACTGATTCTTTCCGTACTATGCATGAAAAACAAGATACCTTGTTTTATGATCATATTTTCATAAATCATATGAACATAACTATAATATTATTATCGTATAGAGGTTAAGATAGATATTGATTTGAAAATATATGAAAAAATTTTGTTTTTACGTTACCATATACTAGTTACATTAAAATTTCATAGTTATGAGCTATTTTAAAAATTTTATTTATTGCAAGAAGCTAAAAAAAATTTTTCATAAATAAACAATTAAATGATATTTTTCAATTGTATTTATAACGTTATTACGCAATATTTCCATTCACTACTCAATGACTGCATAGAATATTACTCGAGTGATAAAGTGTGCATGCTTTATTATTTAAGATTGAATTTTACTCAGCATAAAAGAATATGATTAAAAAACATCCACCTGTGTCATACTGACTTTTATTTTTTAACAAATGGATTGCCAAAAAATTGGTGATATCTGTTTGCCTTTTTTAACTTGATTTAAATAAAACTTGCATCAATATTAGTACGACTGTTTGATCTAAATATTGTCTAGAGTTTGAAAACAATAAAATTTGTCAAGAATCCAGCAAATTCTAATTTTTATTTAAAAAATATTGTTTTCAACATTAAAAATAAGTTAAAAATATTTATACTGTGTATATATATATATATATATATATTATTTACTAAATATTTTTTCTCACTAACGATTTCAATGTAATTTATGTCAGGAAAATTTTATTTTAAAAAATCTACACAGCTTTAAGGAGATGTAAAACGGACACCACACCTGTACATATAGACATTAGCTTCCTTTCCATTTTATTGCTGAATTTCCAGAAAAGAAATGCATTAGCTTGTAGTATGTACCGTGATGATTATTTAGATAAATTTTCAAATAAATTCATTAATTAGTTATTAAGACATTTGGATTCCTGTACAAAATTGAAAAATTTTAATAAATAAGTTTGGAACCCCAAATTCTCAATAACTAATGAATGAATTTATTTAAAAATTTAACCGAATAATCTTTATGGTACATACTACAAGCTAATGCATATTTTTATTGAAAATTTTGCAATAAAATGTAAAGATAGTGAATATTTATGAATACAGGTGTATAGTCCATTTTACATCCCCTTAATCAACAAAAAGAGAATGCAATATCACACAGGTAGATCTCTGTATACTGCTCAGTGACTGCATAGAATATTACTCGAATGATAGTGTGCATGCTTTCTTATTTAAGGTAGCATTATGATACTTTGTATAAGCCCATGTTGCAGTAAAATCATAATGGACCGCTTACAAAGCCTGTTTAGCTGTAAAAACCTAGGTCTTGATTTTCTTCAATACAATCTTTGTAACAATCCACCGGGGATTCGGGTGAAAGTTTTTAATAAAGGTGTATTACAATTATGGAAAATTAAAGTTAGAGTCACTATTTAATTATAATGTTCAATTCACTGAAAGTTTATTAGTTGTTATAACACTAATATCACTATGGGCGCCAGCCACAGAAGAAGGCGACAAAGAATTTTATAAAATAACTATTATACGCTCGCACGCACTACGAGCAACGCAAAATTAAGAAAAATAGAAAGATGCGAATCCTAAAGCTAAATAATACACGACACTCACTCACGAACGCACACATGCAATAAAGAAAAAAAAAGAAAAGCTGTACCAAGGAATTATTCCACAAGAATTATTAAATAAGAGACGTATATTAATACGTAATTTCGCACGTGGTAATATAATTATAATATGCTATGTTTCGACAATAAGAGTTGCGCTGAGGCACGCCGCTAGGAACAGTCTGTCTGTTCCGGCGTGTCTGAGCCCGCAGCGAGCTACAGTCGGCCCATGAGCTGCGCGCGCATCCTATATGCCCGCAATAGCTGCTAGCCGTAATACACGCTGAAGTGTGAGACTTGCCCAACATAGACGGATATATGTGATGTTATGCTATACTACATGAGTCGAAATGCTGTGATGTTGCTTAGCGCTCGTGGCAGGTGCAACCATCACATAATTCCTTTTATATAAAAGAGAATCTGAAATGAAAATTTATCAAAATCCTACAGCAGGGTTGCAAATATTTAAATCATTTTAAGCTTTAAATAAATTTTAATTCACAAATCCTTTTTGAATTCGTAATTAAAGTTTTATTTAATTAACAATTCCTTTTAAATTAATAATTAAAAATATTTTAATTAACAAATCAAAATCTAATCGTGAATTGAAAAGGCTTTAATTAAAAAATCAAAAGGAATTCTTAATTAAATAAATTTCAATTAAGAAATCAAAATGCAATCGTGAATTAAAAGGGCTCAAATTACAAAATCAAAAGGAATTCTTAATTAAATAAATTTCAATTAAGAAATCAAAATTTAATCGTGAATTGAAAGGGCTTTAATTCCAAAATCAAAAGGAATCCTTAATTAAATAAATTTCAATTAAGAAATCAAAATGTAATCGTGAATTAAAAGGGCTTTAATTACGAAATCAAAAGGAATTCTGAATTAAATAAATTTCAATTAAGAAATCAAAATTTAATCGTGAATTGAAAGGGCTTTAATTCCAAAATCAAAAGAAATCCTTAATTAAATAAATTTCAATTAAGAAATCAAAATGTAATCGTGAATTGAAAGAGCGTCAGTTATGATTATGATTTGTGAATTCGAGGGCTTTAATTAAAAATTCCACAATTCCTTTTTAATTAAACGTACTAAGGAATTTTTATCATATATATGTATATGGAAAAACATATGTGGACGCGCACATACATACGTACCTGGACTCATATATATGCATCATTTCATGTCGACCTACACGCACACATGTAGACAAGTTAATATATATATATATATATATATATATATATATATATATAGGACGTTTCATGTCGTTCCGCATGCATGCACGCACACGTTAATATTCATGGGATTTTTCGTGTCAATTGAAACGCAAGCAGACAAAGGTTTATATATATGGGACATTTGATGTCAATTCGCATGCATGCACACAGACTTTAATAAACATGGGATTTTTCATGTCAATTATAACGCACACACACACATATTCATGTATATGGAACATTTTATGCCAATACGCACGCACACACACACAGGATTATATATATATGGGACATTTCATGTCAACTCGTACGTACTCATAATCACAGGCTTTTCTATATATATGAAACATTTCATGACAACTCTCACACACCTATCCGAGGTCCTTCAGGTTTACATATATGGGACGTTTCATGTCAATTTGCATTCATGCATACACGCTTTTATATACATGCAACTTTTTATGTCAACTCATGTACGACCTTACAGACAGGTTTTTGCATATATATATGGTCCATTTCATATCAACTTGCTCACGTTCACCCGCAATTTTTTTGTTTATATATATATATGGGACATTTCATGACAACTTGTACACACCTATCTAAGTACCCTTAGGTTTATATATATGAGACGTTTCATGTCAATTCGAATGCATGCACACACGCGTTCATGTACGTTGGACTTTTCATGTCGACTCGCAAGCATAATATAAACATATATATATATATATATATATATATATATATATATATACTTAAGGGACATTTCATGTAAAATCGCACGTACAAACACAAGTTTATTCAAGTTTATATGGAACATTTAATTTCAACTCATACGCACACGCTCACACATACAAACACATATTTAACTTTATACATATATATATATATATACATACTTTACCTTATCGATATAGACAATATTTAAAAAATAGTTATTTATTATGCTGTGGTACCCACGATCGCCGTCTTTGGATACCTAGGTGTTAATGACAACTTAAACATCATCTACAGCTAAAACTTTTGAAATTCTACTTATAGTTTAATAACTACTTTGAAGTTGTTGCAAATGTTATCTAGCCAAACATGGATGTTCCGAGTAAGATAAACATTGTCTACAAGAATATCTTTTGAAATTTAGCCATTATTTATTAATAACATGTACGTTCCCCGAGATGACATCTCACAATATCCAGGTGATCCTGGCTACCTGGAAGTCGCCTATATGAATGAATTTTGAAATTTTCCATACCGGTTATGAAGTTTACAGGCATTCGCAGGGACTAAGTCAAATGAAACTTAGAGATTCTTTTCGATTTCGATTCTAAGGTTGTTTGATTAGGTCGGAGAATACTCGGAAATAAAAAGATTTTAAAAGAACAATTGTTTAAGATTCATGCAACTTCCATGAAATATGTTGATTTACTCGTAGTCGATACCCATACATAAAGATCATTCATACAGATCATCTCGCATATAAATTTGTGGTAGTATCCCTACTAATTTATGAATTTTTCGTTCAAATAATGCCAGCGAAATTTAACTTCGAGAAAGCATATTACTATTGTAATTAGTGAATAATTTTAACATTTTTTCATCAAACATCATTCCGATATACAGGTAATAAGCGTTATTATTTAAAAAATTTGAGAATTTATGAATCTTAGCAATTATTTACTTACCACGAAAGTTAAGAAATCATATTAGTAATTCATTTTATTTGAATTAAATCATTTAAAATCTATATAAGTCAAATTCCAAAGATAAAGAAATTCTGAATTAGTTATGCATTTACATATAATTTTTATTAAATCTTTAACATTTTTGTTTATTTAACCGAACAATAAACATTCTTGCTATTTACGTGAAATCATGAAACTTTAATTTTTTACAAAAATAAAAAGTAATATTTTTAAACATCATTTATTATAAATATTATTTCCTTAATAGACATAAATCTTTGAAATCATTCGAGATATCTAATGCTATTACAAAATTATAGAAAATGAAGAGATATTTTAAAAAGAAAAATCATAATTCTGTCCTTTGCTAATAAGTAAATTGGTTTTTCGAATAAAAAAAAATAAATTAAAATGGAGATAATATATTGACTATGAATAAGATTTACATAATTAGACGCATTTATGCATATTGTGTATGGACTATGGATACATCGTATATTAATTATGTGGGCTCATATAAATACACAGGTTCTCTATAGCTGTATATGCATGACTTCTGAATTTTTTTCTATACGATGTGACCTTATATAAAGCAATAAAACAATTTTTTTCATGTCATTTATTTAAATTATTTATTTACTTCATGCTGGTAAAAATTTACAATATTATATGTGGCGATAACTCAGCCAATGTACATTTTTGGTTAATTTTTAATATCATGATTGCATATTTAACACAAGAGTTTGAATAATAACTTTTCAAGTGGCGATTACTCAGCCAATGTAAGTTTTCAGATATTTAATAATATAGCGATTATTTTCTAATATGAAACATTTGAAAAGAATTTTTTAAGTGGCGATTACTCAGCCAATGTAAGCTTTCATATATTTCATAATATCGCGATTATTTTCTAATATGAAACATTTAAAAAGAATTTATGAAGTGGCGATTACTCAGCCAATGTAAGCTTTCATATATTTCATAATATCGCGATAATTTTCTAATATGAAACATTATAAAGAATTTATGAAGTGGCGATTATTCAGCCAATGTAAGCTTACATATATTTCATAATATCGCGATTATTTTCTAATATGAAACATTTAAAAAAAATTTATGAAGTGGCGATTACTCAGCCAATGTAAATCTTTCGATGATTTTGAATATCGCGATTATTATTTTAAAAAATTTTTACCTATTCATATTGAAAGATTGCTTTTATAAAAAATGTTTCTGTATAATTATAAATATTCAATTATAAATTATTAAACTTTTTGCTTATTCATAAAAATAATAAAATAAGTATTATTAAGTTCAAAGCTTTATACCCTTACAAATAACTTTTGAGTCCATTTGCTTTATACAGTACTCGTTTTTCGAATTCAATATCGGACAATCTATTAAATTTTGACATGTTCATTAAAGTAGCATAAGAAAATAATCTTTCTACTGGAGCTGAAGAAGGTAATGTGGTATGAAATTTCAAAAATAAGCTTTCAACAACTGGCATATTATTTAAAGACTCCAAAGATATCGTTTTTTCATTTAAAAACCTCATTAGTTCATTTTCTTCTTGTTCTTGAGGTGCAAAAACCGTGTTTAGTAATGCATTTGAGCTGTCATCATCAAAATCAAAAAACGTGTCTTCAGTATCCTCATTATCTGGAACAGCTGATTCCGGCTTTTTAGGCCTAACCAATTCTTCAACAAGCCTTTTTATTTTTGCTTGTGTATTTTTAGCAAAGCTCGAAATCCATTTTGCTCTAAATTTGGGGTGCGTGAGTGCTGCTATAGCTGCTAATTCGCCATTGTTAATGATTTCAAAAAAATCATGAAATCTTTTGTCTCAAGCTTCCCTTAAATATTTCAACAGTGGCTCACACATAGACAAACTTTTATTTGCCGATAAAGTATTCCATTTT
Organism: Anastatus disparis; assembly: GCA_017163975.1. Taxonomy (NCBI): domain Eukaryota; kingdom Metazoa; phylum Arthropoda; class Insecta; order Hymenoptera; family Eupelmidae; genus Anastatus; species Anastatus disparis. The sequence goes on along the minus strand of JAFFSR010000396.1, from coordinate 286,136 downwards.
TTTCGGATAGTCAACAATGTTGGTAAAAGATAACCATAATGACAATCTTTTTCTCCTTGTAAAATATCAATCGCTGAAGCCAGGGGTTGACACAATTTCAAATAATCTTCAATAAATTCAAAATCTTTTTTTCTTAAGATTTTATTAGATTCTAACATGTCATGAATTCTTTCATCATCAATTTTTTCTTTTAACGAAATGATTTGTTTAAAGGCGTCATACGTAGAATTCCACCTTGTTATAACGGCCCTCTGTAAACTGCATTCAAAAATTTTTTTCATTTCTTCTCGTTTTTTTGGTGATCTTAAACATTTCCATAATTGTTGGCATTTTTCCATGACAAATTTATGACACTTTTTAATATTTGGAACTCTGTCAATTGCGTCTACAAGATCTTTTGTTGCTATCAAACTCAAGGTATGGCTGGCACATCGAAAATGACGAGATAGTGTTATATTTGAAAATATTCTTCTACAGGAACTACATTATCGTTACTGTTCATAAACAGTGATTCTTCGCCATCATTTTCTTCAAACTTTTCCATTTCCTCTTCAGAATCATTTGAATCCTCATCTGCAATAATTTTTATATAATAATTTGAAAATTTATTAAGATTTTATAAAGATTTTTCATATAAATTTGAAGTTCAATTTTTTCATTTTTTTTATTATATTTATAACTTTTAAGCAAAATTATCTTTTTTAATAAATTTAGATTTGTTTGATTAAATTTTGTTTCATGAGAAATTATAAAATCTAAAGAAAATCTACCGATAATTGACAGTTATTACACTTTTTTTCTGATAAGGTATATAACTTTAATATAAATAATGTTCAATTTTATATATCCATAAGAGAAAATTCATCATTGAACAAGATATTTATTGAAACACGATACTTGATATTTCATCTAAATATTAACTTTATATTTGAATGTACTGTCATAAAAAAAATCAAAATTTTTTTCAATTCATACCATTAAATATTGACCTTATCAAGATATTTTTGAAAAAGTACAATTTTTACTTTTCAAATTTTGCAAGTCACAATAACAATAAAAAATTAGTTGATTTAATAACATATACATATAAAAACAATAACCTTTAAATGGCGATAAAAATTTGATGAAACTTTAAGATTTCCATGAATAATTTGGTTACAAGTCATGCATTTTGCTATGATTTTATCGCCATTTGATTTCGTCAAATCTGCTGCGAAAAATTTTCCATCCAAATAACAAGTTTTACAGCAGACATCTAACATTTCTTTTTGCTCATCACTTAATAAAACAGAAGGCGCTGTTGAAACATTTGTAATTCCTGTAGAATTACTCAATCGTGATAACTCATAATGGGTACCATTATTTGCTGTCCCCTGACTTCCATCATCATGTAATGGTTCACCATCTATACCAACTCTTAAACTAGCTAGCAATTAATCTGTATTATCTACTGAATTTTCTTCACTGTTCATTTTAAATCCTTAAAGTGAACAACAAAACAATGAATAACATAATAAAATACAATGTATTTATAGGTTCATTGATCCAGTAAGAATGATTTGAGAGTTCATTTTATAAATAATATTCCTAAAATTAAATTTTTACGTAGTCTAAAATTTGTAAAGTATGAATTTAATTATAATCTTCTTAACAAAAATTCAATTTTTCAAAACCCAACTTTGTTAGAAAAATACATAAACATTAATTTCATGCACTAGAAACCAAAAAATGTTATAATTAAAAGTTTCAAATTAAAAAAAAGGGGGCTGGATACGCTGTCTTTGTCTAATTAAGGTTTTCATATTTTACTCAAATATTAATTGTTGTGATTGTAAATTAATTTTTAAGTACAAAAGATGTGATTATAAAAATCCTTTCTATATTAACGTGCGTGTGCATGCATGTGAATCGACCTAAAATGTCCCATATATATTGTGACGTGGTACGTCCCAACAAAAATTTTTTTTGTTAATTAAAAATTTTTTGTACGTTGTATAACTCACATACACGTTTCCACGACACGTCACAACAATTATTAATTTGTAAATCACCAGGGGCACTACAACACACCACCGGCTTACTCACCGACCCGGGCGTAATATATTGAGTAAGAATAAATAATTAATCGAACGAACTTTTTTTTTTGTTGTTTACCGGTACACGAAGAGCACGACTAGCAGACGCGCACGGCAGCCATTACTTACACACTCAAAGCCCATGTGTGTGAGCGCTAGTGCTGCTTACGCAGACCGTAGGTAGGGAATCTTTATTACCACTACATACCAACGACCGCGCGTGCGCTAGGAGTGGCGCACGACGAAGAAGATGTAGAAAGAGAGGGAACACAAGAGAGAAGAAAGAAAGAGATGGAAAGATTTATATTCGATGGGAGCGAATTAAGAGTGATGGCGCGCCTCTTTCTCGCGCAGTGAAGAAAGAGGGAGAAGCTAGATGATGAAAAGAGACCGAGAGAGCATGGAGAAGGGAGAGTACTCTTGCTCTTGCGTAAGTACAGCTGCACTGAGTAGCCTGTATATACGCATACGTATATATATATATATACATGTATATGTGTATATATATGTATAGATAGCCATGCCTGTAATGATTCTCTCTCTCTCTAATGAATAAAGACAGATAAAAAGAGAACGTAGATAAAAAGAAGATTAAAAAGAAGAAATAAGATTAAATTTGCTATAGAAAAGGTGGCGCGCAGGTTGCAGACTTGCGTTCGAGGACCGGAAGGCAAATTTCACGAATAGAAAGCAATTATTCGGACAAATGATTTGTTATTGGAGGAGTTAAAAATTAAAAAGAGATAGATGATGAAGAAGAGGGAGAAATAGACCGAAGAAGAAGGAAGTGAGCATCAAAGAATTCATTCGATTACCGTCCTCGTGCCGCATCGGAAGTTAACTCGAAAACCTCAGTTCTTCACAAGTAACTTAAAAATTTTCGTGCGTTCGTATAGCTGTGTAGAAATTGCAGTGGATAGACCAGGAAGCAGTGAGCAGCCAAAACTCCAGAAGGAAGTTTCGCCACCCTGACCTGTCAACCAACTGTTTCCGCAGCCGGCGCCGACCAGTTGCCTTGTGCAAAGAAAGAGAGAGGAAGAGAAGTACAACCGAAGGCCCTCACCGCCATCATTGACCAGCTTTGTGTCGCCATCGCCGACCAGAACTTCGTCAACAGGATTTCTACAACGGTGAGTGGACTGTAGTCCGAATCAACAATTATTAATTGTTCTTTTGTAAACTAACGGCTCTCGCCGATGAAAATTAAATTCAGTGCGTGCGAAAACCTAAATTTTCAAGTGATTGTGACCGTGTAAATTAGAAAAATTTCGAAAGTTATTTGTAGCGAAGCATCGTAAGAGTGCGGAAAATTTGTATTGAAATTTTAAGTTGTAAAAGATAAAGTAAAGAATCGAAGTTTAAATAAACCACTTGTTCAACGATTTCGTTGACCGTACAATTAAATTTTTTTTTTATTCATGAAGTAATAATTCGACATTAAATTATTCTGATTGACCGGGAAGAAATAAACTTGAGATCGGTGGACAACGTGGCATATTACATAACGCGGGCCTTAGCGGCCATTTTGTGAATTAGATTTTCTTTTCTTTTCGAATTGTATGCGTTAACGAAGATATTTAATAACCACTGTAAAATTTGTGAATCGAAAATAAGAGAATTAGAAATTTTCATTTTTTTTATAGATTAAATTTCGAGAGTGCGGGAGTGAAATTTGCGACCACGTGTCTAATAATTTTGGTGACCGTGAAACAAATTTAATTTAAAATTAAATTGAAATTTAAAAGAATAATTAGATAGTGATTAAATTTTTATATATATTTTTTTCTTTATTGTTTGACCGGTACTGGAATCGATAGACGCGTGGGATTAGTGTGTGTGAGAGAGAGAGAAATAAGTGTGCGGGCTCTTGGCAGCCATATTGTTGAAAGAGCAAAGCGAAGTCGCTTACGGCGACCAGATTATAAATTCTAGTTGTTTCAAATATATTATATTAGTTTATATATTTTTTTTTATTAAATTATAAATTTAGCAAAAGAGTTAAATAAAATTTACATAAATTTTACATTGACCCGGAGGTATGGGATATGAGTGTGCGCGAGCAGTAGATTTAACAGATTTGATAGAAAATTAGATTAAATTAAAGTTGATAGACCGAGCGAAATTAAGTTAAAAATTATTTTTTTTGTTCTTCTTTCTGATATATATATATAGTTTTTTTTTCTTCCATTGAATAAAGTAATTCAAGCGTTGTAAATTGAACCAGTGAGATTAAAATTTTTTTTGTGTAATACCTCTCCCAACTTCAACTAATAAAATTTGACACCAGAGGTCGCCCACCTCCCAGCCAAGACAGCCCGAGATTCATGCTGCCGACGAGTAAGCCGGTGGCCTGTCTGGCGCTCTTAATAAATTAAAGATTTTTTTTTCTTTTCGACAGGCCGAACTTTGCATGCGGGGACGGGCAAGATTATATTAATTTATTTGATAACTTGTTTATTGAAATTTTCATATAATTAAATTCTCACATCGCAAATGGCACCAGAACGTGGGGCTTGGTTCGGAAAAATTTCTGGTGAAAATTTTTAGACAGAAGTTGAGAGAGAAAAAGTGAAAAAGGAGAGTGAAGTAAATTCAAAATTTTTGACCGGAGTAAAACGTGAAAAAAGTAAAATATATTAGTGCATAGTGTTAACTAAGACGTGTTAAAAATATTTTTTTGTACAAGTAAAACAGATTAATCTCCTTTTTCGTTGGTTAGGAGCGGAGTGTCACAATCACTTAACAAATTAAAGCGAGCGTGTTAGTGTAATAGGATCCCCAGAAATTGCGTCAATTACATAATTTAAAAATTTCTATATATAATTTTACACATTTATATATATATATATCATTGACATAAAATAATTTCCTTTTCCCACATTACCCCTCCCACACCCCACTACGAACAATAAATTATTAACGTAGAGTTATTGAAATTTTTTTGGAAATTTATTCAAATTAGTAATTAAAATTTCTTTTTCTTTCGATAATTTGGTAAAGAATTTTAATGTGTTAAAGTAAAAGATAACAGAGAAATAAAGTAAAGTAAAAGTTTTTGTATTTCCAAATTTAGTAAAATTAAATTCTTTGCATTAGCATAATTAAATACATTATTAGTGCACCAAAATTATCACCTGACCCCCACCCTTGCCTTAGACCACTGTGCTATAGGAAGCTGATCCAATAAATCACCCGTATATATTATATAATAATAATTTATAAACATTTATATACATATATTTATTTATCTATTTCCCCACTTGCGCATATCTATTGATATTGACCAGAAGATACAGAAGAAGTAAATTAATAAAAATAAAAGAAGAGAAAAAATTTTCGTAAAAAGAGAACTAAATTATTAAACAGAAAATTTATAACAAATCAAGAAGAAAATTGAGAATAAGAAGATTATTGAACAAAATAAGGAATCAGCGAAGATAAAAATTAAAGAAGAGTAAAAGTATAAAGAAATAAGAATATCAAGAAAAAAAAAAATATAAAACTTAAACCCTTTTTATTTCCTGTATTAATATCGTAATTTATACTACATATACATATATATATTTATTTCGTACCAGTTTATAAACGTACCCCAAGCACAGTGGTAACCTTAACCGTAACCTTAACCTTACTAGTAGAAACCCGAGAAGCGTGTACCTAGCAATACGTGACCTCTGTTTGAAGATTCCAGGGAGATAGACTCATGAAATTTCTTTGGTTTAGGAAGATAGTTAGAATTTATAGAGATTAGGTAAAAGAGATTACAGAAATGGCACAACCAACAAAAAGTACAAGAGGTCGTCGTACGACCAACCCGTTAGATCATTATCACCCAACTCTAGTAGCAGGAATAAAGAAAATGGACCCGTGGGAAGTGTCACAACGATTGGATAGTATGGCATGTAGCACCGTGGGATCATTACCAGTACTACGAAGCAGGCTAATCAGGGCAAGCACCCGGGAGATAGAACCACATAAGAGAGTACCATGGAATCCAATGGTCGACGAAAGGCAAAGCTACATCCCAGCCACAACGAGGAATTTCTTAATGGCGCCGTCAGAAGATGAAGATGACCCAGAAGCTAATCAGGGGGCTCAGTTCGACAGGCGAGGAACCAGGTGGACCGACCAAAGTGGAAATGGGTTAGAAGCAACCCCAGCTTCGACAGCAGGATCGAATGCACCACCGGCGAGGACCCGTGTAGTACAAACGACCGCTTGTATGGCCGTAGTAACGACCACCACTTCCACGACTCCTACTACTACCATGGCCGGTACTTTTAATAGTGCTTCGTTACAAACGGTAGCCAGTGCAAGAACCGCCATGTCAGCGACTGGAGTGGCCGCCCGGTATATCGCCATGTCCAACCATGCACCTCTAGGTTACTTCCATGACGTGACGTCCATCTTAGGCTCAGTAGGATGGAATTCCAGGAATACACAGATCCCACGATGGACAGTAAACACCACAAATACTTGGAGACCGGAGACGCCATCAACTACCCCAGCTATACGAAGCCAACAACCACCAGTAGTATCACAGACCCCCGGCGAAGTTCCTATTGACGAATTGATAGCCATAGAGGACCTCTGTATACCAGAAGAAGAAGAGCTCGATGAGGAAGAGATTGAAGATGCCTATGCTACTTTCTTCAACCAGTCAAACTTGGAAATCCCTGGACAAAGGGTACGCAGTGAAACTCAAGATGAGGCACTGAACCACCAGGTAGATATACGCATGGATGCTGGCAGAGACCAATATCAGCGAACCACTGCTGGCATGACCAGGGAAACGCCAAGATGTGGCAACAGTGGCAATAGAGGTTGCAGAGGCGCAAGAGATCATGGAGTTAACCAGCTAAGAGACAACCATGATCGACGACGAGATGCATCAAGGGAACATCTACGAGACAATTACGAGCGAAACGAAAGAAGAGACCGAAGAGATAGCGGAGATCGAAGGGATAGACGAGATAGGAGAGATAGAGAAAACAGACGAAATAGAAGAGATAGAGAGCCCAGAGGTCACAGAAGAAATCGACGAGATGATGATTACAGTGACTATTCAGATAGCTCCAGCGACACAGAAGATAACAGTAGTGATGAGGATTATCGAAGACCTAGAAGCAACCCGGTGGATATGACCGACCGAGACAACGCTGTCAACAAAACCCTGAAGAATTGGAAGATTTCCTTCAGCGGAGATGACAGAGAAGGACCGGAAGAGTTTCTTGCCAGGCTGAACAATTGCCGGAGAAACACTGGGATTCCAGATGAAGATCTTCTAAGGTCTATACCCTGCGTGTTTACCGGCGCAGCAAGCGTCTGGTATAGGACCGCGGAATTAGAAGTATACGATTGGAAGAGCTTCAAACGGACCTTCAGACATCAATACGTTGGCGATGTCAAGCGAGTCGACCTTCTTGACGAGCTGAAAAGGCGAACTCAGGCGAAGGGAGAGAGCATAGCTCACTTCATATCTTGCTTCAGATGCATCGTGGGATACTTTAAAAACCCACCGTCGATGAGAACCCAGGTAGACACGGCGTATCGAAATTTACTACCAGAATACCGCAAATTTATGGCAGGTAGACGAGTAGACACGTACGAAGAGCTCCGGAAGTTAGGTCGACGTTGGGAAAGACAGAAGGATCTCGATAATCGATATCAACCCCCACCACCACGCGAGAAGATGTTAATTCAAGGCGCAGCGTTTGAAACGCCTAAGAGGACAGATAGACCCCGAATAGCGAATGCAGAAGAATTCGAAGAGACTGACAGCACAAGTAAAAGCGAACCAGAAGAAACTCCTAGACCAACCCAGCGAAAACAACGGCGACGACGCAAGAAAAATAATAAACAACGAGAACCTAAGATTGCCGGAGTACAAGAAGTAAAGCAGGCCCAAACTAACGTGAAAACCCCACCAGAGACCCCGACCGCAGTGACACAGAGTACATCTGCAGTGACACCTGGACAGATTCCTATGACAGTATGGCCACAAAATGTAATACCGCCGGTTAACTGGTGGAGTACACCAGCTGGACCACATTATGATGTAAGCAGGCGATATCAACAGCCAGCAAACATAGCTAGTGGAGCCAATGGGGCAGCCAGAGGCCAACCGCAGTATTCAGCGTGCTATACATGTCAGACTGTGGGACATAGAGCAAAGGACTGTCCACGAAGAATCTGTCGCTCCTGTGGAGGTATGGGTCATTCGATGAGTATTTGCCCCACCCAGTCGACCCCAGCGAATAGACCTAATCAAAATTACACATCAAGAAATGCGAATTGGACCCCAAACCAAGTCAGTCAGGCACAAAGACCTGATCAACAAAGGACAGCGAACCAGCAACAATCACCGGGAAACGGAGCAGCGGGGGGGCAGAACTTAGCTCAACCCCCCCCTCTGATGCAAAACCCTTTAATGCCTCCGACTTGGCCACCGACTGGGAACAATTAGATCAAGAACAGCGGAAAGAGTACCTAAACCCAAACGTAAAGATAGAGACCCCCACCGAAGAGAAAATACTCCAAACAAGCGAAATACAAGAGCCCATGAAGATACTCTCCCCACTCGAGTTTGCAGAGAAATACTCTAGAGAAGGGATTCTGAGGACCATGGAGCACTTGCAAGAGAGAAAGAAGAAACTAGCATTATTAGAGCAAGAAACATTACAACTGAGTGAAGAGTCTGATAACGAAGAGAGAGATGGATTTAGAAAACTAGCAAAGTTAAACAAAGTATTAAGTATATTAGATAAAGAAGAAGAGAAACACCCATCTATATCAATGACCAAGGTTCGTGCAGAAGAGAGTAAGTCTAGTCGAGGGGGGGAGAAATATCCGCCTGCGACGACCGAAATCAGACCTGAACCTGAAGACGATAACGATGCTATAGCAGGCATGTGTAATGAAAATCGGAATTTCCTGGATGTAGTGCTCGGAGGGAGACAATACCAGGCCTTATTCGACACTGGAGCAATGGTGTCGTTGATAGGACCTCGAGTAGCCCAGAGATTCCAAGATAGATTAATTCCAGCCCGCACAGTGATCAGAAGCGTCATAGGAGGATCTGCTCGATTAATCGGAAAATTACCCGTAGACTTGGAAGTAGATGGATGTGTGAGACGACTAGAAATGAAAGCTATTTCTGCCTTAGACCATGATGTCATTCTAGGAATAGATTTCTGTCGACTCTGGGAAATAGAAACGAAGTTTAGTGAAAATCTATGGAGAATGAGAGATGGTGAATGGAGAGAATTCAATAACGGAGACCATACCCAAACCCTTGTTTTCGGAGAATGTGCTGGAATTGTAGAACTAGATGATGAGCAAAGAGTAAGAATCGAAAATCTAGTGAATAAGATCATACCTCAACCAACAGATATACCAGGTACCACTGACTTGTCGAAGCATCACATAGACGTAATGGGAGCAGCACCGATAAAACAGAGACCTAGGAGGATGTCGCCGATGATGTTGCAGATCGCTCACCGAGAAATAGAGACGATGTTGCGAAACAACATAATTGAAAGGTCAGCAAGTGAATGGAGCAGTCCACCAGTGATACTTAGGAAACCTGATGGGGATTACCGATTCTGTGTTGACTATAGGGAATTGAATAAGGTCACTAGGAAGGACGCATATCCAATACCTAGTATGGACTCAATCCTAGATAAGCTAAGAAAGGCCAGATACCTCACCAAAATTGACCTGAAGCAAGCATACTTCCAAATCCCCATGGAGGAGAATAGTAGGAAGTATACTGCTTTCTCAGTACCTGGCTCAGGTCTCTGGCAATTCAAGAAAATGCCCTTCGGATTGACCAACGCACCAATGACCTTCCAAAGGCTCATCGACGCCCTCTTTGGACCTGAATGTGAACCTAACGTGTTTGGTTACCTCGACGATATTATAATTGCTACTGAGAACTTTGATGATCATATAAAATGGCTAGAAAAGGTACTAGTGAGACTGGTAGACGCTGGATTGACTGTGAACAAGAAAAAGTGTGAGATTTGCTGCTCACAGATCACCTACCTTGGATTCATATTAGACAGTGAGGGGCTAAGACCGGATCCAGACAAGGTAGCACCAGTCGTCAACTATCCAGCACCTCGTACTGTGAAACAACTACGACGATTTCTTGGGATGGTAGGATGGTACTCCAGATTTATTGAACATGATTCAGAAAAGAAAGTTCCACTAGTGAAGCTGTTAAGGAAAAGTAGAGAATGGAGTTGGGAAGACGAGCAACAGAGGGCGTTCGAAGACCTGAAAAGAGCCTTAACAACTGCTCCTGTACTCGCCAGACCTGACTTTAATAAACCATTCACTGTACAATGTGATGCCAGCGACTTTGCAATAGGAGCAGTATTGACCCAAGAACACGAAGACGGTGAGCATCCAATTGTTTATGTGAGCAGAGTACTGACAGCCGCAGAAAGGAACTATACTACCACAGAGAAGGAGTTGTTAGCAGTAATCTGGGCAATCGAGAAACTTAGACCTTATCTGGAAGGTTATACCTTCAAGATTATCACAGACCATAGTGCGTTGAAATGGCTACAAAAGCTAAAAGACCCAACAGGACGACTAGCAAGATGGGCATTAAAAATGCAACAATGGTCATTTGAGATCGTACACCGACGTGGAGCATTACATCACGTACCTGATGCCCTTTCGAGAATGTACGAAGGTCAAGATGAAGATGAACATGTGTGCGCTTTCGAAGAGATCAAAGACGAAAAATACAACGCGAGGATCAAAGAGATAGAGACCAACCCTTACAAATACCCTGGATGGAAATTAGAAGATGGATTGCTATATAGATTTAGGAAAGAACCATTACTCGACCCACTGACCCACGGAGAAGAAGGGTGGCGACTCGTAGTACCAGCAGAACACCGAGAAAGGATACTGCAAGATGCTCATTGTCATCCTTCCTCAGGGCATCTAGGACTAGAAAAGACCTATGATAAGGTTATCAGAGAGTATTATTGGCCAGGAGTATACTATGACACCACTTTATTTGTGAAGGAGTGTGATGACTGTCAACGATATAAGACCAAGCAAACTGGACCTCAAGGATTAATGGGAAACCGTGTCGTTGAGAGACCATGGCTAGTAGTATCAGCTGACATGATGGAATTTCCTCCGAGTAAAGGCCAAAATAAATACTTACTAGTCTTCCAGGACCTTTTCACCAAATGGATCGAGTTGAAACCACTAAGAACAGCTGATGGAAAAGCAGTGGCTAAAGCTTTCGAAGAGCTGATTTTATTCAGGTGGGAGACTCCTAAGTACTTGCTAACGGATAACGGGAAGGAGTTTGATAACAAATACCTAGACCAAGTGCTACAAGAATACGGAGTATCTAGAGTTACGACACCGCCATATCACCCGCAGGCTAACCCAGTTGAACGTGCGAATAGGACCTTGAAGACCATGATAGCAACCTTTGTAAAAGAGGATCATAGGACTTGGGACCAGCATCTTCATGAATTTAGACATGCAGTGAACACAGCGACGCAGTCGACACTTAAGACCTCTCCAGCGTTCTTGAATTATGGTAGACATCCCAGTCCGGTAAAAAGCTTACGAAGAGAAGTGGAACAAACTAGACCAATAATTAGAATAAATCCTGAAGACTGGGCAGATAGAGTAAAACGGTTGGACGCACTAAGAGATTTAGTAATAAAACACATCGAAAAAGCGAAAGAAAAACAGGCACGAGAATATAATAAAGGTAGGAAGGATATTAGGTTTAATGTAGGGGATATAGTCATGCGACGTTCTCACCCGCTTTCGAACGCAGCTAACCGATTCTCCGCGAAACTCGCACCGAAATACGACGGTCCGTTTAAGATTTTAGAAGTCAAATCACCGTTAGTATACGTGGTCGAAACAGAGGGCGGTAAGCGCAATGCGAAGGTACACGTTTCAGAACTCAAAAGATATATACCCTCTAGAAATAAACCTGACAGGAAACCCCAACCCTAAACCCTAATTTAGTATTGACCCCGTTATACATTAATTTTTCTCTATATAATAAATTCATAAATGTGTTGTTCGTAGTTGATATCTGAAAGTTATCCTAATCCATTCCACTGATACTAACCTAACCTAATCTAACCAAACCTAACCTTGCGAAACCCAACATAACCTAACTTAATTAAACGCGTTAACTAAAAATAAAGTATATAAAGCATGAGTGAATTATAAGAATGTGTAATTTCTGGGAATAATAATGGTGATATTAAATGTGTATTAGTTATAAGCAATTAATAGATAACATATATAATGCGAGCGGCTCGGTGGCGAGAGTCGTTGGTGTGCGGTGCTACGTGCATAATTATTTGTAAGCAGTCCACTCTGGCGAATGTCCAGCTTAGGGGGGGAGTGTTTGTGACGTGGTACGTCCCAACAAAAATTTTTTTTGTTAATTAAAAATTTTTTGTACGTTGTATAACTCACATACACGTTTCCACGACACGTCACAACAATTATTAATTTGTAAATCACCAGGGGCACTACAACACACCACCGGCTTACTCACCGACCCGGGCGTAATATATTGAGTAAGAATAAATAATTAATCGAACGAACTTTTTTTTTTGTTGTTTACCGGTACACGAAGAGCACGACTAGCAGACGCGCACGGCAGCCATTACTTACACACTCAAAGCCCATGTGTGTGAGCGCTAGTGCTGCTTACGCAGACCGTAGGTAGGGAATCTTTATTACCACTACATACCAACGACCGCGCGTGCGCTAGGAGTGGCGCACGACGAAGAAGATGTAGAAAGAGAGGGAACACAAGAGAGAAGAAAGAAAGAGATGGAAAGATTTATATTCGATGGGAGCGAATTAAGAGTGATGGCGCGCCTCTTTCTCGCGCAGTGAAGAAAGAGGGAGAAGCTAGATGATGAAAAGAGACCGAGAGAGCATGGAGAAGGGAGAGTACTCTTGCTCTTGCGTAAGTACAGCTGCACTGAGTAGCCTGTATATACGCATACGTATATATATATATACATGTATATGTGTATATATATGTATAGATAGCCATGCCTGTAATGATTCTCTCTCTCTCTCTAATGAATAAAGACAGATAAAAAGAGAACGTAGATAAAAAGAAGATTAAAAAGAAGAAATAAGATTAAATTTGCTATAGAAAAGGTGGCGCGCAGGTTGCAGACTTGCGTTCGAGGACCGGAAGGCAAATTTCACGAATAGAAAGCAATTATTCGGACAAATGATTTGTTATTGGAGGAGTTAAAAATTAAAAAGAGATAGATGATGAAGAAGAGGGAGAAATAGACCGAAGAAGAAGGAAGTGAGCATCAAAGAATTCATTCGATTACCGTCCTCGTGCCGCATCGGAAGTTAACTCGAAAACCTCAGTTCTTCACAAGTAACTTAAAAATTTTCGTGCGTTCGTATAGCTGTGTAGAAATTGCAGTGGATAGACCAGGAAGCAGTGAGCAGCCAAAACTCCAGAAGGAAGTTTCGCCACCCTGACCTGTCAACCAACTGTTTCCGCAGCCGGCGCCGACCAGTTGCCTTGTGCAAAGAAAGAGAGAGGAAGAGAAGTACAACCGAAGGCCCTCACCGCCATCATTGACCAGCTTTGTGTCGCCATCGCCGACCAGAACTTCGTCAACAGGATTTCTACAACGGTGAGTGGACTGTAGTCCGAATCAACAATTATTAATTGTTCTTTTGTAAACTAACGGCTCTCGCCGATGAAAATTAAATTCAGTGCGTGCGAAAACCTAAATTTTCAAGTGATTGTGACCGTGTAAATTAGAAAAATTTCGAAAGTTATTTGTAGCGAAGCATCGTAAGAGTGCGGAAAATTTGTATTGAAATTTTAAGTTGTAAAAGATAAAGTAAAGAATCGAAGTTTAAATAAACCACTTGTTCAACGATTTCGTTGACCGTACAATTAAATTTTTTTTTTATTCATGAAGTAATAATTCGACATTAAATTATTCTGATTGACCGGGAAGAAATAAACTTGAGATCGGTGGACAACGTGGCATATTACATAACGCGGGCCTTAGCGGCCATTTTGTGAATTAGATTTTCTTTTCTTTTCGAATTGTATGCGTTAACGAAGATATTTAATAACCACTGTAAAATTTGTGAATCGAAAATAAGAGAATTAGAAATTTTCATTTTTTTTATAGATTAAATTTCGAGAGTGCGGGAGTGAAATTTGCGACCACGTGTCTAATAATTTTGGTGACCGTGAAACAAATTTAATTTAAAATTAAATTGAAATTTAAAAGAATAATTAGATAGTGATTAAATTTTTATATATATTTTTTTCTTTATTGTTTGACCGGTACTGGAATCGATAGACGCGTGGGATTAGTGTGTGGGAGAGAGAGAAATAAGTGTGCGGGCTCTTGGCAGCCATATTGTTGAAAGAGCAAAGCGAAGTCGCTTACGGCGACCAGATTATAAATTCTAGTTGTTTCAAATATATTATATTAGTTTATATATTTTTTTTTATTAAATTATAAATTTAGCAAAAGAGTTAAATAAAATTTACATAAATTTTACATTGACCCGGAGGTATGGGATATGAGTGTGCGCGAGCAGTAGATTTAACAGATTTGATAGAAAATTAGATTAAATTAAAGTTGATAGACCGAGCGAAATTAAGTTAAAAATTATTTTTTTTGTTCTTCTTTCTGATATATATATATAGTTTTTTTTTTCTTCCATTGAATAAAGTAATTCAAGCGTTGTAAATTGAACCAGTGAGATTAAAATTTTTTTTGTGTAATACCTCTCCCAACTTCAACTAATAAAATTTGACACCAGAGGTCGCCCACCTCCCAGCCAAGACAGCCCGAGATTCATGCTGCCGACGAGTAAGCCGGTGGCCTGTCTGGCGCTCTTAATAAATTAAAGATTTTTTTTTCTTTTCGACAGGCCGAACTTTGCATGCGGGGACGGGCAAGATTATATTAATTTATTTGATAACTTGTTTATTGAAATTTTCATATAATTAAATTCTCACATCGCAATATATAAACCTAAGGTTACTAGGATGGGTGTGAGCGTGTTGTCATGAAATGCCCCGCATATATAGAAAAGCCTGTGATTACGAATACGTACGAGTTGACATGAAATGTCGCATATATATAATCCTGTGTGTGTATGGGTGCACATTGGCATGAAATATCATATATATATATATATATATATATATATATCTTCCTATATTATATAGACGTAAGCCTCAAAAAATAGCATTCTTGCGTCCTCCCCCCTCCTCCCCCAGCCTCACATTTTTAAATTTTTTTAACGTAAATATAGGTTTTTTTTCAGCCTCTGTGAGATGCCTCCCCCCTCCTTCCCCAGCCTCCCCCAGCCTCCTCCCCCCTCCTCGACCCGCCTCCGACATCGCCTCAACGTTTGTTGCCTCATATTACCTCATAGGTCTCCTCAAAGACTCCTCAGAGAACCCTCAGGTAAGCCTTAGGAATTCCTCGAAACGCCTCAAGTTTGCGAGTGATATTTTTTAAAATTTTCAAAAACAACGTAAAAATAGTTACCGATGCCTCAGTGCTTCCTCATCGTCTCCTCTTACAACGCCTCAGGGTACGCCTTAGAGATGAGGCATTTTTTTTGTATGCCTCTTGTCCCGCCTTATACATCGCCTTAGAGACGCCTCAATGTTTCCTCATCCCCTCCTCTTACAATGCCTCAGGGTACGCCTCAGAGATAAGGCATTTTTTTGTATGCCTCTTGTCCTGCCTTATACATACAAATTGGGGGGCTGGCGAGCAGGGCGAGCAGGGGGCTACCCCCCCTAGTATATATATATATATATATATATATATATATATATATATATATCTGTATGTGTATGTGTTCCAATTGACTTGAAAAATCCAATATTTATTAAAGTTTGTGTGCATGCATGCGAATTAACATGAAATGTCCCATATATATATATATATATATATATATATATACATAAACTTGTGTGTGTGCGTTCGAATTGACGTGAAAAGTCCTATGTATATTAACGTGCGTGTGCATGCATGCGAATCGACATGAAATGTCCCATATATATATATATATATATATATATATAAACCTAAGGTTACTCGGATGGGTGTGTGCGTGTTGTCATGAAATGTCCCACATATATAAAAAAGCCTGTCATTATGAGTATGTACGAGTTGACATGAAATGTCCCATATATAATCCTGTGTGTGTGTGTGTGCGTGCGCATTGGCATAAAATGCCCCATATATCTAAACCTGTAAGTTCGTGCGTTCCAATTGACGTGAAAAATCCCATGTTTATTGAAGTCTGTGTGCATGCATGCGAATAGACATAAAATGTCCCATATATATATAAACTGTGTGTGCCTTCGAATCGACGTGAAAAATTCTATGTTTATTAACGTGCATGTGCATGCATGCGAATCGACATGAAATGTCCCATATATATAAATCTAAGGGTACACGAATGGGTGTGTGTGTGTTGTCATGAAATGTACCACATATAAAGAAAACCTGTACTTATGAGCACGTGCTAACCGACATGAAATATTCCATGTATGTATGTATGTATGTATATACATATATATAAACCAAAATATATACGGGTCAACGGGTGCAAGTTGACATGAAACGGACCATGTATATATATATATCAACTTGTCCGTATGTGTGCATGTGGGTCGACATGAAATGATGCATATATGTAAGCCCAGGTGCGTATGTATGTGCGCGTCCACATATGTTTTTCTACATACATATATATGATAAAAATTCCTTAGTACGTTTAATTAAAAAGGAATTGTGGAATTTTTAATTAAAGCCCTCGAATTCACAAATCATAATCATAACTGACGCTCTTTCAATTCACGATTACATTTTGATTTCTGAATTGAAATTTATTTAATTAAGGATTCCTTTTGATTTTGGAATTAAAGCCCTTTCAATTCACGATTAAATTTTGATTTCTTAATTGAAATTTATTTAATTAAGAATTCCTGTTGATTTTGGAATTAAAGCCCTTTCAATTCACGATTACATTTTGATTTCTTAATTGAAATTTATTTAATTAAGGATCCCTTTTGATTTTGGAATTAAAGCCCTTTCAATTCACGATTAAATTTTGATTTCTTAATTGAAATTTATTTAATTAAGAATTCCTTTTGATTTTGTAATTTAAGCCCTTTTAATTCACGATTACATTTTGATTTCTTAATTGAAATTTATTTAATTAAGAATTCCTTTTGATTTTTTAATTAAAGCCTTTTCAATTCACGATTAGATTTTGATTTGTTAATTAAAATATTTTTAATTATTAATTTAAAAGGAATTGTTAATTAAATAAAACTTTAATTACAAATTCAAAAATGATTCGTGATTCAAATAATTTTTAATTACTTTTTTCGCAACCCTGTCCTACAGCCTGTGAGTGCTCGCCAGGAATAGACAATTCAGACTTAACATAAAAAGGTTTGCGTTTCTCTATAGTGCGTATCAGTTGTAGCCAGGCTTACACAAATCTATCTAAAGTCGATCTGTTCCTTTGCCTTGAGCCTTAACAGTTCGCAACGTTAGCTTATATCTAAGTTGTATGTGTGGTGATGCTATATGACGCAGGCATATAGCTTTAGCATGGCCCCATGAATAATTATATTATAAATATGTTTTATGTTATGCTAATTCGTAACAGGCAGCTTAGTTGCCTTGTTACATCCCCCCCTGCCAGACTGAAATTATATTTTCAAAGAGAAGATAATTTCAGACACTTCGGCATCTTATTTATGAAAGCTTAATGTAATTGGAAAAAAAAAGGTTATAACTATTGTAGTGTGAAAGAAAAAAAAATTTTGAATAAAATTTTTGCCAATGCTCGAGCTTAATGCTTGTATTAAATCAACGCTGTATGTGTAAATGTTTTGTCTAATTTCTATGCTATCTATCTTAGGCTGACTACTATTCTGGATAGTGTTTACTATCTTTCGCTGTACAGAGTGATGTTTGTTATGTTGTTTCGTTTTTCAATTAGTTATCTGCTTCTTAAAGTCATCATTGCTGCAGCTTGATCTTTTATGAGTAGTGTTAAGTGTAATGTTGTACGTTAACGCAATTCTAAATTGTTTAATATATATTTTTAATATGACTGGCTTATCCCAAGTGTTAAAATACAATAATATATTTACAAAAAAAAAATTACTCCTTCATACTTACACATATTCTCTCATACATGATTATGAGAACGCAAGAAAATGTATTTAAATATTTATTTTATAAGAAATACATACATATAATGAATTAAATTTTGTTTACAAATTAAAATAAAAGTGAAAGTAAATATTCAACTTTACCTTGGGTCGCTTGATGCACTTAAGACATACATGTTAAATTAGGAAATAAAATGTAAAGAGTACCCCCCGTTAAGATAGGTAAAATGCCCTCCCTCATATATTTTAAAACTAATATTTTTTCTTGTTTTTATAGTAATTAAGATTAGGTTTTGTTATATTTATAGTTTCCTAACACATACCCTAACCTCAACATAACCTAAAAATCACTTTTTTTATAAAATTTTTTTTTTATCTGGAAGGATGAATGATATTAATCCCGCGAAAAACATATGACTAGGTCTTAGCACTCTCTTCAACTGTGATTTTTTGCGAGTCCTAGAAAGCAGTTTTTCTAACCTAAAAATAACATTTAAATCATACAATCTCCGTAACTTTGCTCTAGCAGGGGCTACAAGTAATTTTCTGGGCTTAAAATTTGTATTTTTAAGAAACAAATACAATTTATGATGACCAAAAATTCGATTCTGGCATGGCGCCATGGCGAAAAACTCGAAAAACCATTTTTTCATAGGTTTTCTGTCGGTTATTGGTCTCTAGCAACTCACAAATCATTTTTAGAGAAAAAAACATAGCTTCATTGGATTCTACGTGAAAAAATACATTGAAAATGTGCATGATTACTTTAGGAATACTTGGATGCTGTTACAAAACAATTGAAAAAATAAAATAATTCTAAAATTATTACATAGCTTCTTTGCGTCGTTGCTGCATTTTATGTTTTTATGACCTTGGTCATCTCTTTAGAGTCTCAAAGCTACTATTCAATGTATCCATAGGCAAATCATGTCCACTACACCCGAAAAACAGAGACAAATACTAGACAGATAACGTTAACTCCTATATGTACATATATATATATTCCACATGTACATATATATATATATATATATATATATATATATATATGTGTGTGGAATAACTTGCTATCCCTCGTATATACATAAGGAATAGTGAGTTGTTCTTAGGAAACGCAAATTATTTTTCTTATACATAGATAAAAAACCAATGTTTATCTATTCCTGTAACTATTCTTTTTAGTGTTCTTTTTTAGCTTGTAAGAGACCCAACATGTTTTCTGTCCTCCATAAATCACGAACTCGGTAGATTTGAACAATTAAATGATTCTAATTAGGTTCCAAATTCAAAAATTAAAAGATCATCATCTCTTTAGAGTCATAAAGCTACTATTCGATGTATTTACAGCCAAATTACGCCTATTGCACGCTAAAATAAGATTTTTAAACATAACTGAAGTAACGGTCGTATCATCTGTCTTTTTGTATTACAGTAGACTCTGGATACAAGAGAATCAACGGGCCTTCAGAAGAGGGCCTCACGCCCATATTTAGAAAAAAGAGCTCGAAATCTCTTATATCGCAATCTCTTGTATCGAGAGATCACTGAATCATTAGAGAGACAAAGACGGAATAAGGTTTTAGTAACAATCGTGTTGGATCTATAAATTCGAGCCTGAAAGTACACTTCTATGTAAGCATTTATATTCTTTGTTAGAACTGCCACAATTATGATTTGTCTTCAGGCCATTATACGAAAAAAATAGAGTAGCAACCGATATAAGCAATACATTGCTTCTACATATATGAGAATCAAGCGCGTTGTTTCTAGCAACAGCTCACTATTCTTTGTATATATATATATATATATATATATATATATATATATATATATATATATATATATAGAAAGCAATAGCTCCTAGAGTTCCTAGCAATAGCTCACTATTCTTTATATATATATATATATATATATATATATATATTGTTACTAAAACCTTATTCCGTCTTTGTCTCTCTAATGATTCAGTGATCTCTCGATACAAGAGATTGCGATATAAGAGATTTCGAGCTCTTTCTCCTAAATATGGGCGTTAGCCTAAGTATTTGCGTTATCCCACCACTATGAAAGTGAGAGAGACAGAATATACACGCATGTTGGATACAACTCACACAACAAAACAGTAGGTGTGGGTATCACTTTTGACTCGAGCGTGTTGGGGACTCTTTGTATGAGAGAATTTTCAAGAAAATTCCTCTTCTGAAGGCCCGTTGATTCTCTTGTATCCAGAGTCTACTGTAATACAAAAAGACAGATGATACGACCGTTACTTCAATTATGTTTAAAAATCTTATTTTGGCGTGCAATAGGCGTAATTTAGCTGTAAATACATCGAATAGTAGCTTTATGACTCTAAAGAGATAATGATCTTTTAATTTTTGAATTTGGAACTTAATTGGAATCATTTAATTGTTCAAATCTATCGAGTTCGTGATTTATGGAGGACAGAAAACATGTTAGGTCTCTTACAAGCTAAAAAAGAACACTAAAAAGAATAGTTACAGGAATAGATAAACATTGGTTTTTTATCTATGTATAAGAAAAATAATTTGCGTTCCCTAAGAACAACTCGCCATTCCTTATGTATATACGAGGGATAGCAAGTTATTCCATATATATATATATATATATATAGGAGTTATAGTTATCTGTCTAGTATTTGTCTCTGTTTTTCGCGTACAGTGGACGTCATTTGCCTATGAATACATTGAATAGTAGCTTTAAGACTCTAAAGAGATGACCAAAGTCATAAAAACATAAAATGCAGCAACGATGCAAAGTAGATATGTAATAATTTCAAAATTATTTTATTTTTTTAATTGTTTTGTAACAGCATCCAAGTATTCCTAAAGTAATCATGCACATTTTCAATGTATTTTTTCACGTAGAATCCAATGAAGTTATGTTTTTTTCTCTAAAAATGATTTGTGAGTTGCTAGAGACCAATAACCGACAGAAAACCTATGAAAAAATGGTTTTTCGAGTTTTTCGCCATGGCGCCATGCCAGAATCGAATTTTCGGTCATCATAAATTGTTTTTGTTTTTTAAAAATACAAATTTTAAGCCTAGAAAATTGCTTGTAGCCCCTCCCTGAGCAAAGTTACGGAGATTTTATGATTTAAATGTTATTTTTAGGTTAGAAAATCTGCTTTCTAGGACTCGCAAAAAATCACAGTAAAAGAGAGTGCTAAGTCCTAGTCATATGATTTTCGCGGGATTAATATCATTCATCCTTCCAGATAAAAAAAAAAATTTATAAAAAAAGTGATTTTTAGGTTATATTGAGGTTAGGGTATGTGTTAGGAAACTATAAATATAACAAAACTTAATCTTAATTACTATAAAAACAAGAAAAAATATTAGTTTTGAAATATATGAGGGAGGGCATTTTACCTATCTTAACGGGGGGTACTCTTTACTAGAAAACAAGAAAAAAAAATTTTTTTTTGGAATTCAATAACGAAGTTATGGTTAGAGAAGAGAAAAAAAAATACATGTTTAGCACCGATCCATTGACTTGCCAGCAAGTTATTCCTGGTAATGCTAGTAATCTCCTTCTTCATTTGTTTTTTGTTAAATCATAAGGTTTTATGCGAAAGAGAGTATCATAAAAAAAACTTTGTTCTTTGCTTTACTACATTTATATGAATGATAGAATGATATGAAATGATTATGATTGTTAAAGCTGTAGGAAGGTTTAACATTCAATATTTTATTATTGATACAATATATGTATATATTAATATATAAGGAGGTTCTAATATTTATACTTCTGTATTACGCCACTCTTCTTTACAATTTGGGCAAGTTGGAAGTGTTACCACAGGTTCTCCACAACCTCTACAGAATCTCCTTTTTTTGGACACATTGTCCAGCTGGCCACAATTCCAGCACCCTGGTCGGTCCGCACTTTTTAATTTTGAGGACCTTGGCATTCCCTTTCGTGGCTGGTCGTTGTTGGCTACTGGCCTTGGTATGTCTATAGCCATTAATGGCTGAACGTTGGAGGATGTACTTATTGATTGTGCTGTAGGAGGGGCGTTAGTGGTTGCCGGAGGAGAGTTGAGGATAAAAGCTAAAGAAGGATAGTAATGTGTAATAGGAGGATAGTTAGTGGGATTCACGTTTAATAGTGACGGAAATATAGCCACATATACTTTATGTGCATCGTTCTGTGAGAGGCAAGGGATCTCGTCTAGGTTTAAGGTGGCTAAGTCACGCACTGTGACTTGTCTAGGAGTGAAATATGGATTAGGAGCTGGAGGTGTAGGAAGAGTGTGCTGTAAGAGTGCTGTAGGGGTGAAGCTAAGTGATTGGTCTTGATTTTCAAGAGTGTTAACCGCAGCTGGTGGCGAGGAAGGTGGGAGGGGGCGACTAGGTGCTTAATGGTTGTAGGCCTGATGTTTTTAAACTGTCACATAGGTGGTGTCTCCCTCGAGTACAACCACGATAGCCTGGGCACCTGATGTTTTGACCTTGTTGTTGTAATGTTTGCCCTGGTCGTCTTTCTCCCAAATATTCTTCTCTAATAGTTACACCTCGGTCACGTTCTCTATCCATCGCTAGTTCTCTTACGGGGCCTTCCTCGGCCACGCTTGGGTTTACTTGCTGCTGGTATGTGCTCAGAGCTCGGCCTCTGGCCCATGCTCTTCCTCTACCTCTCACTTGAGCCGTTGCTTCACTGTTTGCTTGCTGCATTTTCTGTAATATTATGGTTATGAACATTTTTATTTCTAGGTGGTATTATCTTTTTAGGTCGTGGACATACACCCTGGTTTGTCTCCTATTGTCTAAGTTTTCCACCAGATAAACGACCGGTGAGAAAGCTTCGACAATTTTAGCAGGACCAATATATATTGGTGCTAACTTGGCAGCAAATTTGTCTTCCACTGAAGACTGTACGTGGTTGCGACGGCTAACTAGATCACCAGGCTCGAATTTTACGTCTCTATGATTTTTATTATAGTATTTTGCTTGTCGTGTTAATGCTTTAAAGATGTGTCTTTGCACAAGGTCGTGTAGCGCAGATAAATATTTTATTCGATCTGACCATGTTTCTAAGTCACCTGCCTCTATTGGTAAGGGTTGCTCTAGGGTTTTGCGATAAAGAAGAGTTGGAGGTGGGTTATGACCTAGGTTTAAGAAAACTGATGATACCTTTAGAGAAGAATGAACCGTAGTATTTAAAGCAAAACTGAATTCGTTTAAGTGCTTATCCCATCCCCTATGATCTTCGTCGAGAAAGCTATTAATCATTGGCTTTAAATTCCTATTTACTCATTCTACAGGGTTGGCTTAAGCGTGATAAGGGGGTGTATTGAGGTGTTGTTTATCATGTTCAGATAATCTATCATCCATTATTTTATTATTGAATTCTTTTCCATTATCTGTGTCTATAACTTGCGGACAACCCCATCGGTGTATTATTAAATCTTCTAAAACTTGAGTCATGGTTTTACCGTTAGCTCTTTTTAGTGCTTTGAGCTCTACATATCTAGTAAATATATCTTCAAATACTACTACGTATTTGAATCCATTCTTTGATGCTGGTTTTGGACCATAACGTCAGCACCGATTACTGTCCATGGTCCTTGTATATATCTTTCCCTTATTAAGCCTGCGGGTTGTTGAGTTACGCATTTGTGTGCTTGACATTGCTGACAGGCTTTAACATAGCACTTTGTATCATAAAAATATCCAGGCCAATAATAGTATTTAGCTAAGTTTGACAAGGTTTTATAAATACCAAGGTGTTCAGCTTGAGGGGTGCTATGAGCGTCATAGAGTGGTTTTTCTCTGTCTGCTGCAGGGAGCACCAATTTCCAAGAGTCAAGGTCAGGCATTAGGGTATAAATTAACTCATTAGGTCGATGAGCATACAGCAAATCATTTTCTATTCGAAAATTTGGGTACTTCTTAGGAAATATTGTTACTTCTTCCTTCCCTTTCCTATACTACGGGTCGTCTATGGTCACAGGTGCTAGAGTTGCAATAAAATTATTTTCTTGTGCTCTTGATAATGCATCTGGTACCTTCATTTGTGTTCCTTTTCTATGCACTATTTTCATATTGTATGCTTGTAGTGCCGTATGCCATCGAGCTAGCCGACCTGTAGCATCTTTTAACATAATAAATTGGGTGTTCATCTTTATCTATTGCTTGTATTAGCACTCAGTACAGCTACAGCATAATCACTAGCATCTGTTTGTAGTATAAACAGAAGATTGAAATTAGGTCGTGCTACAACTGGAGCTTTAGTCGGGGCTTGCTTAAGTTTCTCGAAGGCTTGTTGTTGTTCATCATGCCATTGCCAGTGGACATTTTTGTGCGTTAGGTAAGACAGTGGAATTTTTGTCTTTGACAGGTCGGGTATGAATCGAGCGTACCATCCAACAATACCTAAAAACCATCTTAATTGTTTAAGGTTTGTTGGAGCTGGGTATTTTAAAATTGGTCGAATCTTATCGTCGTCTGCTTTTAGCCCTTACTCATTTATGACATACCCCAAATATTTAACTTCCGAGCAACGAAATTCTGATTTTTCTCTGTTAATTTGTAAGTTGGCCTCTTTCAGTGCCGTTAGCACTTTGGTTAACCAGTCCAAGTGCTCTGTAAAGGTAGCTGTGACGATGATGATATCATCTAAATAGCTAAAGACGTGGGATTCCCATTGCGGTTTTATAAGTGAGTCCATCAATTTTTAAAATGCTGATGATGCATTAGTTAGCCCATATGGCATTCTAGTGAACTGAAATAAGCCTCTGGTCGGCACTGAGAAGGCCGTGATTTCTTTACTATTTGGTTCCATCAGAATTTGGTGGTAAGCTTGACTTAAGTCTAATTTTGAAATATAGCGAGCTGTACGAAGTTTATCGAGGATGTCATCCATATTCCTCATTGGATACGCTATCTTCTTTGTGACCTGATTAACTTGTCGGTAATCAATACAAAAACGGTATTTACCATTGGCTTTAGGGGCGATCACTGGACAACTAGACCATGGGCTTTCGCTGGGTTCGATTATGCCTTTAGCTAGCATTCTATTGGTTTCATCTTGAGCTACCCTTAACATATTAGGTGCGTACCGTCGAGGCATTTGTCTAATCGGATCGCGCCCTTGCACATCCATGGCGTGTTTAGCTAAGTACGTCACTAACACTTGGAGTTGGCGGAATTAGACAGTTCAGTAAATTATCCACCTGTTTCTTTTCATTTTCTGTAGCTTTAGCTAAACATTCAACAACACTTACTAGAGCGGGATAAAAGACTGGGTCATTTCCATGTGGATAAAATTTATGTTTAATATTTCTTGGAATCCACCATTCATCGTATTCGTAATCTACTTTAAGTTTAAATAATCTTTGAAAATCTATTTCCAATAAACATTCATATAAGATACCTTCGGAAATTCTAAAAGGAAGGGTGTGTTTATCGCCATCTATGGCAATTCCTACATTTAATAAACCTTGAATATTAACTGCACTGCTATCTGCTACGTTCATATATGTATTTTGAGGGATGTATTTATTTTTAAGTTCTAATCCCAGTTCCATACCTATGTAAGAGTTAACTGAACCGCTGTCCAACATAGCGATCAGCCGTCGTCCATTAAGTGATATATTTATAAAGTGTCTTGCTTCTCCTGCTTCCGATAGGTTTCCTTGAATTAATGATTAACTCCCTGAATTAGTGGATTCCAATATCATTTGAGGCATACTGATTTCTGAGTTTCGGGTTGTTGGGGAGAAAACATCGACCCTTATTGTTTTCTCCCATACCCATTTCCCTGTTGTTGAATTTGGCACCTCGGGCATTTGTTACGGTAGGTATTTAGTGCTCCGCATCCATAGCATATCACTGGCATGAAGCAGGTACGCACTTGGTGACCGAATTTCTCGCAGCGTACACATTGTTCGCTAGATCTTGCTTCATTTGCATTCTTAGCTGGAGCTTTTTGAGCATTATTTCTGGTAGTGTTGTTTTTTGGGCTGTAGGGTTGTTTATGATCTGGTTTAGGGGGATCTACCTTTACTTGTGCATTTGAATTGCCTTGAGTTGTATCTTCTTTACGTGTACTGGGTTGCTGCTCATTCTTTTTATAAGATCGTAAATTGTTGTT
This sequence comes from Anastatus disparis, assembly GCA_017163975.1. Lineage (NCBI taxonomy): Eukaryota > Metazoa > Arthropoda > Insecta > Hymenoptera > Eupelmidae > Anastatus > Anastatus disparis. The sequence continues at coordinate 259,707 of JAFFSR010000396.1, read as the reverse complement.
TGCAATAGGAAAATGGTTAGTGTGTGATTGTGTTTGGGAATTTTTGTTCGTAAAATTTCTATTTTCATTAACCATAGCTAATTCCAGATTAGTTCCGATTAAGGTGTCTGTGAAAGTGTCTGAGGTGTTTGTTGTCGTGGCTATTTTGTTAAAATGCGTGTTTTTAGGCGTTACGTAAGCTGAATGCAGAAACAATGATTCGTTAGGGAAGGGTGGTGGTTTATACGCTTAATCCTGCGCTCGTATTGTTTCCTCTCTTTTACCCAATTGTTGAAACTCCGTGAACGTTGTAAATTGGTCACGACCGATGTGCTGTCTGTAGGTAGGGTGAAGATTCCTGTATGCCCTGGCTAATTGTTCATTCAATGGCGTTAGAGGTTTGACTTGGTCCATCAAGTCCCTTAATTTACTGATTATGTACTGAAATCTTCCTCTGGACCTTGTGTTCCTCTTTCTATCTCTTTACGTAATTGCTCGTGTACGTCGTCCCAACAGTACTGTAATCTAAAGGCGGCTATAAAATCTTCGTATGTTCGCTAAAATACATGTTCACGCTTGAACCAATGCCAAGATTCGTCGTCTAATACGGCTGGCAATGATCTGATCAGATCTTCTAGCGTTAATCTATAGTGTTGGCGACATTTTGTTAAATTTGTTAAAAATCCTTCGGGATCTTTTTTGCTCACTTCTTTAAAGGAAATGTGCAATTTGGAGAAAATTTGACCAACTTGTTTTTCTCTATAGAAGCTAGGGTCATTAAGTGAGCAGGATTGCTGGGACATAGCTGGATTAAATGCATACATTAGCGGTAGCTGATAATATGTGTTAAAGAGGTTATACTGTTCCGTGTTTATATAATAAGGGGCACTTGCTTCAAAGGTCCCTGGTGCATACGTTGGTCCCATTATTGAAGGGTTTTGTAAGTGGTATGCGGGAATGAAAGGTGCATAAGCTTGCGAATTTCCTGTTCTGTAGTTGGGGTTAGGCGGTAGCGTTGGATTTGGTATGTGTGAGCAGTTAGTGTGGGGTACATGTTTAACTTGAGTGAGGTGTGCAGTGGAGTGACAATGGTTATTTGCTGTACTGGTGATGACTGAGGTGACTGGAGGAATAGTGTGACTGTGGCTACACGTAGGTCCTATTGAAGTCGTGTTAAATGTTACGTGTGGTCGTGGTTGATTTGATTGTGTATTTGTTGTACGAATTGGATAATAAGAGGTTTGATCCCACAACGGAGGTCCGAAGTATGAAGTAGTGTTAGGTAGCTGTTGTCTTGAATCTATAGGGTTTGTGAAGTCCATCTGGGAGTCAGCTAGACGTGTGACGTTATGGAGGTGTTGTGAAGTTGTTACTGTAGGAAATTGTATTGATTGGGCTTGAGGGCGTGCATGGTTCAGATCGCTGTTACTTCTAAGATTATTATCTATGATAGAAGGGTTAATCCTATCCGACGTGCAACATGGAATTCCGGTTGCTTTCGCATTTGACTCATCGAAGCTCTCCTGAACAGGTAGAGACTCCAATGGTTCATCCATTGTGATGGGGTCTCTGAAGGGTCTTCTTGACTGACCGGTCGGTAATAAAGGAGGACGGTTATCATCTACAGGGTTATTAATACTTGGGCGTACCAGTGAACATACATTTCGATTCCGTATGCCTAAGCTTTGAGCTATAGAGGTTGGGTACAAGTGTTTGCCTGCTACTAACAAATCATCAAGCAAGATCCTACGCGGTTCGTCCCTACTAGGGTCCCACTGAGCCGCGAAAGGACCAAAAGTCATTCTTGTTTGCTGCCTTGCAATTCCATCCCTAACTATCATTGCATCTGCATAGGCATTTATACCGGCTCTCTGTGCCATAAGAAAGATCTGATAATCGTTAAGGTAATTCAACTTCCTCTTAATCTCATACATTTCTTTTACCGGGTCAAGGGAAATCAAGTCCTCATTAGCTAGAATAGAACTTCCAACTGTCGCGAACATGCTCATTTTTATTTTGTTTAGGCGAAGGAGAAGAAAAACGCTGCCAAGTGCTTTGGCGGAATGCTTTCTCATAGAGTTCTTTGAGTTTCATTAATTTTTTTATATTTATTTAAATGTGATTTTAATATTAAAAAATTGTCTAACATTAATATTTACTCATATTGTACTTTATAAATTTCGAACATATATGCTAGCTGTTTGCTTTTTCAACATTTATAATTTATTTTAAATCATCAAGTAATACGAAAAAATTTATTCTATTGAAAAAATGATATAATGTAGTAATAAAAAGAATGATGACAACAAAATTTCTAATCTTTATAAAATGCAATCATATTTATATATAAATACAGTTCATGTTTATGGCTCTATAAAAAAAACTACTCTATGAATACCAATTTTCAATAACTTCCCGTCTAGTTATACAAAAACATAGATGGTATACAAAATTTGAAGCAAATCCATCGAGTAATTTTCAAGATCTAACTGGTTAAATAAATAACATTTTCTTTTCAAAATTTCTTTTTCAAAATTTTAAAAATTCTCTAAAATTAAAACTACGCTATGAAAATCAATTTTTGAAAATTTTCCTTCTTTTGGCAGTCGCAAATAATTTCCCTGCAATTTTTAGAACAAATCTATCGAGTACTTTACGTAGAATAAAAAAAAATATAAAAAGAAGCATCGAAATTTTTTTTTAAATCTTTAAAATTCTCTAAAATTGCAACCACGCTAAGCAAATTAGTTTTCAAAAGCTTATTTTTTCAGACAATAGCGAATTAATCGTATGAAAATTTAGGAGAAAATTTATAGTATGGTTTAAGCAAAATAGAAAATAAATGAAAAATAAAAATGTTTTTGAAAATTTTCAAAGTGCTCTAAAATTAAAACTGCGCTGAGAAAATTAGTTTTCCAAAGCTTGTTTTCTTCAGACAGTAGCGAATAAATTGCATACAAATTTTGGAGCAAATCTATCAAATGGTTTTCGTAAAATAGAAAAAAATTAAAAATAAAAATTTTTAAAAAAATTTTAAAAATGCTCTAAAATTAAAAGTGCGCTAAGAAAATTAGTTTACAAAATTTTTTATACTTTTGGCAGTCGAAATTAAGTTCGATAAAAATTTTCGAACAAATTCTTCGAGTAGTTTACGTAAAATACAAAAAAAAATAAAAATCGAAATTTTTTTAAAATTCTTAAAATGATTCTTAAAAAAAAACTACACTAAGAAAACCGATTCTCAATAGCTTCCGCACCAGTTCATAAAAAAATTGAATTGTATGGAAAATTTGAAGTAAATCCATCGAGTAGTTCTTAAGATTTTATTGGCTTAATAAAGAGAAACATTTTTTTTTTAATTTCAAATGCTCTAAAATTAAAACTAAGCTAAGAAAATCAGTTTTTAAAAATTTATTTTATCCGGGCAATCACAAATAAATTCCATGCAAATTTTGAAGCAAATTCATCGAGTAGTAAACAAAAAAAAAACAAAAAACGAGAAATCGAATTTTTTTTTTTTTTTTTTAAACTTTAAAATGAAAACTACGCTAGAAGAACCAATTATCAATAGCTTCCCAGCAATTTAGTCACAAAACTAAATTCCATGCAAAATTAGAAGCAAATCCATCGAGTAGTTCTCGAGATACAGTTCAGTAACTGAATTCATACATCCACACACATACACACACACACACACATACAGACATTTTCTGGAAACCACTTTTTTCGACTCACCGAGTTCAAATATGTACAAATTAATGAAAAATTAGAAAAAAATTTTTTTTATCGATACAATACTTTCTCTATGAGAAAGCAAAAAGAAAGGAAAACAAATTTTTTAAGAGTACGAATTTATTATTGATTATGAGGATGCACTGTTAATCAGTTCAAGTGTTGCTTTATTCTCAGGAGGTTCGACAAAAGGAAAAATTAAATAATATAAAAGAGAAAAAAAAATTTTCCAAAAAAAAAACAAACCGGAATTTTAAATTAAAAAAAAAATTTTGATAGCTCTTTTCTTATCATTTGATAGCTTGGAGCAACGAAGCACCAACAGCGATATCATACAAATATTAACTACTAATAATCTTTAAATACTAATACCCAAAGCAACAAAAAAAAAATTTTTTTAAACAAGAATTTTTAAAGCAAGCGAGAAAAACAAAAAAAAATTTTATAGTTACTCAAGCTTAACACCCCAAAAACTTCGTATGCAAGTGTTAATAAAAAAAAATTTTCAAGCAAGGCAAAAGCAAAAGGAAAAAACAATTTTGTTTTTTAAAGGGAAATAATAAGAAAATTAGACGTGAGTTATTTCTTACAACAACCCAAAAACAGCCAAGCACAAGCAAAAGGAAACAAAAAGAAATCAATTTAAGTAACGCCGTAAGAAAAGGGGAAACAAAAAAAAATCCTCAAATTAATTTAACCAGCTTCCTTGTAAACTATGGCTCAACAATAGTGTGAGCAAGGAATGTGGACAGGATCAAGCTAAAGGGGACATGGTTATCTAAATTGGCGTGCAGCTGTAGGCAGGGACTTGAAATATGGCTGTAGTGTATACGCGACAATGATACAGAATATTTTATTGTATACAATACCATTTGTATTGTTCAATATATTTAAAATTAAAAAAAAATTATGTTTATGATATACAATACCATTTGTATTGTTTAATAAGATATATTTAAAAAAATAAAAAAAATTTTTTAATGAAGGATGCGTATGCACACACTTATTCACACAAGGATAGATATATATTAGTATTTTAAACTCTATGCGCTAGTGTAGCAGTCGATCAATCGCGAGGTTGCTTTATCAACAAGCGGTGATGATAGCTTCACTCAATTTGTGCGAGCTATAATAAAGAGAGCATCAATTCAAAACACTAAATTAGTATCACCACTCGCGCGAAAACAACAAAAAAAAAGTTTAATAATTATTTCTAATGCACGTTAGTTGCATATGCAATAAAAGAAGAAATAAGAAGAAAAACTAGCGACAAGGTTGCGCGTGATAACCACCCGAAATTGAATAAGGCAACGCACTTATTTTTCACTAGCCCGGCACTCGCGATTATCTACTACACTGTCACTATAGGTTGTGTATATATATATATATATATATATATATATATGCCGTATTTATACATATATACATACATAAATACGGCACAATGATAAGCGGAAGCAGTATGAAATTTATGTGCTGAAATTTTAGTAAGCTGCGTATGTACAGTTATGTGCACTCTTAAGCATATGACAAAAAAATGAATGATTGATATATGTACGATTCATAGCAAAAATCGATGTTATGTTCTGTATCAACGCTACACCAAAAAAAAAAATTTTCTATATCTTAAATTTAAAATCACTAGAAAACACCCTAGCCGTAACGGACAATAAAAGAAAATTTCATAAATTGTCAAATTTATTTTCTAACAATTTTCACGATTAGAATTTGATATAGCGATGATCCACCAATTTAATTCTTACTTTTAATATTATAAAAATAATACAAGAAATAGCAAGAACTTTAGCTTTAAATAAATTTGAAATTTATGCAAATTTTAGTTTCAAATATTTTAGCTTAATATATTTTAGCTTTAGCTGAGAATACAAAAAAAAAATTTCCTTTTTGACTACTTCTACAAAGCATAAACAAAACAAAATTTTCAAAGCCAAATTGAAGAAGGAAATGTAAATTAAAAGAAATGTTATACTTGCTGCTAAGAGAATGCTACGTAATGATACAAACCAACATGGCTGCCAAACGTCCCTTGTCGTTGTTCGTGAGTGAGACGCTACGAGAAAGCGCACGACAAAAATGGCGTCAAAAATCCCGAGATTTTGACAAAATTTTTATTGAAAATTTTGCTGGCCCCACGTTGTCCGCGTTAGTTGTAACAGTCCACCGGGGATTCCGGTGGAAGTTTTCAATAAAGGTGTATTACAATTATGGGAAATTAAAGTTAGAGTCACTATTTAATTATAATGTTCAATTCACTGAAAGTTTATTAGTTGTTATAACACTAATATCACTATGGGCGCCAGCCGCGGAAGAACGCGACAAAGAATTTTATAAAATAAATATTATACGCTCGCACGCACTACGAGCAACGCAAAATTAAGAAAAATAGAAAGATGTGAATGCTGAAGCTAAATAATACACGACACTCACTCACCAACTCACACATGCAATGAAGAAAAAAAAAGAGAAGCTGTACCAAGGAATTATTCTACAAGAATTATTAAAAGTTGCGCTCAGGCACGCCGCTAGGAACAGTCTGCCTGTTCCGGCGTGGCTGAGCTCGCAGCAAGCTACAGTAGGCACATGAGCTGCGCGCGCATCCTATATGCCCGCAATAGCTGCTAGCTATAATACACGCTGAAGCGTGAGACTTGCCTAACATAGACGGATATACGTCATGTTATGCTATACTACATGAATCAAAATGCTGTGATGTTGCTTACTGCTAGTGGCAGGTGTAACCTTCACATAATTCCTTTTATATAAAAGAGAATCTTAAAACATTATTTTCTTATTCATTTATGAAAATTTATCAAAATCCTACAGTCTGTGAGTGCTCGCGAGGAATAGACAATTCAGACTTTACATAAAAAGGTTTGCGTTTCTCTATAGTGCATATCGGTTGTAGCCAGGCTTACGCAAATCTATCTGAAGTCGATCTGTTCCTTTGCCTTGTGCCTTAACAGTTCGCAACGTTAGCTTATATCTAAGGTGTATGTGTGTTGATGCTATATGACGTAGGCATATAGCTTCAGCATGGCCCCATGAATAATTATATTATAAATATGTTTTACGTTGTGCTAATTCTTAACAGGCAGCTTAGTTGCCTTGTGACATCTTTTACATGGAAATTGTACTTTTGGTGTTACTATAATTTTAAAAGTACATGCAGTGTTCTTATAGAATATTAATCTACAGTAATTTCTAATCGCAATTATTTTCGGTGCCGTCTCAAAATATTTTAAAAATGTATCATTTGTCATAGTCTTCATCATCATAATGTTTTACAGAAAATCTTAATTTTTAAGTTATGCTTACATTGTTACATAACTTTAGATTTTTCTAAATATATTTACAATTTTCATGGTTAAATATGCTTGAGGACCACCGTGTTATATGAAAATAAAAGAAGATCGACCATATAAATATAAAAAATATTTAATATTACTAAGATAAAAATAAAATTATAAAAAAATACTGATAAATTATAATGAATACGTGTAAATGAGGCTTTACGTAAGAGAGAAGCTTATATGAAAATAAAAAAAAAGAACAGCCAAATGAATATAAAGAGAAATTTAAAAATACTAAGATTAGAAAAATGGAACTTAAGAAAATAAATAGTACTGATGAAATGGAAAAAAAACGTGCAAATGAGGCTTCACAAAAAAAGTAGCTTATATTTAAATGAAAAAAAATAACGAAATAGACATATAAAAGTAGGAAAATATAAAGATAACGAAATTGAAGTTCAAGAAAGAAAAGAGCACTGATGAATAAGAACAAATGCGTGCAAATGAGGCTTTACGTAAGAACGAAAGCTTATATTAAAATTAAAAAAGTACAATTGAATAAATATACAGAAAAATTAGAGAATACTAACAAGGAGAGTTCCCCACCTCCGGGAAACGGATTTGGCTGAAACTGCGGGACATGATTTTTTAATGAAAAAAAATGAACCTGTGTTTTTTCTTTCCATCGAATAGGCCCCTTAGACAAGGATATAGACATTTTTTCGAAAATATAGTAAATAGGAGCCTTTGTAAGAACTTGAATATCCAAACAACTAAGACTTTTACAAAAAAAAATACATAATGAAAGGAATAAAGTGCAAATTCAATCCTTTGATTTAGGCTTTGTTGCATTAAAAAAGCTTCAGTGGTTTAAAAGTTATGCTTTATTGAAAATTACTATTTTTTATGCTATTTCATTAGCATATTTTAATTACCTGTAACTTTTGAATAACTGAATCTTTTTTAATAAAACAAAGTTTAAATCTAAGCATTTGATTTGCACTTTATTTCATCTTGTATGTACTTTTTTGTAAGAGTCTTAGTTGTTTGGATATTCTTATAAAGACCCCTTTTTACTATATTTTCGAAAAAATGTCTATATTTTTGTCTAGGAGGCCTATTTTACGGAAAGAAAAAAACACGGGTTCATTTTTTTTTATCAAAAAATCATATCCTGCAATTTCGGCCAAATTTGTTTCCTGGAGGTGGCAACCTGTCCTTGTAAGATAGTGAAAATGAAATTCAAGGAAAGAATGAGTAATGATGTTGGAACAAAAACATACGATTAAGGCTTTACGAAAGGAAGAAGCTTATATAAAAATTAAAAAAAAAACAACCAAATAAATATAAAGAAAAATTAAATAATACTAGGATAACAAAAATGAAATTAAAAAAAGAGTACTGATGAATTGAAATAGCAAGAAAGGGTGAGAGAGGAAGAGAGACAGCACACTGATAGACCTTTAAGAGACAGTCAATATTACCAGATTCAAGCGTCGTTATTTCGTCTAAGAGTGACGCTGTTTTTCATAAGATGGAATACAATCGGCTTAATCACAAGGCAACTTATATGTAAGTGAACGGCTCTCTTAGCTATAAGAGCGCATAGTTCTTATATTCAAAAAAGCGGATCTTGTTAGTACTGACAGACCAAAATCGAAAAAAATAATTCGATAGATTGCGGCGCTCGTTCGTAAGAGCTGTGAGCTCTTGCGTAGGAGCTGCGAGTTCTTAACGAAAGAACTCGCACATCTTAAGCTAAGCTAGCCTACAAATTGGATTTAAGGCCACGGCAATTACATAAGAGAGAGCATCGTTCTTAAAGGTCTATCAGTGCAAGAAAGGGTGAGAGAGACATAGACATTCTTTATTTGGCCTTGAGGTATATACTCAGTGTGGCACTATTAGGTAAAATACAACGACGTATAAAATTATTTATTAAATTGATTATAAATATTAGACCCAAAAATAAGAAACCCAAAAAAATATGAGGCTCGAAGAAAATAGGACTCAGAGAAATGTAGTGCCCGAAAAATATATTTTTATATATACAGCCCAAAAAAATAAAGGACCTAAAAAAAATTTAGGCCTAAAAAAATATAGGACCCAAAAAATAAGACCCAGACAAATATAGAGCCTAAAAAAAATATGAAAATCAAAAAAATGTTGGGCCTACATGAATAAGAGGCCCAAAGAAAATAGACTCAGAAAAATGTAGTGCTCGAAAAATACACTGATAGACCTTTGAGAACGATGCTCTCTCTTATGTAATTGCCGTGGCCTTAAATCCAATTTGTAGGCTAGCTTAGCTTAAGATGTGCGAGTTCTTTCGTTAAGAACTCGCAGCTCCTACGCAAGAGCTCACAGCTCTTGCGAACGAGCGCCGCAATCTATCGGATTATTTTTTTCGATTTTGGTCTATCAGTACTAACAAGATCTGCTTTTTTGAATATAAGAGCTATGCGCTCTTATAGCTAAGAGAGCCGTTCACTTACATATAAGTTGCCTTGTGATTAAGCCGATTGTATTCCATCTTATGAAAAACAGCGTCACTCTTAGATGAAATAACGACGCTTGAATCTGGTAATATTGACTGCCTCTTAAAGGTCTATCAGTGTATACAGCCCAAAAAAATGAAGGACCTAAAAAAATTTCAGGCCTAAAAGAATATAGGACCCAAAAAATATAGGACCCAAAAAATAAGACCCAGACAAATATAAAGCCTAAAAAAATATGAAAATCAAAAAAATGTTGGGCCTACATGAATAAGAGGCCCAAAGAAAAAAGACTCAGAAAAATGTAGGGCCCGAAAAATATAAGGCCGAGAAAAATATAGTGCTCAAAAAAATATAGAATTCAAGAAAATATAGATATTAAAATAATATTAGGCCCAAAAATTAAGAGGTCGAAAAATATGAGGCCTAAAGAAAATAGGGCTCAAAAAAATGTAGGGCCCGTAAAATATAGAGCCCATGAAAATATAAGAATCGAAAAAAAATTGGGCCAAAAAAAATAACAGGCTCAAAAAATAAGACCCAGAAAAATAAAGGGTCCGAAAACATATGAAGCCCAAAAAAATATAGACACCAAAAAAGAATTAAGCCCAAAAAATATGAGGCCCGAAAAAATAAGGCTCAGAAAATTATAAAGCCCAAGGAAATATAAGAATAAAAAAAAAGAAGGGCCCAAAAAAATAGGCATTGAATAAAAATATAGGGTCCAAAATAATATAAGGCTCAAAAAAATATGGCCAAAAGAAAGGTTTCGACTAATGAGTACTAATTATAAAGGACCCAATAAAAAATTTCCACTTTTATTATGATAAGATTAGACACATTTAAAAAATGCGGAGAACTGGAGAACCGGAGAACTGGAGATCCGGAGAAACGGAAAAAAGTGGTTTCTCTTTAATATAATATAAGATAGGATAATTAATAATTATTTTTTTACGCAGCCGGCCGCCAACAGCTGGCCTTCTCGCTATGGGGTTCTTGCCCATCGCATTACTAGTTCTCTGCATTTCTGGCTCAATTATTATTTATTATATATTTATTTCCTAATTATTATTTATTATATATTTTTGTTAAATTTTTTATTATGTTTCTTAGATAAAATATAATAAGAAGGCTGACGATATCCTTCCGATACCATCAGAATAATTGATGAATCGGTACTACGGTTTATCAAGATATCGATCAGCATAAGATCGCGACCGTCGGTATGATATACTGAATATATGCTTAACGTTTCTACCAGGAAGCATTACAGTCAAATTGACAAAACTTTTTCCAAAAATTCTAGGCATATTACACAAAATCTTAAGGTCATACATTAAAAAATGGGAGAAAGAATATGAATTTTATGGAAATTTTATGCAATTAAACATGTAATTTTATGTATTTTACATGAATATTCAAGCTAGTACATTAATTTAGGTTTAGAAAAGCTCATCTGAAATTTTATACATTTTCACAAAAAGTTTAAAGCACATTAGCATTGAACTTCATGTAAATACACTAAAAAGTCGAGACGTGAATCACTAGAAATTCAATGTAGTTCTGCATGAAATTTTATTCATTTTACATGAATATTTAAGCGAGTGCATAAAATTAAGCTTGGATAAAGTTACCTAAAATTTAATATATGTTTACATAAAATTTTAAGCTGTGACGGTTATTTTGCCCGTTACAAAAAAGATATATTAGCTATTAATTTAATATTAAATTCTGCTAAGTCAAGAGTTTTCCTTATTTTACACAAAAATATATATATTATATGATATTAAAAATAAGGTCCGCGGAGGCGTCGGGGTAAGCAAATTGATACAGGTCTTTAAACTTAATGTGAATTTATTAAATATGTAAAGAAAAAAATACAACAAAATGAATTTAGATAAAGTAAGAACAAGAGTTAATAATGATAATTCTAAGGGGGAACGCGACGCGAACTAAATTATCTTAAGATATTACAATGAACGCGCGCACTCTCTATGCTAAGATTTCCTCGAGGAAAGAAATCTTAGCCAAATAGATATAATAAGATAAACTTACAAATACGCGTAGAAGCTTCCTTGATAATAGCAATACATACGCCGGAGATATACCGCCGTTGGCCAACGATACGGACCGGACACCACAACCTGGTCGTTGAGGCTCTCGGAGAACAGCCAAGCAAGGAAAGATTCCCTGATCGCTGCGACTCGTCGAAGACAGCCAAGCCAAATTATGCACAGCCGGAGGATGATGCTCGTGTTTTTTTAGAGCAGCGATCTCCTTTTTCTTTTTCTACACAAGACTATACGCGGCACTACACCAACAAATTAATCAAATTAAAACTCAAATTGAGCCGAGAAATATAACTAAGATGCGTGCTTGTAGGCCGTTAGAAAAAGTCTCCCTTGCAGTTCAGGAATATATGAGCCACGTGTGCGATGATGAACCACCGGAAATGTTCTATCTCGCAACGTGGCTTTCTTGCTCTTCGCGCGCGCGCTGCTCATCGAGTTACATGCTTCTTGACGTAACTTATACGAGGTATATGACTGAGCGCGTGTCAATTAATTTTACCTAAGCGCGCAAGATTCGAACACGGTAGAATACCGTGACACCCCTCCGCCAGAGGCAGCATAACCGGGTTCTGCTGCTCTGCTTAGCGTGCGGAAGGTGTGCCGTTAATGCTTTGAGCAAGTTTAATGCGTTTGTTATTTTATCACTGTGTATTCATTCGTTGCGCACGCGTTTTCCTCGGTGCAAAGTCGGTTACGTTTTCTATGCTTTACATTTGTAGAACCTTTTGGCCTACCACGCCTACGCCTGATCGGTTCGGGCTCAGCTTTACGCATATGCTTTACTGTTCGTGTTACAACGATGGCTGTTTTACGCGGACGACCTTGCTTCCTATTCGGTTTTTCGAGTTGGGGAGTATCACCACTCGCAAGCGGTCGTACGCAACCTGAGCCCGAGCCTCCGTCGGCACACGGAGTCGCATCGCTCGCAAGAGACGGGTCGCTCATCGTCTCATTGGCATGAGTTAGTTCCACCGGTGGTTGAGATGATGATTTGTCTTCTTGCCGTGCTATGTACGGTTTTAGCTGCTTAACATGAACAGAGCCGTACGCATTACTATCCTGGTCTATTAATCTGTATGTGTTGGAGCCGCATTTAGCCGTGATTACATATGAGCCTACAAACTTCGGTGCAAGCTTACTTGCAATGCCCTGAGCCGCTGAAGAGAGTATTTTATTCCTTTTCCATACTAAATCTCCTATATTATATACTACTTCTCTTCGGCCCGTATCGTATGCATCAGCTTGCTTTTGTTGAGCAGTCTGTGCACGATCCACTACCTGTTCATGTTGCTAAGGTAATTTACTTACGCGATTTTGCCAGTTCGTTACTTCTTGTAACCGCTCATTCTCTTGAGCAGATTTGTCCTCTTTTCTTTTCAGCGAGTTATGCGGTACTGGCTGCCTACCATAATTTAACAATGCAGGACTTGCACCTGTTGTACTCTGTTTTGCAGTGTTATATGCAAATATAATCTCTGGTAACTTTGCGTCCCATGAGCGATGATTTTCATCAATAAATGCAATAATCATTGTTTTAACTGTCCGGTTTATCCTTTCTACCGGATTGGCCTGTGGGTGGTACGACGGAGTAGTATTATGACAAATACCTGTTTCATTTAGATATTTATCTACCATGCAATTCCTGAACTCTGATCCATTATCAGATAAGAAAATCTCAGGCGCACCAAACCTTAGAATAATCCTTTCTTTCAGTGCTTTTAAGATCGTAGGTGCATTCGCTTTCCTAATCAGTATGCACTCCACCCATTTGGTAAATACGTCTTCAAAAATTAAGGCATATTCGTAACCATGTTTACTCCTTGGAAAAGGACCTGTTACGTCACCCACAACAACCTTCCATGGGCCTGTGATTTCTCTTCTGCCCATCAAGCCTGCAGGTAATTTTTGTTCTACCTTACATTGCTGGCAGATCTCGCAACTCTTAACGTACTGTGCCACTGTTTTCTCTATATATGGCCAGTAATAATATTGCTTTACGCGAGCTATTGTTTTATCACGATTTAAGTGGCCAGCTGTCGGCTCGTTGGGCATTCATGCAGTACTTCTACTCGATTTTCACTGGGAACGACGAGTTTCCATGCGTCATCGTCTCCCATTGTTGCTTTAGTGAGCCTGTCCGGTACATAGCGGTACAATTGATCTCCAACCATCTTCCATCTTGGATAGTCATCAGGTTTACTGATAACCTGCTGAAGCAGAGACTTATACCACGCATCATTCGTTTGCAACGCCCAACTTAGTGCACTTAAGTGAGTGTTGCATTCCATTGAATATTCGTGCATGCGTGATAATGCATCAGGCACATAATTCAATGCACTTTTTCTGTGCTCAACAGTGTAAGAGTAACCTTGCAGCTCCAGCGCCCATCGCACTAGCCTGCCCGTTGGATTATGTAAATTACATAACCAACGTAAACTACTATGATCGGTTATGACTTTAAAGTCATAACCTTCAATGTAGCAACGAAACTTTTTGACAGCCCATATAACGGCTAAACATTCTCTTTCTGTTACGCTGTAGTTTCGCTCTGCACTGGACATTGTACGACTAGCAAATTCCAATACTCGCTCTTCGTCGTTGACTACTTGTAGAAGTACTGCTTCTAGGCCTGAGTCGCTAGCATCTGTCTGTATAACAAATTGCGAATCGAACTGCGGTCGATGTAATAACGGAGCAGATGCAATTGAAGCTTTTATTTGATCAAAAGCGATTTCCTGATCGCTTGACCATACATATCTGCAGTCTTTTCTAGTAAGCCTCGCCAATGGCTCTGCTAACGTGGCGAAATTTTTCAAGAATTTCCTGTACCACGAGGCCATACCCATGAAACGCCTCAGCTGTTTTAAATTCTTAGGAGCTGGGTATTCAATAATGGGTTTTATCTTTTCTGGGTCTGGCTTAAATCCATCTCTATTCACCAGAACACCCAGATATTTGACCTCTTCTCGGTAGAGTTTCGTGACTGATCGTGAGACCTGTTGCCTTTATGCGGAGTAATATCTTCTTTAACCATTTCATATGCTCAGCAAAGGTCTCAGTTACTACGATTATATCATCCAGGTATGAGAATGCGAATAGCTTGAGTTCTGGTCCTATAAACTTGTCGATTAATCGCTGAAAGGTGACGCCAGCGTGGCTCAGGCCGTACGGCATACGTTTAAACTGGAAAGGCCCATGCCAGGTACTGTAAATGCCGTTTGAGCACGTGAATTTTCTTTTATCCTAATTTGATGGTACGCACTGCTCAAATCCATTGTAGAGATGTATCTTGCTTTCTGCAATTTACGCAAAATATCATTCATTCTTGGCAATGGATACGCATCAGGTTTTGAAACTGCATTAACTTTCCTAAAGTTAATACAAAATCTGAACTTGCCATTTGGTTTCTTAACCCGAACCACCGGGCTTGACCAACCGCTCATTGAAGGTTCAATAATGTCTGCAGCTAGCATCTCATTAACCTGCTCGTGCATCCACTCTTCGACTTTTTTAGAAACAGGATAATATTTTTGTTTAATAGGTCGTGCAGAGCCTGTATCGATCTCATGTTCGATCCAGTCTGTACAGCCTATAGGAATATCATCTTCTCCTAATATTTCTGTAACTAGTCTTTTTACCTGAGCACGATCGGCTGCGGATACGTCAGCCAAACCGACTGAGCCTAATTTAACAGCATACAATTGCCTAAGCGCAGCGATTTCTAAATTCACTTTCACATTTGTACCTTTGAAGGAAAGTTTATTTTCGCACGGATCGAAGATAGCCTTAAATGCTCGTATAAAGTTGCCACCTAGATAACATTCTTCGTCCAAGCTAAACATAATTGCAGAACGGATCGTTTTTGTAATTCTACCCACAGTAAACGGTAAGTCAACATAACCTACTAGTAAGCATGATCTACCATCTGCTACTTTAGCGAATCTGTCCGTAGCTGGTATCAAAGGCACATTACATGCAGCTGCCAACTGCAAACCTATAGAATTCATCACTGTACGTGATGCACCTGGGTCATACAAGGCCCTTATACGGTAATCTCCGATCACTACCGTGAGCCACCATCGAGCTTCATCATCGATATCTGATTGTAGAAGCTCTTCCTGATCACTTGTCTCTGCCTGACAAGTGCGAGACTTGCTCTGCTCTGCTACTAGGGTTCCCGGTAACTTTTTGTCTACCATCTTTTTAATAGAGAGTTCTGAGGTCTCATAATCCTCGTTGGGAACAGTAGGTACCTCGTCTACTTGTTCCCTTGCCCTTTTCCCGCACGTTGTGGGCAAGACCATTGTGTGTAGCCAGGTAGCCCATAGCGGTAACAATTGAGATTAGAATTTCAGTTTTTTATACCTCTTTGCTTTCCTCCATCAGCTTTGTCATTACTTGATTTTTCAGTTTCATTCTCTTTCTGGCTTTGACTTTGCTGCTCGGAGTTACCATGCCCTAGATTGGGTTTTCAAGGTGGTCTCTTAAAATTTTGTCGTCTCTTAGGAGAATCTCCTCGTGATGAGTTAGGCAGTAGAGATTTTTGTGCGTTATCCTCATTAGGCTTTTGCTGCTTTACAAAAGCCTCCCTAAGTTCACGCATCTCTTTTGCTAATTGGGTTAGTACCTCCCCAAAATTTAACTGCTCAGCAGATACCTGCTTATCAGATACGGCTGCTACTTGTGGCTTACTGTCTCTAGGCTTGCTTGATGGACGGTAAGCGACATCAGGAAATAAGGACTGTTCCGGCGGAGGCCGTGGTCTATAGACCCTCTTCGCCTCAAGCGTCAGTTCAGCTTCTGCAGCTTTTTCCAATAATGATTCGATGTCTACTATTTCATCTCTTCTTACCATTCTCTGAATTTCCGGTAATAGGTTGCGATGCAGTAAATCGAGCTGTTGGTTTATGTCTGGCAAAGGCACTTGCTTTAAGACTATAGACTGCAGATAGGTTATAAAGTCACGCACAGGCTCGTGTTTGCCTTGCGTGCGTGCGTTAGCTTTTGCTAACAATCTTTGTTGAAAGCGTCTGCTGTGGCCATACCAACGTAATGCTGCTTCTTTGAACTGAGCCCATGTTTGCCACGAGTGTCTATTATTCCTATACCAAGTGGCAGCAACTCTTGTTAGCAGTTCGGAGAGCGAGGATAGTAAGTCGCTCTCGCTGAGTTTAGCAAGTGCTCTGCACTCTTCAACTCTCGTTAAGAAGAGGTCTATGCTTTGGCCTCGTCCACCCGAGAATGTAACGTTCCAGCGGCGCACTATATGACCCACGTCTGTGGTTTTATTTGCGTTTGCTGTTCGATCACTGTGCCTGGTCTGATCAACGTTAACCGTCGCACCATTTGCAGTGTGAGGGGTCCCTCCCCCCTCGACTGTACGTGCACCTGTAGTACCAGTTGACAAATTATTTCGGTTTCCATAGCTTAGTGCATTTGCACTTGCATTGTTATTTTCTTGGTTATCTAATGGGCTGCTACTGTTAGCGTAATGTACGCTTAATGTATCACGAAAGTTGACGTGCTGTTCGGTACTTTTATTTCCTTAGACGTTTTCCCGTCTAGGTGTTACCTCACCTGTAGCCTGATCGAACAGCTGTGTGCTCGAAGATTTCGGCTGTGACAGCACTTCCACTTTTAGTGATAGCGAATCCACTGTAGTTGCCATTCCTTTTACCTTAGACGACACGTCTTTTACTTGGTTATGTATTGCAGTAAGGTAGTCTAGTAATTCCTTAGGTATATTCGAGACATTTACGGCTATTTCTTGTCCTTGTTGTTCTTGGGGATTTTCGAGTGGTGCCTGATCGTTACGCATTTCACTTTGCGTAACGTTACTTAACGTAGCATTTAAATTTCTCACCACCGTTTCGTCATTACGTAATAAGGTGGGTGGGTGCTCCTTGTTTGGGTCTACGTTTTCGTCCAAGATCGTAGACCCTGTCCTTTCGAATATTGTTTTTTGTATGAATTCTTGCTTGACCGAATGGCAGTGTTGTCCTGTTGCTTCTTCGTTTTCTGCAGAGCTTGACTCCTCAAAGTCTACTGCTGTATAATTACCTAACGTATTACTCGATGTGACTGTTCATAAAGTAATCCTTCTTGCTTTAATTCCAATGCTTGGAGGGATTCTACCAAGTCATCTTCGGATAAACATGCTGCCTATTTATGGACTTTTATAGCAGTAGCTTTGTAATTCTCTTCGACCGATTTTTGTTGCGTGGCCATCTTGTATTGGTTTATCTTCTTTCTTGACTATCTCTATATTTTTATTCTGATCGCACGCAAATACGCTATTAAACGCTTGCAGTGTGTGTGTATTCGCGTTATGTAATAAATAATTTTTCAGTTCGTATGTGTGGTTAGAAACTAAGCCACACACATACGTATAAAAAAGCGATAAAATATATGTATATAATTTCAAGAAAATTCATATATATTATGTATTGGCTTCTGGATTTATTCGTTAAAAAGTAATAACTATTATTATTTTAGTAACTATTACCAAAAATTTCCAATACTATTGTTTTAATATTTATTACATAAAATAAATTCAACTAAAACTGTTATTAAAATTTTTAAAATACTCGATTAAATCCAGAAATCTGTGCGCTTTTAAACTTTAGTTAAAAGCGCACACCTAACTGTGTAAGGACAATTTATTTATTATATAATTGTATCAAACGTGTAGTGTACGAAAATGTTTAATTTTCAAATGAAAACTTCGAGAAGAAATTTTTTTGATTTTCTTGATGACACACTGCGCTGATCAATTGCCACGCTACGGGTTGGCAATTTTTGATGAGAGAGAATTTGTAATTCGTAACCAAGATCATAAATTTTAATTTCTATTAAATGATGCACACACGAAAAACAAATTTTCCAGACCCTTTAATATATATATATATAAATATATTTTAACTTTTATTTAATTTAATTTCATATTAAATATATAAAAAAAAGGATTTTACTTTTTGCCCTTATGGAGGTTAGATTCTTATTATATTAAAGAGTTGTTAATAGCTGATCTAATTTCAACTTCCTCGAAAGTTGAAATCAATATTTCTCTCTCACCATTAAAGTCAAGCAACTATGACTAACGACCTAATCGGCAATAGGGTTATATAACTAACGCACGTTTTTATTTTCAATAAATTCTAAATGCCTGTTCGCTTTTTCACTTAAAGCGAACAAAAGCATGCAGAGTTTTTATCTCTTGAACTCTGTGTCTAACAAACGTCGACAATATTTGCGCGTTATTTAGAGAGAAGAAGAAAATTTTCGCTGGGACACGTGGAGACGCAATTTTATTTTTAAAGAAAATTTTGTATTATATTTCCGAAAAATCATAAAAAGGAAAGAAAAAAAATTTTCCTAATTTTAAATTCAATAAATTTTTTGTAACAATAATTTCGTTTCACAAAAAAAAATTTTGTTCACGTGTTGTACTTAATGTTTGCTATAGGCAAACGCCATCTTTAATACAAAAATTTTTAAGCAACGCGAAGCCTGTTCGCTTTGACGCCGGCTACTTGCTCGACGCCATTTGCAAATTTTGCTTTATTATATGACGCGTAGAAAAAAACCTGATACCGTTGACGCATCTATACATTGGGTGCCATTTTGTAACGGTTATTTTGCCCGTTACAAAAAAGATATATTAGCTATTAATTTAATATTAAATTTTGCTAAGTCAATAAATTTTATTATAGATAGAGCTGCCGACAACTCGTAAGAAAATAATCATATATATATTACGCGGTAAACTCTATTGGTGCTAGTTAGTCAAACGTATATTGACTAGCGACAAGACTTCATACTATATACTCGTCGCTAAGCGTCTCTCTCTCTCTCTCTCTCTCTCTCTCTTACCTGATCGAGAGACGCGATGCCAGCAGCACAGTTTTCCTTATTTTACACAAAAATATATATATTATATGATATTAAAAATAAGGACCGCAGAGGCGTCGGGGTAAGCAAATTGATACAGGTCTTTAAACTTAATGTGAATTTATTAAATATGTAAAGAAAAAAATACAACAAAATTAATTTAGATAAAAAAGTAAGAACAAGAGTTAATAATGATAATTCTAAGGGGTAACGCGACGCGAACTAAATTATCTTAAGATATTACAATAAACGCGCGCACTCTCTATACTAAGATTTCCTCGAGGAAAGAAATCTTAGCCAAGTAGATATAATAAGATAAACTTACAAATACGCGTAGAAGCTTCTATGATAATAGCAATACATACGCCGGAGATATATCGCCGTTGGCCAACAATACGAACCGGACACCGCAACCTGGTCGTTGAGGCTCTCGGAGAACAGCCAAGCAAGGAAAGATTTTCTGATCGCTGCGACTTATCGAAGACAGCCAAGCCAAATTATGCACAGCCGGAGGATGATGCTCGTGTTTTTTTAGAGCAGCGATCTCCTTTTTCTTTTCCTACACAAAACTATATGCGGCACTACACCAACGAATTAATCAAATTAAAACTCAAATAAAGCCGAGAAATATGACTAAGATACGTGCTTGTAGGCCGTTAGAAAAAGTCTCCCTTGCAGGTCAGGAATATATGAGCCACGTGTGCGCTGATAAACCACCGGAAATGTTCTGTCTCGCCTCGTGGCTTTCTTGCTCTTCGAGCGTGCGCTGCTCATCGAGTTCCGTGCTTCTTGACGTAACTTATACAAGGTATATGACTGAGCGCGTGTCATTTGATTTTACCTAAGCGCGCAAGATTCGAACACGGTAGAATACCGTGACAAAGCATATTGTACAGAATTTCATGTAACTACATGAAAAACTGAAGGTTGCGAATTGCTGAAAAATCTATTCAGATCTACATAAAGTTTTATTTATTCCACAATAATATTTAAGCTAGTGCATTAAATTCTCCCAACAAAAATTGCTTAAAATTTCATGCATTTACGCATTTTATTTAGAGCATGATAAATGAAAAAAACGCTGCCAAGTGCTTTGGCGGAATGCTTTCTCACAGAGCTCTTTAAGTTTCATTAATTTTTTTATATTTATTTAAATTTGATTTTAATATAAAAAAATTGTCTAACATTAATATTTATTTATAAATTTATACTTTAAAAGAACGATGACAACGAAATTTCTAATGTAACCACGCTAAGAAAGAAGATAAATGAAAAATAAAAATTTGTATTAAAATTTTCAAAATTCTCTTAAATTAAAACTGCACTGAGAAAATTAGTTTTTCAAAACTTGTTTTCTTCAAACAGTAGCAAATAACTTGCATACAAATTTTGGAGCAAATCTATCGAATGGTTTACGTGAAATGGATTCACTCCTGATGAGCTTAATGCACATTTTGCGGGAGTGTCAGTCTCGCCACAAGATGATACTGCGGAACGTAAGAAGATTCTTTCGGAGTGTAGTGAAAGTGGCTTTGCCTTCAAGCCAATGAACATTATTGATGTAATCCTTGCGATTTCGCATTTTTCATCACAGGCTTGTGGCGAGGATGGCATTCCGCAGAGTGTGATACTTAAAGCACTACCGTTTATTGGAGAGCATCTTGTGACTCTTTTCAATTCCTCTTTTGCGCGAGGGATCTTCCCTTGCCTTTGGAAGCGTGCACACATTGTGCCTTTAAAGAAGTGTCCTGCACCTAAGATGCCTTAAGATTTTAGGCCCGTAGCAATATTGTGTTTTCTTTCAAAGGTTCTGGAGAATATTGCCCATGACCAACTGCAAGAGTACATTACGACACACAAAATACTTGTCTCTTCGGAGACTGGCTTCAGAAAGCACCATTCTACGCAGACTGCCATACTTAAACTTACGTACGACATAAGATCAGGTCTTGACAAGAAACTTGCCACGTTACTACTTCTATTTGACTTTAGTAAGGCTTTCGACACAATCTGCCCCTCCAAATTGCTGGCGAGGCTTAGATCGATGGGGTTTTCCAGGGCTGCACTTGAATGGATTAGCACCTATTTATCAGGTAGGAAACAAATGGTTTCTACACACTTAAAAGAGGATTCAGATTGGCTAACAACCAATCTAGGAGTTCCACAGGGTTCACTGCTGGGGCCTCTGTTGTTTTGTCTTTACATTAATAACATACGTTACACACTCGACCCCTGTTTCGTCGAGCACATATTATATGCTGATGACCTCCAAATCTATACTCAGGTCCGTTATGAACATGTGAATGAAGGTATTCGTATTTTGCAGAGGGCGGCCAGGGCGGTGTTGGGGTGGGCTGTCGATGCTTCTCTCACATTAAATGCAAGCAAAACTAAAGCAGTCGTTTTTGGCAGTAGTCGATTTATTAATGACTTCTATACTGGTGAGTCGAGAACGATTGAGCTTGAGGGTGGTGTCGACATATCTTTTTCTGATACCGTTGTGAGCCTTGGTGTTGTGCTTGACGCTTGGTTGTCATGGGAGCCGCATATTAATATGGTGACTAAAAAATTTAATAGGATAATGTACAGTTTACGGTTTTTCCGTCGGTACACCACTGAGGCCCTGCGTAAACAACTCGCAACCGCCTTGCTGTTTCCGCACCTCAACTACTGCTCAGTAGCTTGGCTCGATGCTTCGCAGGGGTTAAGAAGACGTATACAAAGACTACAAAATTCATGTGTGAGATATGTAATGGGTGTGAGAATGGGCGATCATATCTCTCCTCATAGAGCTGCTCTTAGTTGGCTGCGTACTGATTCAAGAAGACAGTATTTTATGGCTGTACTTATGTACAAAATCGTGCGCATGAATACTTTAGAGTATCTAGTGAGTCTCTTTACTAGATATGTACCTAGGGTAGCCACTAGAGGAGAGATTAAGGACTTCGCAGTGCCCTTTATGCGTACTGAGACTGGAAGAAATTCCTTTCAAGTTCAAGGTGCGCATTTTCGGAACTCCCTGCCTGCCGATATAAAAAATCTTTCATCGCTCGGCAGGTTCAAGTCGGCTTTGAGGAGGTACTTACTCGACCTCGAGTGATCTTGATCTTAATTTTAAATATTTTAATTTTATGTTAATTTATTTTGTTTCTCTTATATATAGATTTAAGGTGTGAATGTATTTATTAGCGCGAATGATGGTTGAATGAATCCAAAAAGAATGAGTGATTCTGTTTCTTTTTATTAATAGTCATGATATCTGCGGTATCAAGTTTTTATACTTTGAATTTTATTATTATATTATTTTTTATCACACAGGCCCACAAAATGAAAAAAAATGTCTGAACTTTTGACCGGACATACATATTCCCATGTATTTTTCGACGCTGAATCCGAATCTGTAATAAAAATATAGGGTTTTCCTACCTTTTCTCAGAGTTTTATTGAAAAAACCTCATTTTTTACGGTTTTTTTGCGGTTTTTCGAGTCTAGAAAAAACAAATCATGAGATACGGTTAATTGGACTTCAAAATCGAATTCTACGGGAAAAAATACACGGGAAACCATACCTTCAAATTTTTTTAACGCGATTCTAGTCCTCTGTATGGGGCTGAAAAGATGAGGAAATCGGTAAAAGTCGAAATTTTGCCTAAAATAGATTTAAACAATATTAAAATTTAATCATGCGTCTTTTGAAGAGTCGATAAACATTGGAAATACTATCCTGGGGGTTTTTCAGATTGCTGATCATGAATTTGAAGTCAGATTGTGTAAAAACTACTTCTAGAGGGCGGTGACAAGAACTGTATATGGTAAATTTATCGATTTTTTAAAAATTTTACGTCTGAAATACTAATTTTAGAGTCTTTCACAGCATTGACTGTAAATTCAAGATATTAACTTAGCCTATTGTGTACGTTAAACTTAACATTTTGTCTATGTTTGTCTCTCTCTCTCTCTCTCTCTCTCTCTCTCCGATGTTTTTTTTAAATTGGCTTACGCTTACGTACACGTTTCTCTTCGAATGACCGATGTAGTGGATTTCTGACACGTTTTTGTCCTTTTTCGCAGCTGTTTCTCTTTTTATCATCCAGCAGTAATCTGCTAACATGTTGATACCCCAGTTTCCTTGAAATCTACGTTCAAACTCCTTTAAATCTTGGTGAAATCGTTCACCATGCTCTTCACTAAAGTCTCCGTTATTTTCAGGAAACTGATCAACGTGTGAATCAAGAAAATGAAGTTTTAAGTTCATTAGACAACCCAATTTTTCAAAATTACGTACCATTCTTTTCACAATAGCTTTATAATTCGTGTCTTTGGCATTACCCAAAAATTTCGTCGATACCTCTTTAAAACTTAACCATGCTGCCTTTTCAACATCAGTCATGCTTTGTTCAAAGTTTTCGTCTCTAAATAAAGTTCGGATTTCAGGACCATCAAAAATACCTTCATTTAATTTAGCATCAGATTTATGGGGAAATACTTTGCTTATATATTGGAAGCATTGACCGTCCTTGTCCAAAGCTTTAACTAATTGCTTTATCAATCCAAGCTTTATATGCAGAGGCGGTATCAAAATTTTCGAAGGATTAACGAGTGGATCTTTTATAACATTCTTTTTCCAGGTTCAAACGATTCTCTTGATGGCCAAATTTTCTTTTTATAGTGTTTTTCTATCTCTGCTATCAAACATGCATAAATAACATGGGTACTTCGTAAATCCAGATTGTTGTCCAAGTATCATAGATAAAATCTTTAAATCGCCACATATTTGCCATTTATGTTCTCTATATTTTATTTTCGTTAAAAGTAGTTCAAGATTGGAATACTCTTCTTTAAGTACTGTTGAATGTGCTAATGGTATAGGAGCATATTTATTTGTGATATTGAGGAGTACTGCTTTAAGGCTGCGCTTTGATGAATCAATGAATAGTCGCCAATTTTCAGGTTTGTATATGTTGGGTTTCAATTCATCAATAAGACCTTTCACGTCCGTGCAATAAACCATATTAGAATCATTCTTGAAATAATTTCTAAAGCGCTCTTCTCGATTACGATATGCACATACTTTAGTACCCTTTGTCAACATATTTCGTCTCTTAAACTCTGAAGCCATAAACTCTGATTGTTCCTTAGATAAACCACTCTTTCTAAATAAATCGTTCAGACTTTTTTGATCAAACTTTTCAACAGTTCGTTCTTCACCCTTAGGAATATACTCTTCATCACTATCCAGAGAATGTTCTTCAGGTGAACTTAGATCTTCTTCATTTGATGAGCTTCCGTCTGCGGCAATCAGATTTTCAGTTGTTTCATCTGTCGAGTTTTCATCTACATTTAGATTCCCTAAGCCTGTTGTAAAACTATCTCTCGAATCTTTATTTTCAAAAATATCTATAAAATTCTTGGATGGAAATTCTATACAAGAAGTATTAGGATATACTATTCCTTTTTTCTGTATCTTGTCTAAACCTTGTATCTTTGTTAAACAAAAATAGCAATCATTTCCATCTTTTGGTTCCTTCCACTTTGTAGGTATAGTAAATTTTAATTTGGACCTAGCCTGACTGGTGTTGTATCGATTCATCATGGCATAACATGAAGCACATATATAATGAGGAACCCAAATTTTATCCTGTTGAGAAATCTCAATATCAAAACATTTTTGATAGATAAAATTAATATTATCTGTGATTTTTCTTTTGTTTCGTTGTCCAATATATTCTGAACATACATAACAGAAATTATCTTGAGATCCATTACACGTATGGTTAAAACTGTTATTGGATGTACCAGCGCAGTTTAAAAAAGGTTGAAAATTTGAATTAGCCATATTGTTGAATTGAACCCCACACACTAGGAATCCTGTTCCGATCGCAGGTGAGTCCGCCGTCCTAGGGGTGATAACTCTCATACCTCCCCAGGCCTAAGTATGAGAGCTTTCCGACTTTGACGAGGACAATGTCAACTCGTCGTCGGACACACTACGGCATCATTCTCACATCCTAGTGCTCCCCTGCAGGACAGCGCGCCTTCGCTGGGTTAGTTACTGCAAAGTATTGAGTACACCGAATCATTCTACACATCCCATTTTCAGGGCAGTTGTCATCGTGACCAATACTTCGCAGCAGCAGGTTTTTTTTAGGTACCCTTATAGAGTACTGATATATATATATATATATATATATATATAGCTTTGGAAAAAGATCATAAGTCCCATTCGTTTATAAACAATGCTTTAAGATCAATGACAGTGTACAACAGTGATTAACTGAACGGAGCTTTAAAATGAAACCGAATTCATTTCTAAACAACAGTACCCAGTTTTACAACAGAATAAGTATAAATAAAAAATTGACAGATCAAATTGTCTCTGACACAAACACACCAAATGAAGAAGATCTAAGTTGACCTGAAGAACATTCTCTGGATAGTGATGAAGAGTATATTCCTAAGGGTGAAGAACGAACTGTTGAAAAGTTTGATCAAAAAAGTCTGAACGATTTATTTAGAAAGAGTGGTTTATCTAAGGAACAATCAGAGTTTATGGCTTCAGAGTTTAAGAGACGAAATATGTTGACAAAGGGTACTAAAGTATGTGCATATCGTAATCGAGAAGAGCGCTTTAGAAATTATTTCAAGAATGATTCTAATATGGTTTATTGCACGGACGTGACAGGTCTTATTGATGAATTGAAACCCAACATATACAAACCTGAAAATTGGCGACTATTCATTGATTCATTAAAGCGCAGCCTTAAAGCAGTACTCCTCAATATCACAAATAAATATGCTCCTATACCATTAGCACATTCAACAGTACTTAAAGAAGAGTATTCCAATCTTGAACTACTTTTAACGAAAATAAAACTTTAGAACATTTTTTCTAAATATTTCATTTTACCCAATACATAATATTTTTTTATTTCAGCTTTCGAAAGTACTGAAATATCATCATCAAGTTTATACTTTTTATTTGATTTATCCTTAGTTTTTGCTTAAGAAAGTTTTGAAATCAATCAAGCAATCGTCGAGTACTTCCGTATTAATTCATTCTTTTTAATATGAAGTTCATAATATGAATAATAAGAAATTCATAAAATATTTACAGTTTTGGCTAAAGAAAGTTTCGAAATCAATCAAGCAATCGTCGAGTACTTCTGTATTCAATTCATTTTTTTAAAGCTTTTTTTAGAGCTTCAAAACATATTAAATTTTACTAAATATCCACAAAATAACTTGCCAGGCCCGTAGATTAATATTTTGTTAGTGAAATGCTCAATGTTAATGTGTACTGGTTTATAATTTAATTGTTAGCTAATTCACGTGTGTTAAATAACAGTTTAAAATATGAATTTAATAAATACATATACATTCAAAGATAAAGAACAAAAATACATCCTATTACAATAAATAATAATCTATTTTGTGCTATAAATTATTTTTTTTATATGTGATGTTATGTAACGCAGAGAATTCAATATTCTTAGTTTTCTTTCACTTATTTTTACTATAAAAACTTTAAAATTATCAATTACACCATGAACTATTAATCTACGGGCCTGGCAAGTTATTTTGTGGATATTTAGTAAAATTTAATATGTTTTGAAGCTCTAAAAAAAGCTTTAAAAAAATGAATTGAATACAGAAGTACTCGACGATTGCTTGATTGATTTCGAAACTTTCTTTAGCCAAAACTGTAAATATTTTATGAATTTCTTATTATTCATATTATGAACTTCATATTAAAAAGAATGAATTAATACGGAAGTACTCGACGATTGCTTGATTGATTTCAAAACTTTCTTAAGCAAAAACTAAGGATAAATCAAATAAAAAGTATAAACTTGATGATGATATTTCAGTACTTTCGAAAGCTGAAATAAAAAAAATATTATGTATTGGGTAAAATGAAATATTTAGAAAAAATGTTCTAAAGAATACTATACTATTCAATACCTGAACTCGCCTAAAATATACTTTTTTAAAAGTAATAATAAAGATTAAATAGTATTTATCAATTTGAACAATGATTAAAAACAAAAAACAACAGTTATAATATTCAAAAAATTTCAAGAAATTTGATAAAATTATAAAATAAAAAAATAGTTTAATGGTATTTTTATGAATTTTATATTATTTAAAAAAGTTGAAACAGAAGAGCTTATTAATCAATGTCAATTTCATTCCTTTATATAAAAAAGAATGAATTAAATACGGAAGTACTCGATATAGTTTACTGGATATAGTTTGTATCTGA
The DNA here is from genome assembly GCA_017163975.1 of Anastatus disparis. Lineage (NCBI taxonomy): Eukaryota > Metazoa > Arthropoda > Insecta > Hymenoptera > Eupelmidae > Anastatus > Anastatus disparis. Next base: position 231,965 of record JAFFSR010000396.1, on the reverse strand, counting down.
AAATGATTATATATAACTTTTGTATAACTCTATAAAACTAGATACAAAAAATAACAAAAAATCTTTTTAAAATTTATAAAGAAATTATAGAAAATTAAATATTCAAAACAAAAAAAATTAGAAAGTGAACAAATTTTGATGAAATGTTTAATTAAATTAAACATTTATGCTTAATTAATCGTAACACAATTTTTCAGTAGACGCTTGAATACATTAATTACAAATTAGTGTACATTTTTGTCACTTCCTGAAGATGATGTCCAGGTGACCTAGACAACCTTTAGGTCGACGAAACATCATTCAGAAAGTGCATCTAGTATTATAATTAAAATTAAAAAATTTTTTGTCACTTCCTGGAGATGATGTCCAGGTAGCCAGGATGGCCTCCAGGATCACGAATCATCATCCACGAGGAAACACATCTAGTATTATCATTGGAAATATATAAATTTTTGTCACATCCTATAGATGATGTCCAGGTGACCTAGATGACCTCCAGGTCGACAAAACATCATTCTCGAGAAAGTGAATCTAGTATTATAATTGAAAATTTTTTGTCACTTCTTGGAGATGATGTCCAGATGGCCAGGATGGCTACCAGGATTACGAAACATCATCCACGAGGAAACACATCTAGTATTATCATTGGAAATATATAAATTTTTGTCACTTCCTATAGATGATGTCCAGGTGACTTAGATGACCTCCAAGTCGACAAAACATCATTCTCGAGAAAGTGAATCTAGTATTATAATTAAAAATTTTTTGTCACTTCTTGGAGATGATGTCCAGGTGACCTAGATGACCTCCAGGTCGACAAAACATCATTCTCAAGAAAGTGAATCTAGTATTATAATTAAAAATTTTTTGTCACTTCTCGGAGATGATGTCCAGGTGACCTGGACGACCTCCAGGTCGACGAAACATCATTCTCGAGAAAGTGAATCTAGTATTATAATTGAAAATTTTTTGTCACTTCCCGGAGATGATGTCCAGGTGGCCAGGATGGCCGCCAGGATCACGAAACATCATCCACGAGGAAACACATCTAGTATTATCATTGGAAATATATAAATTTTTGTCACTTCCTATAGATGATGTCCAGGTGACTTAGATGACCTCCAGGTCGACAAAACATCATTCTCGAGAAAGTGAATCTAGTATTATAATTAAAAATTTTTTGTCACTTCTTGGAGATGATGTCCAGGTGACCTGGACGACCTCCAGGTCGACGAAAGATCATTCTCGAGAAAGTGAATTTAGTATTATAATTTAAAATTTTTGTCACTTCCTGGAGATGATGTCCAGGTGGCCAGGATGGCCTCCAGGATCACGAAACATCATCCACAAGGAAACACATCTAGTATTATCATTGGAAATATATAAATTTTTGTCACTTCCTATAGATGATGTCCAGGTGACCTAGATGACCTCCAGGTCGACAAAACATCATTCTCGAGAAAGTGAATCTAGTATTATAATTGAAAATTTTTTGTCACTTTCCGGAGATGATGTCCAGGTGGCCAGGATGGCCGCCAGGATCACGAAACATCATCCAGGTGGAAACACATCTAGTATTATCATTGGAAATATATATATTTTTGTCACTTCCTATAGATGATGTCCAGGTGACTTAGATGACCTCCAGGTCGACAAAACATCATTCTCGAGAAATTGAATCTAGTATTATAATTAAAAATTTTTTGTCACTTCTCGGAGATGATGTCCAGGTGACCTGGACGACCTCCAGGTCGACGAAACATCATTCTCGAGAAAGTGAATCTAGTATTATAATTTAAAATTTTTTGTCACATCCTATAGATGATGTCCAGGTGACCTAGATGACCTCCAGGTCGACAAAACATCATTCTCGAGAAAGTGAATCTAGTATTATAATTGAAAATTTTTTGTCACTTCTTGGAGATGATGTCCAGATGGCCAGGATGGCCACCAGGATTACGAAACATCATCCACGAGGAAACACATCTAGTATTATCATTGGAAATATATAAATTTTTGTCACTTCCTATAGATGATGTCCAGGTGACTTAGATGACCTCCAGGTCGATAAAACATTATTCTCGAGAAAGTGAATCTAGTATTATAATTAAAAATTTTTTGTCACTTCTTGGAGATGATGTCCAGGTGACCTGGACGACCTCCAGGTCGACGAAACATCATTCTCGAGAAAGTGAATTTAGTATTATAATTTAAAATTTTTTGTCACTTCCTGGAGATGATGTCCAGGTGGCCAGGATGGCCTCCAGGATCACGAAACGTCATCCACAAGGAAACACATCTAGTATTATAATTGAAAATATATATTTTTGTCATTTCCTGTAGATGATGTTTAGGTGAGTCGGAGGACCTCCGGGTCGACGAAACATCATTCACAAGAAAGTGTTTAGTTGATAATAAAAAAATCATACTATGTTAGAATTATAGAATACGTTTATACGAAAATATTACTTTAATTATAAGTATAAATAATTTTCGTATTCATACCCTGACTCGCCGTCGATATATATACTATAACATGATATACTAACTCGAATACAAACCGCATGCACCATACTAACTATACTATAGCCGAAAAACATCAAAAATATGCTCATAGCTCTCCTACAAGATTAAAGTGTGACGTCACAGGCTGGAAACAAAAATTGAAGGGCTGATGACGAAGAAGAATTTTCATAACGCGAAATTGACACTTTAAAATTTTAGATTACGTTTTCTCGAGATTGAGTAAACCGATCGTCATAAAACTTTTTTTAAATTAAAGATAAAATAAAAATCTTTAATTATCAATTTGTATTTATAAAATATATGAATGCATTTTGAAAAGATTCTATTTTAAAATTTTCGACACTCTAATTCAAAGTATAAGAGGAGCGCCTCGACGTTTTCGTATTCGTACCTTAACTCGCCGTCGAGGCGCTGCCGCGCCTCTTGATATAGAGAACATAAATGGCAAATATGTGGCGATTTAAAGATTTTATCTATGATACTTGGACAACAATCTGGATTTACGAAGTACCCATGTTATTTATGCATGTTTGATAGCAGAGATAGAGAAAAACACTATAAAAAGAAAATTTGGCCATCAAGAGAATCGTTTGAACCTGGAAAACAGAATGTTATAAAAGATCCACTCGTTAATCCTTCGAAAATTTTGATACCGCCTCTGCATATAAAGCTTGGATTGATAAAGCAATTAGTTAAAGCTTTGGACAAAGACGGTCAATGCTTCCAATATATAAGCAAAGTATTTCCCCATAAATCTGATGCTAAATTAAATGAAGGTATTTTTGATGGTCCTGAAATCCGAACTTTATTTAGAGACGAAAACTTTGAACAAAGCATGACTGATGTTGAAAAGGCAGCATGGTTAAGTTTTAAAGAGGTATCGACGAAATTTTTGGGTAATGCCAAAGACACGAATTATAAAGCTATTGTGAAAAGAATGGTACGTAATTTTGAAAAATTGGGTTGTCTAATGAACTTAAAACTTCATTTTCTTGATTCACACGTTGATCAGTTTCCTGAAAATAACGGAGACTTTAGTGAAGAGCATGGTGAACGATTTCACCAAGATTTAAAGGAGTTTGAACGTAGATTTCAAGGAAACTGGGGTATCAACATGTTAGCAGATTACTGCTGGATGATAAAAAGAGAAACAGCTGCGAAAAAGGACAAAAACGTGTCAGAAATCCACTACATCGGTCATTCGAAGAGAAACGTGTACGTAAGCGTAAGCCAATTTAAAAAAAACATCGGAAGAGAGAGAGAGAGAGAGAGAGAGAGACAAACATAGACAAAATGTTAAGTTTAACGTACACAATAGGCTAAGTTAATATCTTGAATTTACAGTCAATGCTGTGAAAGACTCTAAAATTAGTATTTCAGACGTAAAATTTTTAAAAAATCGATAAATTTACCATATACAGTTCTTGTCACCGCCCTCTAGAAGTAGTTTTTACACAATCTGACTTTAAATTCATGATCAGCAATCTGAAAAACCCCCAGGATAGTATTTCCAATGTTTATCGACTCTTCAAAAGACGCATGATTAAATTTTAATATTGTTTAAATCCATTTTAGGCAAAATTTCGACTTTTACCGATTTCCTCATCTTTTCAGCCCCATACAGAGGACTAGAATCGCGTTAAAAAAATTTAAAGGTATGGTTTCCCGTGTATTTTTTCCCGTAGAATTCGATTTTGAAGTCCAATTAACCGTATCTCATGATTTGTTTTTTCTAGACTCGAAAAACCGCAAAAAAACCGTAAAAAATGAGGTTTTTTCAATAAAACTCTGAGAAAAGGTAGGAAAACCCTATATTTTTATTACAGATTCGGATTCAGCGTCGAAAAATACATGGGAATATGTATGTCCGGTCAAAAGTTCAGACATTTTTTTTCATTTTGTGGGCCTGTGTTATTTATTGTTGCATTGTTTTGTCCAATTTTATTTTTATTAGATGTCATGACTATGCTTTATGCTTTATCTTTGAAATTGTGTTATTTGATGTTAATTTGATTTTAATTTTATGACTGATAGATATTTAAGACTGTTTTTATTGTAATTTATATTTTCATGCTTCCTGCGTGTATTCACAGTAGTCTGTGATATCGCTTTTATATAGTGACTTACTGATACAGTATTATATATTAATTTTAATATTTGACTGTGATATCTTATCATATTATGTGCAATACTTTATACAGAATTATTATTTATTGCTTGATGTATTACACGCCTTCTTGTACTCTTTTACAAAATAAATTAATATCTATCTATCTAAATAGAAAAATAATAAAATTAATAGTATGCCAAAAAAATCAGTTTTTAAATGTTTTTATTATTTCAACAGTATCAAATAATTTCTATATACATTTTTAAGCAAATTCTTAGAGTAGTTTACGTAAGATCCAAAAAAAAATGAGAAATTGAAAATAAATTTTTTTCAAAATTTTCAAAATGCTTTAAAATTATAACTGCGCTAAGAAAATAAGTTCTCTAAAGCTTGTTTCATTAAGGCAATTGCGAATAATTTTCATGATAATTTTATAGCAAATCTATCGAATGGTTTTAGTGTAATATAAAAAAAAATGAATAATAAAAAGTTTTTTTAAATTTTTAAAATTCTGTTAAATTAAAACTGCGCTAAGAAAATAAGTTCTCTAAAGCTTGTTTCATTAAGGCAATAGCGAATAATTTTCATAATAATTTTATAGCAAATCTATCGAATGGTTTTAGTGTAATATAAAAAAAAATGAATGATAAAAAGTTTTTTTAAATTTTCAAAATTCTGTTAAATTAAAACTGCGCTAAGAAAATAAGTTTTCCAAAGCTTATTTCCTTTAGACAATAGCGAATAACTTGCATAAAAATTTTGGAGCAAATCAATCGAATGGTTTTCGTAAAATAAAAAAATAAAATATAACAACTTTTTTAAAAATTTTCAAAATTCTCTAAAATTAATAGTATGCCAAGAAAATCAGTTTTCAAATGTTTTTATTATTTCAACAGTAGCAAATAATTACTATACAAATTTTTAAACGAATTCTTAGAGTAGTTTACGTAAGACCCAAAAAAAATGAAAAATTATTTTAAAAAATTTTCAATATTCTCTTTAATTAAAACTGTGCTAAGAAAATAAGTTTTCCAAAGCTTGTTTTATTAAGGCAATAACGAATAATTTGCATAATGATTTTAGAGCAAATCTAACATTTAAAAAAAATGAAGAATAAACATTTTTTCAAAAATTTTCTAAATGCTCTAAAATTAAAACTGCGCTAAAGATTTGCATACAGATTTTGAAGCAAATCTATCGAATGGTTTTCATAAAATAATAGAAAAATGAAAAAAAAATTTTTTTTTCAAAATTTTCAAATTGCTCTAAAATTAAAAGTGCGCTAAGAAAATCAGTTAGTAAAAGTTTTCCTTCTTTTGGCAGTTGCAAATAATGTCCATACAAATTTTTAAGAAAATTCTTTGAGTAATTTACGTAAAATACCAAAAAAATGAAAAATCAAAATTTTTTTTAAATTATTAAAATGGTTCTAAAAAATAACTAAGCTAAGAAGATCAATTTTCAATAGCTTCCTCCCCAGTTAGACAAAAAAATAAATTGCATGCAAAATTTTAAGCAAATCCATCGAGTAGTTCTCGAGATATTTTTGGCGTACTGAAATCATACACACACACACACACACACACATACATACAGACATTTTCTGGAAACCACTTTTTTTGACTCCCTGAATCTAAATATGTACAAATTAATGAAAAAATTTTTTTATCGATACAATGCTTTCTCTATGAGAAAGCAATAATGCATCTACATGATTTTTATTTCATATACCACGATAAAATTTTACTTCCAGTACTTTTACATTAAATTTCATGTATGTAGCATGAAAAAACTTTTTAAAATAATTTCTGTTCGAAAAGAATAGAAATTTATTTTAATGCGCTCAGGAACTATTAATATTTTCGTTTATAACTTGTTTTTACATTTATTCTTATTTGATGTAAACATACTGTTTGTTTAGATTATATAACATTCTTAAGTATGTACGTTGACTATGTTCGAGAGAAATGAACAGTCATTATACTCATAGTTGATCGGGTTTTAGCTTCAACTCAAACTGAAATAACTAAATAAAATAACCGAAAAGATTTTGGTGTCAGACTTGCAATATTTTTAGTTTCTAAATCGAGGATTAATTGATAACTAAAAAATTGTTTGTGAATATATCATAAATTTTGTATTGAATTTGCGCTTGGAAGAAGTTGAAATTCATTTTGGTGCGTATATAATCAACAAACATTTTCATTGATGACTTATTATAATCCTCAAGATTATTGATGTAAACATATCGTCTATTCAAATTTTAAAAAAATTGACGAGTATCTATGTAAACTATTCGGAACAAATGAACCGCCTTCGTCTTCACATTTGATTGGGTTTCAGCTTCAACTCGGAATGAAAAAGTTTAATTAAATAAGTGAACAACGTTTATCATCTAACTTGTTTGAAATTTTTAAAATTTATTAAATGACAAAAATGATTATTATTACTGTAGAATTACAAATTTTTAGAAAAAAAATATAATTAGAATAAACTATATATGACATCTGAAACTTAAAAATTATAAATAACTAATTTCAACCTCAAAATCTAATTATTTTATATAATCAGGGGGCAGATGAGCATGTATCATTTCACGCCAAACTTTGCTCGATGGAGTTTTGGTCTACTATGTAACGTACGCGTCTTTCCTTTTGTGTGCGCGAGTTCAACTCTCGGTCAGGACCACCTTTTATTGCTTAAAATTTTTTATTCCTTTTTTCATTTATGATTTTCAAATTTTCTATTTTTTTATTATTAAATTGATTCTTTACGAGTAAATTAAGTATGCTCGTTTTCTTTCAATCAAATTTTTTTTTAAATAAATAAATTTTAAATTTTTTACACATAGTAATTAAAAATATTAATAAATGAATATTAAATATAATAAATATTAAATATAATTGTGATGCTTTAAATACTATAGTTAAATTTTGTTTTTTGAATTATATATATCTATCTATATGTAGTCGTAAGACAAGATTCAACCGACCCTCCCTCCCTCAGTCCCCCCTCAAATGTCTGTCGGTACAGCCCCCCCTCAAATTACGTTGTAATTCCTCTTATAAATGGCCATTTCAAAATTAACGTAACTGAGGCCCCCCCTCAGCCACCTCTCAATATGCCATCCCTCATTATGCCCTCCCCCTCACTATGATATTATGTTTTAGTAATTAGTAATAAAAAAATATTCTTATAAATAACAATTATAGTAATAACTTATAATTGTTATTATAATAATAGAATATTATTAATAATAAGAATATTTTTTTCTATTTCTTCTATTAAATATTAAAATAATTAGTAATATTTTATTATTATAGTTGTAACTGTAACTAATTAATAATATAAAGTTTTTTTACTGCATTTCATTTATATTCTAATATTGAATTTCAATAATGAAAACAAAAATTATTATTATTAATATTTCATTAATATAATTGCAAACATAACTAATTGATAATAGAAAGCTTCCGCTCTGCATTTTCTTTATTCAGATGAATATATAATATTTTTATTTCTATATATTGTATCTTTATTTTTTGTAACATGGCAGATTGGCCATATTACTTTTATGTATATTTGTGGCGCATATAGCCGACAGAAGGGAGCATCTAGCTACGGGCAAGACGGAAAGCAGACCACGCGAGTCAAATATTTAAGAGCATAACCCAAAATCGTTGGCACACACGTGCGAATTTATAAAGCACGTATAATGTGCACTGAGATAGCTAGCAAGCAGCTTGACTCGAGTAGCTGAGCTTGGGTCCGTTTAGGATCGTTTGTCTCTCTCTTGCGGCGCGCGCAGCGTACAGCAAGAGAGATGAAGCTGAGCATAGACGAGAAGGAATACCATTATTATTCCTTCTGTCGCCGGCGTCCGATAAAGAGCGTTACGACTTGCGATATTGCGTAATACTTTTCTGGTTGTGTGTTACAATTATCGTAGTTAGTGTGAGCGAGAATAGATAAATTCAATATTCTCTAAGTTATTTTATTGTGCTTAAAATTGTTGCGAGTGCACAATTGTTAAAGAGAAATAATATAATTTCTTTCTGTCTTTTACGACGTGTGTGCCGGGCGATCGCGTGCGCGTTGTATTGCATATATTCCCTTCGTGCTTTTCTAATTCTTTCATTTCTTGTGTGTTTATTGCTCGTGTCCCTTTTAGCTTACGTTTTTGTAATATTTGCTTTTCGTCGTGCCAATAGTTATTTAATTAGAGCAAGCGGCGTCGCGTACGCTATACGCGGCTGGCGTCCATTTTGAGCGAGCGTACTATTACTGTACATATTTCTTAAATAAAGTTCCTCTTTTTGTTACTGATTTAATTACAGCTTATATATATATTTTTATAAATTAGTGCAACCTCCTGATCCCCAGGGTTGTCACATTTTATTATTGAATAACTAATTAATAATTTAAAGTTTTTTCACTACATTTCATTTATATTCTAATATTGAATTTCAATAATGAAAACAAAAATTATTATTATTAATATTTCATTAATATAATTGCAAACATAACTAATTGATAATAGAAAGCTTCCTCTCTGCATTTTCTTTATTCAGATAAATATATAATATTTTTATTTCTATATATTGTATCTTTATTTTTATTATTGAAAAACTAATTAATAATATAAAGTTTTTTCACTGCATTTCATTTATATTCTAATATTGAATTTCAATAATGAAAAAAAAAAATTATTATTATTAATATTTTATTAATATAATTGCAAACATAACTAATTGATAATAAAAAGCTTGCTCTCTGCATTTCCTTTATTCAGATAAATGTATAATATTTTTATTTCTATATATTGTATCTTTATTTTTATTATTGAAAAAATTTACTAATTACAAAAGTAAATTATAAATTACAAAATGAATTTAGCTTAATATCCATAGGTAATTTATTAACACTTATATTTAAATGAAACATGTTTTTTTTTAAGACTAGAAATAAGATATTTACAAATTTATCTTAATAAAAGATTTCTGGTCTTGAGACCAGCATAAAAATATATGGCTACATTAAAAGCTTTTAAAGCTTACAAATTCATTTCTTACTGTCGCTGAAGCGTACAGATCTATTATTTGTTGTCACTAAAAAGAAGCTTATAAAAGCGTACAGATTTATTATTTGCTGTCGCTAAAAAAAGGTTATAAAAAGCATACAGATTTATTGTTTGTTGTCGCTAAAAAAAAGCTTCCAAACCAATTTATCATAATCGCTAAAATAAATTTACAAATTTATATCTCATTGTCGCTGAAAAAAGCATACAAATTTATTGCTTATTGTCGCTAAAAAAGTTTACAAATTCATTTATTATTGTCGCTGAAGCGTACAGATCTATATTATATGCTTTATTACATTAAAAACTACATCACATCTTATATATTTTCATTTTTTTTTTAAATATAAGCAGTTAATTAGTTTACATTGTTTAATATTTCAATTCATTTTATTTTTTTAAATGTGATTTAAATGTAACTATTCTTACTCGATGCATCAATGGCTGTCTTAAGATCTAAGGAAACTATATGAATTTCGTTTTCAAATAATTATATTTCTTAAAAATTTGAAATATATTTTTATGCATCTTAGATCTGTAATTTGATTCCAATCTCCTGATAATTCTACTTTACATCTTTTTAAAATATTCATCATTCTTTTAAAATATATATTTTCTTTGATCTCATCTAACAATATCAATACTTTGTACTTGATTTTTAATTCTTAAAAAAACACTATTATTCAATTATTAGTATTTAATTATAAAACTTTTATATCATGTCATATTGCCTGTTGACATATATTTTTATAAAAACAGAAAACCTTCTATCCAATTACGTTTTTGAAGTATTTTTATCGATGAAATTAATTAAAAATTATATATTTGAGATTCCTATTATTGTTAAAACTTGATCAATACAAATTATTACAAGTTATATTCCAGGAAGACATTTTGTTCAATCATCTTAACTTTTACAAATAAAAAGAAATATGAAAAACTAAGTAAAAAAAAATAGAAATCAACTTTCAAATTTACATTGTTACCATCACTTTTATGCAATTCATTTTTCGCGAACTGACAATGTTTTAACAGAATTGGATACAAGAAACTTATTTAATTCTACTTTTTTCGGTATTTAAACACAATATCATTATTTTGATTTTTGTACACTCTTCAAATACTCTTACAATTTTATAAAATAAATTAATAAACTTAGCTCAAACTTCTTAAATCATCTTCTAATATTGAATAATTTTTTTGCAAAAATCATATTACTAGGTTTGGTATTTACATTGACAAGTGATTCTCAAAAACTTTACTAAAAGATATATTAAAATTGTTAAATCTTTTATTTGTTTTCTAATTAAAATAATGATTTACAATTTTAAAATTATAAAATTAAATAAATAAATTTTAAAATGTATAAAATTTATTTGTAATATAATTTAGGTAAAGTATGAAATTTGAGAAAGATGGATGCTTACTGTTGTAATTAAACATAAAATTCAATACATGTCATCATTTATACGATTTACCTTAAAGAAAAGAAATATGTAAGGGTGCAGTCAGATGAGTAGAAAAGAGACTGCCGAATAGAGGATGCATAGAAACAACCAATCAGCGATATTCAGCAAGTTTCATGCGAAGAATAGAATTCTATTCTCTATTCCACTGTAGAATGGAAAAGCGAGTTGCGATACGAAGTAAATAGACAAAAATAATTAAATTATAAATACAAATTCACTTCATTCATTTTAAAACAAATTGTAGAAAATTGCTCTGTATGAGCTACAATTTTAAAGAGGTTATGTTTATGTTTACGCGACCTCATACGCAAGCATCTTCTTTCCATTCCACGGATTTTTTCCCTCTATGGTCACATGGAGAAAAAAAACAGTAGAATAGGCGGTAGAATAGAAAAATGAATATATAGCTAAATGTTTGTTTTAATCAATTTATTTTGTTGTCTTTCTCAAGTTTTTAAAAAGATATGTAAAAAACATGTACTTTTTTCAAATATATAATTTCCTTAGATCTTAAGTCAGTCTTTGATACAGTTGGTAAGAATATTTACATTAAAATCACATTGTAAATAACATATACTTTTTTCAAATATATAATTTCCTTAGATCTTAAGTTATTCTTTGATGCAGTTAGTAAGAATATTTACATTAAAATCAGATTTACAAAAATAAAATTAAAATTCTTCAAACTTAATATGCTCTATGAGAAATCATTGCACTAAAGCACTTAGCAACGTTTTTTCAACATACATATTATCAATAAAGAAAAAACGCTTATAAAAGTATTTTTAACTTTGATGGATGTTTATAACATTTTATGTTTATCTATATAAACAGATGAAAACATTAATAAATGTAAATATAGAAATACATAGCATATTATTAATGCTACTATATAGCAGAAAAACATGTTTTCAATTTTTTTCCTTGCTTTTTTGTCTATTTGACATAAATTATAACAAATGAAAACCCTATATGTAATGTTTCAAAAAACATTTCATGTAAAGTTTTCAAATTATTTAATAGATTTTGCAATTAAATTTTACAAAATTCATAATTAAATTTCACGGAATCTTTCGAAAATATTTAATGAAATGTTTCTTGAAATATATTGGAAATATTGCAACAAAACATCTCATAATATGTTTTTAAAATATTTCTAACATATCCATTGAAAAGTTTTTATCGTAATATTGAATAAATAAATATTACAAAAATATTTTACGAAAGGTTTCAAAAATATTTAATAAATATTTTTCGGCAACATTTTATGAAATTAGAAACAATATATTTATGTAACAATCAGTATACAAACGAATCATATTAACTTATATCAAAAATATAAATATTTATTAATTAGCAAAGTGAATATAAATCTTGTATTTAAATTTACAAGGTTTTTAATAATTGTATAAAATAAAAATAATGACAAATGATTATTAATTATTTTTAATATATAATTAATTAAAACATTTTAATTTTAAAACTTAAATTCATCGCGTTACAATATTCTTCTTTTAAGACCAAGCTGGAGTACAATCCAATACCGACCGAGTAACAATTGAGTTTTTTGTTATTTACTCAAGTATTAATTTATATATATTTACATGATAGTTTATATTACTATAAGAATATTGTCCCTACATAGTTCTAAATAAATAAATACAAAGACTAATGATACAGAAATACGTATTAATACATATGATTTTTTATAAACACTATAATTTTAAGATTAGAAATTACAATTTTAAACTGACGATCATCATATTCATTTATTAATAAATGAAAAAATTTTAAGATTATGAAATTACGATTTAAAACTAACGATTATCATATTCATAAATGAAAAAATTCTATGATAAAAAAAACTTTGTTTTCAAATGTAATTTTTATTATTCTAGCCCCACTTAATTAACAAAACGTTAAATAAAGTAAGGGATCAAAATTAGAAAAAAAAAATACAGACCCTTACATATAAATAATGAAAAGTCGTATGTAATGAAAATATCCTTACGTAATTTGTACATGGCCCATTTAATAATAATTAAAGAGTACAATAACTGCGTGAATTTTAAATAAAAAAATTTTTAATTTAAAGTAGAAAATCAAAAAATTATTAATAAAATATATATGTATATAGTAAATTATACATAAGTTATAAATAATAAAACTTAATAATATTAAAAAATATTAAATTACACTATATATAATATAAAAAGTATTATTATATTAATTTAGCAATGAATATGTTTACTTACACTAAATGCAATCGATCATTTGAGAGACATAACCATTTATTGTAACATAATAAGAAATTTCATTCATTAAAAATATATATTTGTTATATACGTGAAACAATATTAAAATATAAAAGAGGTTATATAAGACATTTAAAAAAACATAACAAACCTGAAAAATTAGAATGTTCTATTTGCAAAAATTAATATCTAAGAAATGAACGTTTAATAAGACACTTACAAAGTCATGCAATTATAATAATATTTGCAACATTTGTGGTAAAGGATTTCATCGAAAAGATAATTTATTACGTTACATATAAATATATAAAATTGTAAAGTATATATTAATAACATTAAAAAAATTAATACAACAAATATATAAAAATAATATCTTATTTATAATATCTTATTACTTCTATATTTATATAATACTTTTAAAAAAAAAATACATTATAAGAAATGTATAATCAACTTATTTATCATTAACATTTATTAAATTATTAAATAATTTATTTATAGAATTAATATGAGTAAAAACAAATTAAAAAGAAATAGTGATGATAAATACCAAGATCATATTTTAAAAAAAGAAAAAATAAGACCGTTTTCGTCAACGGAATTTTGAAAAACTAAAATTGTAATAGGAGATCAATCAGCGTATGTATTAAAAACTTTATTAAAAAAATAAAAAATATAATATATGTTATAAATATTTTTGATTACGTATAATAGATCTCTGGTTGCATATATTGAAGAAATTTCCGAAGAACAAACTTTTGTTAATAAACAAAAACAAACTGATTTCAGGATTTTAAAATTCATAATAAATAATTCTAAAAGATTCAGAATTCAATGCAATATTTATGATAAAAATATTGAAAAAAAAAATCTAAAATTAAACGAAGTAAATTTCTACAATATACAATATAATTAATTAAAACATAATATCAAACATTTTTTAATATTTCAGAAAATATTAGAGAATATTAATGTATTAAAAGCAAAAGAATACAATAAAGGAAATAATATATATGACTCAACATTAATATATTATTTGAATATTATTCATTTAGGCGAATACAACATATTGAAAAATAACAAACCAATTGAAATAAATTTCGAAGAAATAAAATTAAGACCTACATTAATAAGTAATTAAATATTATTGGAAAAAAATATGATAATATAAATAATTTTTTATTTTTCAGAAATACAAGGGTATTTAAAAAATTCTTTTGCACAAAAACATTAAAAAAATGAATCAGAATACATCGGAACAATAGCAAATGGACAATATAAATTAGACGTTTTATTAAATAAATTAGAAAATGAATATGTGAATTGAGTAAGAGGAACAAAACTAGAAATAATTGGAGAAATAGAATAAAATAGTAGAAACAATTATAATAAGATATTATATGCATATACACTTATGAAAATATTCATGTATATATATATATATATATATATATATTTAAAAATTTTATAGATACTACATATATATTAAAAGTGAAAAGATTGGAATTTATTAAAGTATTAAATGATAAAAACATGGAGTTAGAAGAACTTATATTAGCAAATGAAATAATTTTAAATAAAGTTAATTAAATAATTTAATATTTTTATTTCATTACATTAATAAATACAATATTCTCAATATAAAATTATTATTTTTCAAGGTTACAGAAAAACGAATTGATGATAATTAAAATACAAAATATAAAATAATATTGATTTACTACAAAAAAAATTAATTTATAAGTTATTTTTAACAATGAAAAATAAATATGTAAGCTTGTAATAAAACATAAATTTTTAAGCTTCTTTTAGCGACAATGAAATTTAGCGACATAAATAAATATTTAAAATTATTCAAACTTTTTTAAGTAAAAATACAAAGCAACTGTACAAGCTTCATTAGCGACAATGAAAAATAAATATGGTAGCTTTTTATAACTACAATGAAATATAAATTCGTAAGCTTCTATTAGCGATGGTAAAAAATAAGTCTATAAAATCATTTCAGTAATAATAACAAATTAATTTGTAAGCTCCTTTTAGCGACAACAAACAATAGATCTGTATGCTTCAGCGACAATAATAAATAAATTTGTAAGCTTTTTTAGCGACAATGAAAAAAAAGTGTACGCTTCTTTAGCGACAGTAAAAAATAAAAATGTAAGCTTCTTTCAGCTACAATAAAAAAAACACTCTGAATGCAGCCATATATTTATATATGTTGGTCTCAAGCCCAAAAATAAAAAATGCAGAGAGGGAGCGTTTTCTTTGCATCTTCTCCATATGTATAAAATTTAGGACATAAGAAGATAATAGTATATTTCGGTACTAGTGCGATAAAGTGATTTTTTACTCGTGTGGCGGTTTGCGCCCGAGCGAAGCGAGGGTGAAAAGGTCACACGAGTAAGAAATCACTTTCTCGCACGAGTATCGAACACTATTTTTTGACACGACATGTGAGAAGCTCCATTTTCGCACGTGTCACTTTGTACAGCGTGCGTGAAATCGAGCTTCTCGCACGGAGTGTCAAAAAAATATATATTTATAATCATAATTTTCTATTATTCTAATATTCTATTTTTTATTATTCGCTAACAATTATTATTAAATATTATTATATACAATCATAACTTGAAATTTTATTGTTATTCACAATTCTATTTTTAATTTATTACAAAAATATATAAGTTTGATTCATTGTGAACTTTTCAATGTCGCGTCAAACCATCTTTTTTTTATTAAGAGGAGGTCACGTATCTCTGTCTTTTTCTAATTAAAGAATTGAGTTTTTTACAGAAACTAATAACTTTAGCAAAAAATTAAGAGAAAGCCGCATCTTGTATTAAAAAAAGCAATATTTTCTTTCATAAGAAAAAATTAATTTTATTGCTTCGTTCTCAAGAAAACCTTGAAAAACAAAATTGTCCACCCTAACCTCTATGATTTAAGTTTTTCAAGGTTTTCTTAAGAACGAAGCAATAAATTTAATTTTTTCTTATCAAAGAAAATATTGCTTTTTTTAATACAAGATGCGGCTTTCTCTTCATTTTTTGATAAAGTTATTAGTTTTTTTGAAAAAATCATTTCTTTGATTAGAAAAGGACAGAGATACGTGACCTCCTCTTAATTCTAATTCTATAACTTCATATCTTATATTTTTATGTATCGATGTTATCTATTAAACTTTTTTCACATTCGCAAATATAAAATTTAGATTCATTATTTCCTACTCTTCTATTTACTTTAAAATGTGTGTATTGACGGTAAATGGTGTGGGTTGGCGAACGGAGCGAGCAGGGGGAATCCCCCCTAGTATATATTAACATAAAATAAAGTATAATATAAATAAATAAATAGAGTAATTTAATTTATTTATTATGTAAATTTTATGAAATATATTATCAATAAATTAAATTAAAGTATTATAAAATGATCATGACTATTGTATATTTATAATTATTTTCAATTGCTACGTATAAAAATAATTTATTTCAAAAAACTTTTTATTCAAAAAAAGATCATATACTCATAAAAATTAATCTTAATATCATTAAAAAAATATAAAATATAAAAAGTATAAATAAAAAAAAAGAATAAAAAATATGAAAACAATAAAAAAATTTTTTTTACATTGGTCCTGACTGAGAGTTGAACCCGCGCACTCAAAAGGAAAGACGCGTATTCTGCGCACTAGACTAAAACTGCTACGAGCAAAGTTTGGCATAATATAATACATGCTCATCTGCCCCCTCCCCGGTTATTTAAATTAATGAGATTTTAAGATTAAAATTAGTTATCAATAATTTTTAAATTTTAAATGTCGTATATACACTCAGCAAAAAAAAACGTGCCACTTTTTTTTATCTAAAAAATGACGATTCTCAAATGTTCATATCTCTGCCAAAAATAGGCTAATCAAAGGAATCCTAAATGTAAAATAAAGGTTTTGGCTTCCTCTTTCAAACCCCGTTGGGAATATTTTATTATTTCTTTTTGCGTATGCGTTAAGTCGAAAAAGTGGGGAGTTATTTTTCAATCTAAAAAATGCCATTTTTGCACGATGTTACCAACTTTGGATAGAACGAATAATTCTGATCACGGGATCTAAAAATTTAGGTTTTTTTAAGCAATTTCTTTTTTTGGACTATATCGCTTTGAGCATTAGGTGCAAAACTACGAGCAAATGAAAATGGCGCGTTTTTTTTAAATTTTTCGGCGAGATTTCTAGATTATAATTTGAGAAAAAAACCAATATAAAGTCGAATAAAAAATCAACCTTGAAAAAATTAAAATGAATGAAACACATACATTAACGGTTTTTTTCAGGACCAACATGACGTGCAAAGCCCGATCGAATAACCTTTCTGTGGAAAACGTTGCGTAACGCCAATTTCGGTGGCAAACTCGTTATTAAATTATAGAAAGCAAAATCAAAACTATGTGAACATAGTTACTTTTCGAAAACTATGGATATGTTTGTTCCAAGCAACACGTAAATCACATCCAGAAATAAAATCTGAAAAACCCTTTTTGCAAATATCCAAAAACTCAAAAGATCATAGCTACTCAAAAAACGTAATAATTAATTTTTTCCCATTTATTGAAGGTCATATCTGCATTTGACCTTTAAAGTCCAAGAGTCACACGTGATGAGATAAAACAGATCCTGGATTGTTCTGAAAATGTAAGCATTAAGTAATTTTAATTTCCTGAAGGTTGATTTTTTATTTGACCTTATATTGTTTTTTTTAACCATAAACCTAGAAATCCCGCTAAAAAACAAAAAAAAACGTGCCGTTTTCATATGCTCGTAGTTCTGCACCGGATGCTCGAAACAATATACTCCAAAAAATGAAATTGCTCAAAAAAACCTAAATTTTCAGATCCCATAATCAGAATCATTAGTTTGATCTATCTAAAATTGGTAGCATCGCTCAAAGATGGCACATTTTAGATTGAACAATAACTCCCCACTTTTCTTGACTTAGCGCATGCGCAAGAAGACATAACCAAATATTGCCAACGGATTTATATTGCCGACCGAATAAGCCGAGCCCTTCATTTTCCATTTTTGGATTTCTTTGATTAGCCTATTTTTGGCGGACATATGATCATTTGAAAATCATCATTTTTTAGGCCAAAAAAAGTGGCGCGCTTTTTTTTTGCCGAATGTAATTTATTTTAATAATGTTTGTTTTTCTAAAAAATTGTAGTTCTACAGTAATAATAATAATTTTTGTTATTTAGATTTTAAAATTTTTAGACAAGTTTGATGATAAACGTTGTTCAATTATTTAATTAAACTTTTTCATTTTTAGTTGAAGCAAAAACCCAATCAAGTCTGAATATGACGGTGGTTTATTTGTTCCGTATATAGATCACGTACATACTTGCAAATGTTTTATAATCTAAATAGATGATATGTTTACATCAATGATCTTGAAGATGAAAATAACTCAGCAATGAAAATGTTTGTTGATTATACACGCACTAAAATCAATTTCGAATTCTTCAAAGCGAAAATTAAATACAAAATTTGTGATATATTCACAAACAGTTTATTTAGTTCTGAATTAATCCTCGATTTAGTAACTAAAAATATAACAAGTCCGATGTCAAACTCTTTTCAGTTATTTTTTTTAGCTTTTACAGTTCGAGAAGCTGAAATTCGATTAACTCTAGATATAAAAACTACTCATTATGTTTCGAACTTAGTTAACGCACATACTTGAGAGTGTATCGAGCGCATATAAGACTGGTTCCCAATTTCATTTCTGCTGAGGGAAATATCATCTCAATTTGAGTCTAATCTTCTTTCAAGAAGAATATTAAAATTATTTCAGTACTAATCAAATTGAATTCACATACAACATTTAAGCGAATTTTATATGCAAAAGTTTTTCCGTGCGTGTAACAATGATTTAGATGGAAGTCCAACTGAATATTTGTAATCGGGTTCTTACGTTTTTTTTTTAATAAGTATTTTTTCTCGCCAAATTCGACGTGGAAAAACATACGCAAAATACGTGATAAAAACA
Source organism: Anastatus disparis (assembly GCA_017163975.1). Lineage (NCBI taxonomy): Eukaryota > Metazoa > Arthropoda > Insecta > Hymenoptera > Eupelmidae > Anastatus > Anastatus disparis. Next base: position 212,490 of record JAFFSR010000396.1, on the reverse strand, counting down.
CATAATAAAAAAGACACGTGAAAAAAAGACTTGAAAAAAAATGCAAATTTAACATGATAAAAACACATGTTAATTTTACGTTTTTTTCTCGTGTTTTCTAATACGTGAAAATAACACATGGTTTTCTTAATTGACTAAAAACACCTCTATACAAGCCCTCTAGGAAAATTAAGTTGAAAACTAATTATTAGTGATTTCTCTAGGAAAGTTAAATTGAAAATTAATCATTAGTAATTTAAAAAGGTAATATATTATAAAAATGATTTTATAATCAACTTTTAATCCTAGTATGGGAAAATCAATCCCATAGACACTAATAATTATATTCTCTGCGAAATATTGTTCCTGTATCGGATAGATGAAATGTCAGTTGTAGTATTGAAAAAATAGGTGCTACGTAGCAGAAATTCATGTACACGGAAAGAAATTTCGTTTTTGGGTATCTCGATATTTAGAGTCTATTGATTTCATGAAAGAAACAACATTTCATAACGTATTATTTCAATTCGTAAGAGTATAAAATAAACTCTAAGAATCCTCGAATACATGCAAAACGAAACTGAACTTGATCTTACTCGAAATTCGTGAATATGGAATTCATAAGTCATCGCAATAGCGCAAGCGCACGGCCGAGCTACCTCAACTTGTCTCTGGGCGTCTGAGACCCCGAGAGTCGAGATTTTTGATTTCTGCAATACCTTTAAATAAGTGATTCCGTCGTTAGCGGTTAAATAAATAACAGGTATTCGAGAAAGTTGTTTGGAATTAACACTTATATATATTTTGTCCGTTAGTAGAAATAGCAACAAACATATACAGACTCTTGAAGCGCCGCCACTCGACTCTCGGAGTAATAGAATATGTATACACTGTGAATAGCCGAATCTCGAATCTCGACGTCTGAGACGTCCAGCGCGGAGTTAATTTTTGCTCGGCCACGTATTAAGAGTTTTCAAGCTTTTCTAGAATTATCATCATTCGATAGACGATTCAATCGAGTGGATTTTAGAATATATGATTTACGATTATCCTCGGATAGACCGTAGTAGAATTTTGTAATTTTTTAAGTATAAATTCAAATAAATTTAACACAATGTATTGAAAAGTCTTTATCCCTTAAGTCATCGACATCTCCAAAGGCGAAATTTCTTTCCGTGTACTCAGTTTGTAATATAGTTGAGTCAACATTAGTAGTTAAAATTTGAAGTATGGAACTTATTAAAATTATACTATCACATTTTTTTTCAACACTTTATCACAAAAATATTACGTGTAGTATTGATTTTAATGGTATTTAGCTTTTTCCGTGAAAAAATTAATATAAATTTTCATACAATGAAAATTCATATAAAAATTCATATGAATTTTTTCAACAGAGTTCCACAGTTTTCTTATAAGTTAAAAAAAATGATGAAAACAATGTTTATGAAAACCCACAAAACATGAAATATTTCTAAAATACTTCTGAAATGTTTCATGGCAAGATGCGGAATATGAGAGAAATGTGGCAGAGTAGGCTTCAGCTTGTAGGCCCCCACCATTTGGAGGTCTAAAGACTCAAACATAAAATTGTCCAATATACATTCAAAATTTTAAAATATAACTATCTTATTTATTATAAAAAAGTAACACTAGTTTTATAGCAAATTTTCTAATGTCTCTTGTTGTTTACAATCATTTTTATTCCTTTTAAAATTTGTTTTATTCATGGGAAAATTATACATTTTACAGAATATAACTGTGCAGATAAATTTGATTGTTGATTTAATTTTAAATGTAGTTAAATGCATAATATAATACATCATAGGATTCACTTTTAAAATCTGACTTATAAAAAAAATAATAGAGTAGAATAAATATTTATATAGATTTTATTTATTTTACCTTCGTAACAAACCTTTACATTTTTAGTTCAAAGTTTTCATTTTGATATTTATTTTACTAGATGACGTAATAAAACAAACGTGACAATTATGCTTCTTAATTTTATTATTATTTTCCGACTTTTTTATTTATTATATATAGTCACTCACTAAAAGTTTTCACAGCATCACTAATGTTATTTCAGATAAATTTATTTGTTCACGTGTTTTACGTAACCAAGGAAAAATTCGAACAGACGTATAAACTTGTTCCTAACGAATGTTCATCGATCACCTCTTCCTTTAACAAAAAATAAATGATCCATTTCAAAACGATTAGGCATTTGTAAATGTGGGACAATATCGGTTGCAGCAGTTGAAAATATTATGAAAATTACTGCATGAATTAAATGTTTATGTTGTTAATCGGCCAATTAATTATGGATACTGAAATCATTCCAGATTCAATCAGGTAAATAAAAATATCCCTATACTTTTTTATATTTCTTTTTTAATTATTAAATGTATCATTTACTATGTAATATATGAATAAAAGTAATCTTATCTATTAAAATTTTTCTGCACATATTTAGGGACGTTTTAAAGACGTTTAAAAGACGTTTTAAAAAAGTCTCGTATGAATAACGTCCATCACTCGTGGCGCAAGTTTTTTTAGAGTCTTTAATACGTCTCTATAGCTATCTGTAAACTTTTCTGGGAAAAATACAGCTGCGAATATAACGTTTAAAAAACGTTTTTCAAATGTCATTTTAAACATTTAAAATATACGTTTTCTCGTGATTTTTAAAACATCTTAAGAGGAGGTCGCGTATCTCTGTCCTTTTCTAATCAAAGAAATGGTTTTTTCACATCCCCCAACCTAAAGTTCGTACTTCTTTCCCTCTGAACAGAGGAAAAAGTACTGCGTTCAGTCGTCGGTTTTATAAGCATGCGCATGCGCGTTTCATATTCCATGATTCTCATGTGTAAGCAACTATACTCTTGTGAACGATGTAAACTGTTAGAGATACGTAGTTCGAAGAGTTTGCGTTAGCATTTTTACAACATACTTAGAATATTTTTATTAAAAGTTGTGTCTCATCAATAAATATTAATTACATTCAATAATTAATATAGTTTAGCTACAATTTCAAAAAACTTGTGAGTGAATCTAGATTGAGTTGAAATTGCGTCAATAACGCAATTACATTTCGACTTAATCTCTTCCTAAATGAAATTTACAAAACTAGTTTTGAATAACAAAACTCTAAGAAGAGAAAAATAAGCATTGAAAATAATAATGATAGTTCAAATGAACAAAAAACATGCGTATCATTTTCTAATTGTGAAATTCTTAATTTAATAATAAATAATTGTAGTAACAAAACAGATAATAAATATCACGAATAACGTTTAACGTTAAATTGAAAAATATATTTATAGAAATAAATATATATTTTGTAATCAAAATAATCCTGAAAAATGTATTTATGTTGAACAAATATGTATTTTGTAAAAAATCTATTACCACATGAATATACGTATTTTTATTATTTTTTAAACGAACTTTAGGCTAGGGATGTGTAAAAAATGTATATTGCGCTGGAGGAAAAAGTATGCTCCTCGCCCCCGCGTAAGTATCGCCCTCGCTACGCTCAGGCGACAACTATATGCTGGAGCGAACCGTATAATTTTTCCTCTTGGCGCATAATATACTATTTTTAAAAAAACTAATAACTTAAGCAAAAAATGAAGAGAAAGCCGCACCTTTTATCGAAAAAAGCAATGTTTTCTTTGATAAGAAAAAATTAATTTTATTGCTTCGTTCTCAAGAAAACCTTGAAAAACCAAATTTTCCACCCTAACCTCTATGATTTAAGTTTTTCAAGGTTTTCTTGAAAACAAAGCAATGAAATTAATTCTTTCTTATCAAAGAAAATATTGCTTTTTTGATACAAGATGCGGCTTTCTCTTCATTTTTTGCTAAAGTTATTAGTTTCTGTAAAAAACTCAATTTTTTGATTAGAAAAGGACAGAGATACGTGACCTCCTCTTAATGACGTCTTTATGACATTCTGTTCTAGCAGAGTTATGAAAATCTCCATTTTATCCTCTCATAAACATTGCAAACACATTACTTTAAATCTTTAAAAAAATCATCGTAAAAACATTAACTGGAAAGTTTTTTTGAAATGTTCCAATATCCGCTTATAATAAGCCTATAAAATTAATATTTGAAAAAATTTTTACAAGATTTTTTTTTTAATATTTCCAAAAACTTTTTAAAAATATTATAGTAACATTCTGTATAAGGTTTTTAAATTTTAGTAACATCTATTTTATTCTTTTATTAACATTTTAAAAACATTTCTTGAAAAGTTTTAAAAAATCACCTTGAAACATTAGTTGTAAAGTTTTTAAAATTGTCTTTATGTCCATTTATAGTGCGCCTTAAATCATTGTTTATAAGAATTTTTACAAGATTTTGTCTAAAATTTCCAATAACGCCTTAAAAAGCTTATTATAATGTTTCTGAAACATTTCACAACACAGTTAAATTAAAGAAGATAGACGCTTATAGAAGGATTCTTCTGGGTTAAATTCTTCGTCCGAAAGCCTGGGTAACACTTTAACATTGTTTGTATATCTATACATATGAAAAATTTGATATTGTTGGTGATATGGTTTAATAAAATACAACAACAAGTTAGAATTGTAACACTCTTTAATATTTGTGAAATTATATGAACACTCTTTATATGTGAGAACAATCGTTAACACTCCTTAAGAAAAAGGGAAAGCTTTCTAATAAAGCGCACAGCAAAGACTAAATACTAAAGCTAAGACAAAGGCACGACTATGGTCAAGTTTGGAGACAAGGAGACGAGGGGAAACCAAGATGCTTTATATTATACACATATACAAACATTACATGGGCGCACTTATATTCTAACACTCCCTCCCGACCGTCGTATTTTTCATAGTTCATTTTTGGAAAGCTTAGTAAAACTTGTGCCATGTTCGAGGCGGCGGGTATGTCTGAAAAACTGTTGTCAATGATTGGCTGAACTTTCTTTTCTAAAGTGTTATGATTCTTAGCTGTTTCCATATCCTGGTTATAAATTTTCTTTGGTCTGCCTCTTTTTCTCTTTTCTTTCTTCTCTCCCTCCGTTTTCGATGTTTCTTTAGATTCTTCTTTATCGTTCTTGATTTCAATAAACCATTTTGCTTTATCTATGACTTCATTATCATTAGGCCAATCTGTTACACCATCTTTATTATATTTATCACCGAAAACGAGTTTTTCGTTAAACCTCACATCTCTACTCTCATAAAATTTACCTTCCTCTGGTTTTAAGAAAAGATATCCAGTTTGTGTGTATCCAATAAAAATCACTCTTCTACCTTCATAACGAAATTTTGGTCCTGTTTTCCTTTGAACTTTTATGTACGCTACATAACCAAAACTTCTGATTTGACTGATGTCATAATTATGTTTTGGAGCAAACTTTTGCATAGGTGCAATCATATTGTTCGATTTATGAGGCGTTCTGTTATAAGCATATACGGCGGCGCCTAATGCCAAGTCCCACATAATTTCAGGCAGTTTTGAATCATAAATATAGGCTCTTACTTTCTTTTGTATAGTTTGATTAGATCTTTCTGCAACTCCATTGTGTTAAAGAGTATCCGGACAACTTAACTGAAGCTCAGCTCCTAATCGATTCAAAACTTCAATGGTATATCCTCCGGTAAATTCTGTACCTTGATCGGTGCGTAAATAACACACCTTTGCATCTTCACCAAGCAAATTTCTAGTGCTTTTGGTAAATGTTTCTAAACAGTAACCTGTTTCACTTTTTGCCTTCATAGGATACGCCATAGCCAATCTTGAATAATCGTCTATAAATACCGACATGTAACGATATCCCTTAGGATAAGTTGTTTGAGTGATAGGCCCCATAGTATCAGAATGTATAATCTGGAATGGCTTCACAGCACGAGTTCTTGAGGTATTAAAAGGTAATCTATTTATTTTTGCAGTCATACAAACTTCACATTCTTGAATATCGATTCATCAAAAATGGCATCTTTCAAGTTCTTCAGATGAGGCAATTTTCTTTGTAATTCCTTTAAATAAGGTACTAATGCATGACCTAACCTTACATGCTATAGCATAGCCTTGTTTGATATTGAAGCTTTTGGTACATTTGGATTAAACATTACTCCCTTTTCTAATGATTTAATTTCGGGTAATTCATCAATATCATTTAGTTTTCGATCTTTGACTGTCGTCATTAAGTCTGGTCTATATTGGTTATTACTAAACAGACTTTCATGTTCGATTTCATTTTGATTTTTGTTTTCTTCAATCGTTGTACAACTTTCTTTTATATTTTGTGATTTTTCTTCTTTTACTGATTCATTCTCTTTATCTAAATTATTTTCTGTATCAAAAGAATTTTCTAAATCATAAAAGGACCTTGTATCAGTTTCCTTTAATGCTGTACTCCTAGTAAAATGTTTATTTTTAATTTCTTTTGAATCAATAGCATCAGCTATATTTACATAAATCCTTTTAGAAGATTCTTTAAGTTCTCCTGAGTTATTTTAATTCTTTAATATTTCCAATTCTATTTCCCAGAAAGGCTCTCTATAGACTCCTGTGATAAATGATTCATTTGACACAGGATCAAAAATGTCAATCATCTTATTATCTAAATAAATACTGAGTCTTTGCTCGACAAATTTTCTAAGAGAGAGAAGATTTTCTATCAAATCTTCAGCACATAACACGTCTTTAATTTCGTAAGTATTGCCATCTCTTATTTTAATGTCTATTTTACCTGAACCTTGAGTATTTAAAACAGTCGATGGGTCTTCATTGGCACATTTGATAAATTCTCTCTTAGAGTTGTCGAAACTTTTGAAAATTATTTTCGATTTAGTTAGGTGTTCAGTGGCTCCCGAATCTGCTAAAAAAATTTCTAAAACCTTACTTTTATCTACAAACTTATCGTTGTGACCATGATTACTTAAATAAAAACTTTTTAAATCGTGATTTATTAAACTTCGATATTCAGAATTGCTCTCACCTGATTTCATGTCGTCGGTATACTCTTCCTTGTTTTTGGCGTATTTTTGACCTCCCTTCATTTTAAGATTTTCCTTGTATGAGTAAAGTTTTATCCTTTTTGTATTGTTATGCTTATTTTTACCATCATAAATATGGTCTCTTTCGTGACGTGTTTGCTTTGTTTACGAAAGTTCTCTTCTTTGATTGATTGAAATTATTGTGTTTTGAGTCGTTGTTGTCAACTTGTCTTTTTCTTGGGCAATTTGAGGCAATATGATCACCAAAGCGATTGCAGTTATAGCATTTCTTTTTATCTTTCATCTGACAGTTTCTTTCATAATGTCCTCTACCTCCACATTCATATCATCTCACGTTGGAATCTAGTCTTACCGAAAGAGCTGCCTTTGGAGGGTCATTGTCTTTACAACATTTTGAGGCTTCGGCTTGCATAATGAAGTTTTTCAGCTATTCGTAGCTTAAGCCTTTCCCTGTTGTGTTTTTAGTCATGAATTGTACAGCCTAAACTTCAGGCACCGTACTCATGACTGCATTATAAAAGGCGTCGCGTTTTTCTTTTTCTGAAAGTTGACCAGCATCCGGAAAATTTTCATATCGTCGAACGGTCTCCTCGAATCTATCCCAAAACTCAACGGCTCTTTCTTTATGAGGATGGTATTGCATGCTATATAGTTGTTTTCTTATGGAACCTGTTGTTACCTTCGTTTCGCAGCGTTTCGATTCTTTTAATTTGTTGATCATTAAATTTGGGTCGGTGATGCTCATGACCTTGGTGTGATAATTTTTATCAATGTGATTTATAATAATATCACGAACCTTAAAGCCATCCTTTTCTGTGATTTTTTCATCTTTGACAATCTTTGATCTTTCTTTCTCATCTATAATGTAGAGTAAATCACATGCTCTCAATTCTGATTTTAAATAATCGTAGGAATGTTCAAATTTTAACTGTTTAGTTAATTTGTAATCTTCTTTAACATTATTGTTTCTGCCAATCAGTTCCAGTTAAATCGCATTTTTCAGTTGATTAGAAGCGTTGTTCATCAAATTTATTATATCCTAATTTTTCAATTTCTTTTCTTATGATTGTCGTTAGATCCAAATTGATCAACTCCGGTTGAACAGACTATTTATTGAATGTGATGAGGTATTTGTTTGATTGTTTTATCCACACTTATGCCGCTATCGTCAATTCCTCTTGCTTCTTGATGCCCATTGATCTCATTCTGTGATTCAGTTGAATCATCATAATTTTCTTCAGAACCTTCGTGAGAATTGCAAGTATCAATTATTGTGTCAAGTCTCATCTTTAATTCTTCAACGGCACTTGTAAAATGATTGCGCTGCTCTTGTAAATCATGTCTTATTTCCTTCAGTGTATTGTCTGTTGCTTTCAGCATTTTTGCAGTAGTATTATTGAGATCTGATATGGAAACTGTGAATTGCCTTGTGAGCTTCGTTGTAGCCTTACACAGGTCCTTTACAACCTTGAGAAGTTCGTTGTATCGTGTACTTTCTGCATCACTACCTGAAATTTAAGACACCATAAGCTTAGGTTTATTCAGACACTCTTTTTATTTGCTGCTTTTGCACTCATACTGATCTTATCTCGTTCATTCATGCACGTGCCACTCGTTTCACCACTCTTAATATATGCAGAATACCGTCTTACTGATGGTATTGACTGTTCTTTGACTCGTTTATAGTATAAATATTTTTCTTTTACCTTTTTATCATTGTTAGAATTTTTACAGTTGTTTTTGTCACTATTGTCATTATCGTGACAAATGTCTCCAGTTTCCTGAGCAGATTCTCCTTCTTGTTGGATTATGACTTCTTTGATATCAATCCTCTTTTTTTCTCCTGGGCATTTTCGAAGCCTTTCGTTTACGATCTGCCACTCGTTTTCTTCCATTGCAGTTCGATCTGTAATGCAGCATTTATAAGGATTGAATATGAAGCCTTGCTACTGAATAAATGCATAATGAATTCGTAACAGGTAATTATGTTTGAGATTTGAAAACAAATCATAAACCTAATTACCCTAGTCCTCTACACACAGGTATACGCACAGCGTGCACCCATACGCAATTGACCCAACAAGGAATCGGTGTCTTATTATATATATAGGCATGTACATATGTATGTACAAATCAGCTAACTTACATGTGCTTTATTGAAGAGGAATAAAGTCACATTTACTAGCTAGATTTATTATTTATTATTCATTAAGTATAAAGAAAATTATTTTGTTCGAACACTCTCTTTACCAACCTGCTAAATATACAGCGCCACTAGCCGTAATAAACCGAATAGCGTTTTCGGCGGCTTCAATAAATAAATCTTCGCCTTCATGGTTGGTATCCAGCTGGAAAACATCTTTGAATTTTGTTACAAAATTTTGGAATATCTCGTTTTTTCCTAAATAATGAGTGAAAAATTCATTATTCACAACGATTTTATGCGCATAAAAATTTAAAAAAAAATGTTATTTGACACTCTTTAAAAATACACTCTTACACTCAGTCGTATACTCTTTAAAATAAATAATAATAATTTGAATTATTATTATTCATAACTGCAGTTATGTGATTTATCATATTTATATATATGTGCATACATGTTTACATATATACACACATGCCATTTACATTTGTATTTTATTTCTTTTTATTTAACACTCTTTATGGCATAAACACATCTTATGTATTTCAAACTCTCGTTAACTTGGTGCATTAAGTGTACAAATTATAATTTATACAACTAAACTTGTAGAAAATAAAATATTTTTTAATATACAACGTACAATATGTATTCACATCGTATATTTTCTTTCAGGTCCCCCTTTTTTTATGATAGTATAGCCATTGAAGCTTATACTTGACCTGCTGTTTAAGCGCGGGCCTGCAAGCCGGGAAAACCCAGACCTTTTCGTTCGTCTTACAGTTTGTTCTTAGGCACCACATGTTTATATCCAAGCAATATTTTGCTTGGATATATGCTTATGACTCACGTTTTTGCTTTTTCTTTTTACAAATACAATACACTCTTTGCCCGTCTTTATAAAAATAATTTCTTTTTCGTTCTTTCATTTTCTCTGCTTTTATTGCATGTATAAAGCGTCCTGACGCTTTTCTCTTTTTTTTCTATTTATCACATCTTTTGTAATTTATTTATAATCATTTTTCTTTCTTTTTTTTTAACTTTCTTATTATAATTATTCTTAGGATTGATTTTATAGTTAATCATATGGATTTCAACACTCATAATATTTTCAACATTCATGCATTATATGAATAAGGAGAGAAAAGACAAGAATGAAAAAAATTATTGAAACACATCATATAAACATTCGTACATGTCTTTATAAAATTATATGCATAAATATAATTTTACTTATTTTCAATTTCAGCTTGTTCTGTCATTGTTATAATGTAAATTATCCTGTTTATTATTATAAAACACTTTTTAATACACTCGTTATGCTGTTTTCTTATTTTTTTTATGCACTCGCTAGGATGCGCGAATATAAAACAATTTCTAATTTGTTATAAATATTTGCAAATATATCACTTGTTATTCGCGCAGTTGAAGCGTGTCCTGGGCGCATAACCTGTTGGTGATATGGTTTAATAAAATATAACAACAAGATTAGAATTGTAACACTCTTTAATATTTGTGAAATTATATGAACACTCTTTATATGTGAGAACAATTGTTAACACTCTTTAAGAAAAAGGGAAAGCTTTCTAATAAAGCGCACAGCAAAGACTAAATACTAAAGCTAAGACAAAGGTACGACTATGGTCAAGTTTGGAGACGAGGAGAGGAGGGGAAACCAAGATGCTTTATATTATACACATATACAAACATTACATGGGTGCATGGGCGCACTTATATTCTAACAGATATATATGTAGATATAAAAATACATCGGATCTAGTGGCGTCCTCAGTAGCTGGGTAACTCATTTTTGGCAGAAATTTCCCATTCAAGAGTACGCTTCTATAAGCGTCTATATTTGTTGGTTAAATTCAACATTTGATTAATTGCATAATTTAATTACATTTTTATATTATTTATCGCAGAAAAAATATAAAAATTTTTTGGACTTAATCGGGAATTAAACCTGGATTGCTAAGATACAACACACTTACATAATGAAATCAATAAAATGCAATATTTCCGTCAATTAAGAGCAGGTCGAATATTTCCGTCCTTTTCTTATCAGAGAACTGATTTTTTTACAAAAACTAATGATTTCATCAAAAAATAAAGATAAAGCCGCATCTCGTCCCTACTGGAAATGTTCACGTGGTAAATGACGTAATAAATTGTATATCAAATAACTCGTTAAAGAACATGTTAGCTGATATGGTGGATCATGTGTTAAATTACATGTTGAATTGCATATTAAATTGTATGTTAAATACCATGTAAAAATAACGCGTTAAATAACATGTTAGCTGATATGGTGGATCATGTGTTAAATTACATGTTGAATTGCATATTAAATTATATGTTAAATACCATGTAAAAATAACGCGTTAAATAACATGTTAGCTGATATGGTGGATCATGTGTTAAATTACATGTTGAATTGCATATTAAATTGTATGTTAAATACCATGTAAAACTCGACCGAAATTTACATATGTTATAGCACGTGTTGTAACATATGATTACTAATGTAATTTATCATGTAATTTTTAATGTAATTTGTTGTGTGATATTTTGACTGCGTCTTGTGCTATTGCATACGCTTATTATTTTATTGCATTAATTATTATTTTTCATTTTGTATTATAAAAAAACAAATTTTTAAATACTATGACTGTTAGATATAGTGTAACTGACTTTTAATTTACAGGATTGTTGCGTGTATTTTACTATTTGTTTTGTATCTGTGATATCACTTCTTTTGTTGTGACTTACCGTAAAATGGGGTAAAGCGGTCAGATGTGGGGTAAAGCGAGCATTTTTTCATATACGATTTTCTTATTTCTTATGTATTCTTGTTTATGTATGACAATATTTTTTTAAATTACCAACAAAAGTTAAAAAAATTAATATTATACATAAAAATATAATAATTATAATTAATATTACACTGAAAAAAATTAGGGATGTAAGTTATACTGAAATCGAGACCCTCAGAGTCTTTGTAACTCTGGGTAGCGATCGTCACTTTTAAAGACATAGATGTTCACGTGCGCTCGGACGTTATTCAGTCAGCGTTGACGGACAATGAGTGTCTTAAAGTGAATAATAGACCTATTCTGAAATGCTGGCTATTACGATATGAATCAAATGAAATATGCGATGGCTTTTAATGAAATTATTATAAAATTATAGTTAACAATTAATTGATTAAAAATTTTTTATTACAATATTTCATTATATTATTTTCAATAGTTACTAATATTTGATTTTAATAATCACAAATACTTTGTATATTTCATACACTCTAAATATGAGAATCAAGAAAATTTCAAATCAAAGATTCAATGAAGAGGAGCGATCACTGATTACATTAATATTACACTTGATAACCAGAAATATAAAAAAAACTTCTCTTTCATTACGTTTCAGATCGGAAATTGCAATGAGATTGGTTATAAAATTCAATGACTATACAATGTTTCAATATTTTAAATAAATTTTTAATATTTTATTAACTATACTTGCAAATAATTCAACAAGTACAATATCAATTTTACAAACGTTGGAAAATGTTTGGTTGCTATGCAAAACGAACGGTGCACAGAGAGCGTAAGTCAAATATCATTTGTCTCACGAACACTGAATATCTTAAATCCGTTCAATCAGAGTCTATGGTTCAAAATGAACATTGCCACTTTCAAAAATGCGTGGTTTGGATAACTAGTGTCCCTAATTTTTTCCCGTGTAAGAAACTAGAAAATCGTATATGAAAAAATGCTCGCATCACCCCACACCTGACCGCTTTACCCCGTTTTACGGTACTTATTCAGTGTTATTAGGTTTAGTAATTGACTGTGATATCAACTGCAATATTTTTATATTTACACATTGTTTTATGTGCAATATTTTTATATTTATACATTGTTTTATGTGCAATATTTATTATTACATTTATAAATTGTATTACACACCCTTTATATTATGATATACAATAGAAATAATATCTATCTATCTATCTATTTATCGACTAAAAAATCACGTATTATTTTCATGTGTTCAAAAGACGTGAAAAAATGCGTTAAAATATCACATATTTTTAACATGCTAAATTTGCATGTATTTTTCAAGTCTATTTTTACGTTTTTTTTCACGCGTTTTTATAATATGAAAATTTTATCACGTGTTTCTTCATATATTTTTTCACATCAAATTTGAAGATAATTAAATTTCCATTGAAAAAAACACGTTAAAACTCAATTGAAACTATTCAGCTCAGCATATATAAAAAGTATATAAAAATAAGAATAGACTAATAAACTTTGTTGGAAATAATTTTTTCATGTGTTGTTTGTAATTTTTCAAGTGGACTCCAAATATGGACAATGGCTAAAAAAAGTAATAAGAAAATAGTACTATATGAAGGAAACACATATTAGTAGTGAAACGAAGTGCAGCACATGCAGATTTCAGTTTTTTCAAAAATCTAAGTTTTTAATTAGATTAGTAACGAAATAAGTATATTTGATATAAAAAACACAGGAAAAAAATTTCGATCTAAACGTGTCTTGAACTCACGGACCTACACCGAAAAAAATCTGGAGCTCTAGCGGTTCCGTAAGTCCTTTAATCACTATTGTTCGTAAGACCGGAACTAGATTAATACAAAAGTCTAATCACGAACGTTCCATTATCCCATCCGATTAATTCGACTAATGAATGCATGCGCTTATATTAACTTAACAGTCCTGATTAAGCGTGTGAGTAATGCACTATGTTTCATAACCAAGATGCACACGAGAACAAGGCCAAACGTAAGCGATTCTTTCGATATAGTCTTAATATTACCCATAATACGCAACGCATATAGTTTCATCAAGGAATCATAAAGATTAGACGGGTAGCGTAATATAATAGTTCACTGAATATATAGCGCACAGCTCTACCGCCAGACTACAACTGGTGGGGGTATGTGTAATACGATTCGTTAAAATTCACAAATGCGCTCCATTCTGGACTCGAAAGATACGGAGTCGATTGTCAAGGTTCTGCATGCGGGAACAGTAGCCATTCAAACAACGAATTTTTCTTATTTAAAAAGTTAAACATAATCCTTTTTCATGTTTATTTTATAATCAATGAAGATGAATTCTAATAGAGATAATAAGAGAGAAAGAAAATTTACATATTAGTGAATTTTAGGATAGGTTGAGATACATAAATATTTATTTATTTGATATTTTAATAGATGAACGTTTTTACATAACAGCATGGTCTCTTCTTTGGATTGTGGATCTTGTTACTGTAGATATGTTTTTATATACATAAAGTTAATTTTTATTCATAAATTATGAGCTATTCTAATTGATTTAAATTAATTCCTCGGAAAAATTATTATTGAGATTGAAATTACAGCTAGTACGTTCAATTTGCAACATACTTGTGACTGTTGAAATCATACACTGAGAAAAAAAATCATTGAATCAATGAAATGATATAATTAAAAAAAAAATTTAATTTATTCAAATAATTATTTAATCGACCTGATAAAGAAATTAATTAATACAACAAAGTATTTAATTGGAACATAGATAATAAAATGTTTAATTGTTAAAAATAATAATTAATTCAACTAATCACTGATTTCATAGACGCAATACAATTAAATAATAAAAGTAATAAAGTAATTTTATGGAACTAAGCAAATAAATTATTTGAATCAATTGAAAATTTAATTGATTCAGTGCATCCAATTGATTACAATATCGCAATGAAATTATTTGATTGAAAGACAATAAGATATTTTATAGAATCAATCATATATTTCATAAAAAGAAAAAACGCATTCATCAAAGCAACTAAATATAGAGCTAAAATGATTAAGTATTTCATTGATCAGTGACATAATTTAAGATAAGTCATACAATATTTAATTGAAACAATGAAACATCTTTTTGTTACTATTAAAAATTTATTGAAAGAACAAAACAGTTATCTTGACATTATTCAATATTTTATTAATATAATCAAATATACACTAAAAAAAATTTAGTTGAACCAATTAAATATATTTATTTGAATTTCGATTAATTGATTCAAATAAACATTTAGTTGAATTAAATATTTAGTTCTTACTTCAACCAAATATTTATTTAAAATTAATAAAGAAATTATTTGAATTTTTATTCATTTGAATTAAATAACATTTAATTAGAGTGTGAAGAATCATTAATTAAATCGAATAAACCGTTTATTTAAAATCAGTGAATTCATTTGTTTGAAAGAACAAAATGAATTTAAATAAATATTTATCGAACTGAACTAAATTATTTATTTGAATGAAACAAATTGATTTTGAATTTAAAAAAGCGTTTATTTGAATTAGTATTTGTTTAAATTAAACAATATTTAGTAAATATTTAGTAAAATTTAAAAATAAGGACCGCGGAGGCGTTGGGGTAAGCAAATTGATACAGGTCTTTAAACTTAATGTGAATTTATTAAATATGCAAAGAAAGAAATACAACAAAATGAATTTAGATAAAAAAAGTAAGAACAAGAGTTAATAATGATAATTCTAAGGGGGGATGCGACGCGAACTAAATTATCTTAAGATATTACAATGAACACGCGCACTCTCTATGCTAAGATTTCCTCGAGGAAAGAAATCTTAACCAAGTAGATATAATAAGATAAACTTACAAATACGCGTAGAAGCTTCTATGATAATAGCAATACATACGCCGGAGATATACCGCCGTTGGCCAACGATACAGACAGCACGTCGCAACCCGGTCGCTGAGGCTCGAAGGGAACAGCCAAGCAAAAGATCGATTTCCTGATCGCTGCGACTCCTCGGAGGCAGCCAAGACCAGCACGTACAATCAGGAGATGATAACGATCTTCTAGCAATGATTTTCCTTTGTCCTTTTATCCAAAACTATATGCGGCACTACACTAACGCGTTTATTAAGTTAATACTTAAATAAAAGCCGAAAGATATAGCGATGATGCGTGCTTGTAGGCCGCTAAACAATGTCTCCCCCACAGGGCAACAATATATATAAGCCAACGTGTGTGCTTATGAGCAGCCAGAAATGTTCTGTCTCGCCTCGTGGCTTTCTTGGTCCTCGCGCGCGCGCTGCTCATCGAGTTACGTGCTTCTTGACGTAACTTATACGAGGTATATGACTGAGCGCGTGTCATTTGATTTTACCTAAGCGCGCAAGATTCGAACGCGGTAGAATACCGTAACAATTAATTTCTTTGAAAAAAATATTTATTAGATTTCAATAAATTGTAAAATTTAAATAACTAAATATGATTTTTATTCAAATGAAACTTTGTTGGTTTTAAAAGATCAAGATCTTCAGTGTAATAAATTATTTGATTTATTGAAACAAACATTTATTCCTTTTGAGAAAATGAGAAACCAGTTTCAATGAAATATTTAATTAAATAGAATAAAAAGTTGATCAAAACAAATAAATATTTAGTTTGTTCGACAAAATGTTGTGCTTTGATTAAATAGAATATCTTTTTGATTCAAATTAATATTTGTTTGTTTTAAAAAAATGATATTTGCAATTTAATAATACATTTGGAACGTTAAAATAAATATTTAATTAATTTAAACAAACGATCAATTTCAATTGATACAATATTCATTAAATTTAAATAAATATTTGCTTGTTTTACACTGAAAAAAAAATTTTTGGCGAATTAAATAAATTATTTAGTCAAATTGAGAAAACCATTTATTCAGATTCTCGTTTATTTAATTTGAATAATATTTATTTGATCTAAATAACAAATTTGTCATGTCAACAAATTTTTTTTTAATAATAATTTATTTGTTAATAAATATTTAGTCAAATTGAAAAACTCATTTATTCAAATCAAAAAAGTTATTATTTAAGTTGATTAAGTTAATTGTGAATAATAAAATTGTTAGGATCAAAAAAATATTTATTCAAAATGAAAAAATATTTTATTAATATTTGTGATAACGACTATACGAAGGATTTAATTTCGATAGTGGAGCATTCGTTTCATAGCAACTTTCGTAAGCTATAAAAACGACGCTGTTTTTGGTGTGGATAACTGGCGCTATGTTATCCTTATTTTTGTTATCCTTATTTTACTGCCTAGCAGTAAAACTCGAGTATTAAGTGCCCGTTAGTCAACGTGCTCTGATATTAATTATCTGGGAACGCATATATTAGTTTTGATTTTACATATATTTTAAGGGACTCATTAAATTTATTGATGTTACTTTTATCTTAAGAGGAGGTCACGTATCTCTGTCCTTTTTTAATCAAAGAAATGATTTTTTTACAAAAACTAATAACTTTATCAAAAAATGAAGAGAAAGCCGCATTTTGTATAAAAAAAAGCAATATTTTCTTTGATAAGAAAAAATTAATTTTATTGCTTCGTTTTCAAGAAAACTTTGAAAAACCAAATTGTCGACCCTAACACCTCTATGATTTAAGTTTTTCAAGGTTTTCTTGAAAACGAAGCAATTAAATTAATTCTTTCTTATCAAAGAAAATATTGCTTTTTTGATACAAGATGCGGCTTTCTCTTCATTTTTTTATAAAGTTATTAGTTTTTGTAAAAAAATCATTTCTTTGATTAGAAAAGGACAGAGATACGTGACCTCCTCTTAAGGGTGTGAATCTGATCTTTATTTTTTTTAATTTTATTTATTTATTTAATCATTTGGGATTAATTGAGAAAAAAAATATAAAAAGAAATAAATTTAATATTTATTTATTAAGAGCAGGCCGGATTCGCTGTCCTTGTCTAATTGGCATTTTTGTTATTTACTCAAGTTTTAATCGGTGTATCTTCAAATTAAAGGTCGAGCGCAATAGATATTATTATTATGAACATCCATGCACAAGAAAAAAAATATCTACCGGTTTGTTTTTGAAAAAAGTAAGTAACGCGAAAATATTATAAACATAAACTTTTCCTTGGGCGTTACTTACTTTTCTCAAAAACAAACCGGTAGATATTTTTTTTCTTGTGCATGGATGTTCATAATAATAATATCTATTGCGCTCGACCTTTAATTTGAAGATACACCGATTAAAACTTGAGTAAATAACAAACAACTCAATTGTTACTCGGTCGGTATCAGGTTCTACTCCGGCCTACCGTTAATATAAAACGTGCGAATTTTAGCGATGATATATTTTGTCTTTTTCCGCTTTCTTACTTGTTAATTTTTTCGTTCTAAAAAGACATTAATAATCGAGTCTCTCATAAAGTGATCAGGTTATTTTAAAATGACTTTCCTAATTAGATTATTTTCTACCTACTGGGCGTTACAAATTTTATTCGCTAAGGTATCTTCTTAAGTGACCAGAGCAAATAAAAATGTAATTTTTATTCATAAAAGATTGTAAAAATATACTAAAAATTATAATAAATAAAATTAAATTAAAGAAAATTTTGTGGGAACTAATAAGTCAATAATATCTTAGTCTCTCCTGAAGTGACCGAGATATTTTTGTACCACTTGACTATTTTTGATTTATTCTTTAGTTACCCTGACGCGTTATAATTTAAATTCATTAAAGTTTCTTCGTAAGTGACCAAAATAAGTCAAAATTATAATATTTTATTTATATTATTATTTTTGCTTTTGAAACGTCCGTCAAAAGGAAATATAAATATATCAAAAAAATTTGTATTCGTGCTAGTTAGTCTTTGTTTTCTTTTTTTTTTTTATTTGAATGGATATCTTATTAAACAATTAATGTTCTGAATGATTCTAAAAAAAAAAATTTTCTTCTGTTAATTAAATTAATTTTTATTTTTATCTAAATGAATAGAAAGTTTTATTTTTGTCTATGCTAAAGGAGAAAAAAATTTATGACAATCGAACAAAGGTCTCTCCCGAAGTGTCTAATGTTCAATTGATTTAAGAGTTTCTTATAAAGTTAAAAATATTCGGTCTCTCCTGAAGTGACCAATGATATTTCTAACTTTAATTCCTTCCCTTTTTTAAAAGAAACGCAAAAAATAAAAAAATTATATCAAAGAAAAATTTTTAAAAAATGTAAAGATATTTTAATTTAAAAATGTTTCCAAATTATTCTTGTCTATTTTTTGTATTTTGACATCAAATTTAAATACCAACCAACAAGGAATATTATAGTCTTTCTTGAAGTGACCGTAACATTGGCTTGATTGGTTAGGTTATGTTTTTTTTTCAAGATTTTAACAAATTATAAAAAAAATATTTTTAGATATAAAAATTACTTACTTTTTATGGAAAGAATAAAGGTGTACTCTTTTGAAAAATGAAAAGAAGGTTATTTAAAATTACTCTTCCCTGGTAGAAACTTACTCTAGATCTGTCTAGTTTTGTATGTTAAATAATCGAGGCCTCGATAAAACTAGACAAATTTCTACCAGGGTTACTTATTCAAATTGAAAAATGTGTTTACAAGAGTTGAATAAGTATTTTTGAACATAATTAATATTAAAAATTATAGAGATAAATGAAAATAAATTGCGTTATTAGTTAGAATGTTTAAAAGAAAACTTGAAATCTTTCAAGTTAAATAGGTTTTAAAGTTTACTTTGAGAGAAAATCTTGAACAAATAAAAAAAAAAGTTGAAAAAAAGAGAAGAATTTTACAAGTTGTTCCAAAGAAAAAATTTTGAAGTGAATTGACAAAATACAAAAGAGAAAAAAAATTTAGTTTGATCTTAAGATACAAAATCTCAACTTTCGTAAGCTATAAAAACGACGCTGTTTTTGGTGTGGATAACTGGCGCTATGTTATCCTTATTTTTGAGTCAAGGAAATATTTAAAGTTCGATCTTGAGAAGTGAACTCGAGCAAGAAAAATTATAGAGTGTGTGTGCATCGGTCGGTCAGGCCCTTTTTATACCTAAATATTTAACGTTACAGCATACTATAAGATAATCTACAAAATTATCTAATAATTTTCCTCCAATTAGAGAAAATTGTTTTTCTAACACTTTTTACATTTGATTTCTATTGGCCTTTGCTTTTCTTAAGAGGTTAGAGAGGGACCTTGAACGCTCCCAAAATTTGAACTTTGGCCTTGATTAGTGTGTAAGACAAAGAGAGAAAATAGGGTACAGAAGTTTTTCTTGCAGCAGAGGGGATATATCTGAAAAGATATGCCACCTCCCTTAGAGAAGTCTTGTTTCGTCTCTTGATCTTTTACAATTTTCTCTAAATTAATAAAAATCATTATAAGTTTTTGTTGACTAATTATTGTCTAAATTAAATATATCTATAATATTGCAGTTAAAATTCTCTTCAAAACGGTATAAAATACGCCTATTTTTGATAGAATTTGATGATTTTAAAAATAGAGGATGATATAATATTTCATTTGTTATTTAATTTCATTTGCAATATATCTATTGCGCTCAACCTTCAATTTGAAGATACACCGATTAATACTTGAGTAAATAACAAAAAACTCAATTTTGACTTGGTCGGTATCAGATTCTACTCCGGCCTGCTCTTAATATTAAAATTCGCTATAATTTGCGTGTATTGGCTATTATGATGCGTGTATCGATAGAAAAGACATCTGATATTTTATATTTTTACTATTACACACAATGTTTCTGCTTTTTGTTTATTAACTTTTTTTTAAATAGTGATTATTTTACTTAACTTTAATCATTATTAAATCTATTTTTTTATTATTACAATTAAAAGTAAAATATTTCCGTAAATATAAGGAATTTAAATTATAATATAGAAATTATAAAATTTTGTCGCATAGGAAAGAAAAGTTTCGTTTTCGTTTTTTCTTCATCTTTGGAAAAGTAAGATGAAAACTATGAGAAAATAATTTTTTAAATATTTTGTATTGTAATAGAATGAAATTATTTATATAATAAGGATATTTTTATTATTCCTTCCTTTTACGCATAAATAGATACGGTGAACGTTCGGTTTTTACTTAGACCTTAGAGCATATAATACTGGAGGAAGGACGTTTATGGAAAGAGTGTAGACAAACGAGCAAGAAAAAGAGAGACAGTTTTGGTACCGCCTTTCTCTCTCGTGCAGGCACATGATTGGTTGACGCTACTTCTTTCTAAGATAAAACGGTTACCCGAACTATCGCTCTCTCTCTCAATATCGTCTACACTTTTTGTCAGACGTGCTTCCTTCAGTAGTATATGCTCTAAGACTTAGACAGACCGAGTATTATTAGTATTGAATAATAAAAATTAAATTTCACACGACTGTATATATAAATGTATGTATAATTCGATTACATACTTGGGTATATCCACACATGCACATTTATGGTCGTACATATACATATATATCTTCCTATGTTATATAGTTATATTGAAAAATTCAGCTTCAGATCCCCCAAATCCCCCCACGTACCTTCATGCCCCCTCATGCCCGCCCACATCACCCCCCACATGCCCCCCACTTATATAATCGCATAATAAACATATAACAGTTTACAATTTTCTTAAGAATCAACTTAAGAAATCCATCAAAATACTATGCATGAAAAGTTTAATACAACCTTTCAATGTTTCTGTAATAAAAGAAAATTAAATAAAGACGTAAATTAAATATATTAAATAATAAATTAAATAATAATAAAACAAAGATTTTAATTAAAAATAAAAATATTGAAACAAACAAAAATAACCATAATTTTAAGGCTGATTCCATTTCAAATCGAACAGTCAGTATACACTCAAGTCACCAATTACTGCGCTAATGGAGTATGTTATTCTACCCTAAAAATAAGGGTATACGTATTTTTTTATTTTGCTGAAATATCAAAATTGCATCAGATTTGTATGCACTTTTGAAAATTGCATACAAAAACTAAATGTTAAAACTGAAAATGTTGAGAATAACTTTAGAGAGCTATCGTTTTATCAATTTCTAATGAATTTTGATAAACCTTTTTTTATTTTATTTCGTTTTGAGCCCTCTTCAACTCCGTGCAAGGAATTTAAAAAAAAACTAAAAAATGACTGAGATATATGCATTTTACCAAAAAATGCACTTTTTATGCACATGCATTTTTCTCGAAAAGGCCATTTTTTTTTTGCTGAAATTTTTTTTGCTGATAGAGGACCAAAATACCTATCTAATAGTACTTGTTTGATCCCGGCTTTTTTGGTTTGGAGCGAGAAAAAAATTCACAAATTTTGTTGGTGAAAAATGCTTGTATATACGTTCGGAAGTCTTAAGCAGTCTGCATTCAAACACTGTCGTATGCTTGGCTCATCATTTGTTTACATTTGTATGCATGTATATAGCATCAATAGTGATATATATATATATATATATATATATATATATGTGTGTGTAAATTCGTAATATAAAAATAAATATTTAAACATGAAAAAAAAGAATTCTATTCGTGTATATCTATATTATGTATGTTTCGATGTACAAACAATAGGAGGCTAACTCATGGACAAATACATCGCGTAACCAAAACAGCATATTAGAACTGTTATATAGAAGCTAGTTATTTTTACGGCTGCTTTGAAAGGTGCTTCTCGGGCTTGTGAAAAATTCAACAAAATTGTGAAATAACAATGTCCGAAATTTACTCTTCTAAAAGAATTTCATGTCCCGATTTTTTTCAAATGCATAAAAAGGTAGTTTATATGAGCAGTAATTCACGTTTTAGACCGTTGGAAGATTTAGCCATTAATTTGGCACAGCTTCATCCAGATTTAAATATATTGCCATCTACTAATGTATGTAAAAATTGCCATAAACGCATATCAAAAATGATTTTAAGTGATCTTGAGTCTATATCTGAAAATGAAATCACTGAACTTTTTAGCGGAAGAGATGATGATTTTATTCCGAAGACACCCGAACGAATAGAGGAATTAAACGATAGTATTAATTCAGTTTTACCTGAATGCATCTCACCCCTAAAAGAAAAACTGCAATACCTGAAAATTTTAGAGGAAATTACGTATCTAAAAAGAAAAAATCCTTAATTTCAGCTTTTTCTGCTACTGTTGGAAGTAAATTAGAAGATGCGTATGGCATTTCAGTTAAATCAATAGAATCGGACGAAAATTCCACTGAAAACTATTGGAATGAATTTTTAGAAAATTTTAAATTGGCTTTAGAAAAATGCTCTTCTATTTCGGAGAAAATAAAACTTCTAACTCTACTACCTTCAAAATTGAACCGTGAAAAACAAGAAAAAAAAAAGCCAAGCGTCGTAAAAATAAAAAAAAATAATTATTTATAATTATTTTTTTGACGCATCCCAACAGTGAGAGGCAAGGGGAACTCACTCTAAAAAAGCACCCCGAAGGGAACAGAATCCTTCTACGTCCACGTCGTTGTTCCTGGATAATGCTAAACGAAGGATAATATTTAAATGTCGACTGCTTAAGACTTCCGAACGTATATGGGTAATTCTTTCATACTTTTAAAAATCATGTTACTGCGTCATTTCTCCTAAATATGAGATAGCACATCTTGTTAGCAAATGTTCACTGATTTATTGAGTTATTAGAAACTAATTTTGTTAAATTTTTAATGATAATTAGACGTGTCATTTTATGGCGGATGGGGAAAAGAGGTTTTTTTTTGAAATTTAAATGTTACCAGGCCATGTAAAATGATAAATTACCGCTATAAAAAAAATGACTACTGCTTTTTTTATTTGAAATTCACACCAAAGCTTTATCTATACACATACTTTTGGAAAATCAAGAGCATGGGTGTGTGCCTGTTAACAAAAGTACTTTCTGAAAGGTTATTAAAATGTTACCAAAAATTTATATATTTTACTTTTTTCTGGAAAATACGATGCTGTAAAAAAGACTATTCAGCGGTGACATTTTAAACTACATCAAAAGGTAATATTTAGAATCACAAAGAGAAATTTTTTTATTAGGAACGTGTGCCTAGTGTAGATAAAGTTCTTTGTTCGTTTGAAATTATACTTAAAAAACGTGACTCACTTTTGAAAATAGGTTTTTATCCACTAATATGAAAACCTAAGCTTTGATTCATCTTTTCTCTGTTGTGAACTTTGTAATTTACTATTTTATAATACTCAATGTAATCTTTAAGTTGCTTTTGAAGTATTATTTCGAGTATTCTGGAAATCATTGAATTTTTCCCGGCTATTAAATTTTCCAAATTTACATCGATTACCTAGTTTCTATCAATGTTTTAATTCTAAAGAGTTTAAACTTTAAAAAGCTCAGTTTTAGTATGTATTTAATAGCTTACACCTAGAACGTTGAGTTGAATCATCACTGAAATTTCTAGATTTTAAATTTAAAATTTTTAGATTTAATGTTTATTAAATAAACTAAAATATTTGGTTAAAAGGAATATAAGTATTTTTATTCGAAAACATAAACTACACAAATCTATGTCAAATTTCATACCCTAAGATTGACAATTTTAGCGAAAATAAATTGAAATTCCACTCACTTATGATTTGTAATCAGGAATCCCAAAAGCCATTGGGTAACTAATATCACTCAATTTTAATACCCGAATCGCCAAAAATGAATTTTCCAAAAAAATTGCCATTTCTGGCATATTTTATTTATTACAAAAAATTTTGTAATTATTAATGTAAATTGCGTATTTAAATATTTTCTGTAACATATTAAAGTAAAAATGAAAAAGCTCAATGGAAAATGATCTATTATAGCCCGAAATACTTAAAAAACTGTTCTGAGATAGGTAAAATATTATACCTGGGTGTGATAATAATGAATATATTTAAATGTCTTATATTAAAAAAAGCTATCTTCAAAAGTGAGTAATGCGATTTTTTCTTTTATTATCATTTTAATATATCAACATTTAAAAAAAATAAATTTGATACATGTGTCTTCAATTTTTTTTAATTTATTGAAAGTAAATTTTAACACTATGAAAAATTTACTCGAAAATCTGTCTTTTGATGTTTGTTAAAAAGACTACCCTTAAAAGTGAGTAACACGATTTTTTTCTTTTATTATAATACGTCAACATTCAGAGAAAATTAGTTTTACACGTGTGCCTGTATTTTTTCTTTTTAATTTGTTGCAGGTGAAATTTTAACATTATGAAAGATTTACCCATATATCCTGATAATAATTCAGAAGAAAAAGTTACTTAAACCTATTTAAATAAATTATCTCATCATGTAGATCCTATGATATTTCCTTTATTATTTCCTCAGGATGATTTAGGATGAAGTATAGGTTATAATAAACGTCCTAATGTAAAAAATAAAAATTTAACTATTCTTTAATACACAATTCACATAGAGTAGCATATAGATGAGACAAAACAAATTTTAATCCAATTTTATATTGTGGTAGATTAACACAACAGTATATAATTCATGCATATATAATGATTGAAAATAATAGAATTAATTTATTACGTAATAATCAAAAACAATTACGTATAGAATGTTATCAAGGTTTATTAGATCATATAAAAAATAGTGCTTTAAATGTTTCAAAAAATTTTGAAAATAAAGAAAGATTAGGAAACCTTTTTGTTTTACCAGCTACATATATTGGAAGTCCAAGATATATGCAGCAATATTATCAAGATGCTATGGCAATAATGAGAAAAGTATAAAAACCAGATTTATTTATTACAATGACATGTAATCCAAAATGGAAAAAACTTGAAGAAATTATAAAAAATTTTCCAGTAGGAACAACTCCTAATGATATTCCTACTATTACGGTTCGTTTATTTTATGCAAAATTTAAAATGTTATTGAATGATATCGTTAAAATAAAATATTTGGAACTATTAAAGCTTATGTATTTTCAATATAATTTCAAAAAAGAGGTTTACCACACGTGCATCTTATTCTTACGTTACATGCAAATAATAAATTATTTACTACAGATTTAATTGATAAACATATTTCAGCAGAAATACCATCTTCAGATAATAAATATTTACAAAAATTAGTAATTAAGAAGGGGCCGAACTATCTGTCTCTGTCTAATAGCGTTTTTCATTATTTATATAAACACTATCCTTTATAACAAGAAAAAAATAGCAGCCCCCGCTAGATATTAGTATAATTAGTAAATTTTGTAATAATAACAATAAAATTTTTTACCGCATAGTTTTTGACTAATTAGAGACCTACTAGCCATCTAGAATATAACCTATCTTTTTTTGGTAGGTCTCTAATTATTAAAAAACTACGCAGTAAAAAAATTTGTTTGTTATTACAAAATTTACTTATTATACTAATATCTAGCGGGGGCTGCTATTTTTTTCTTGTTATACCGGATAGTGTTTACATAAATGATGAAAAACGCTATTAGACAAAGACAGATAGTTCGGCCCCTTCTTAAACATATGTTACATGGTCCACATACTGAGAAGTCACCATGTTATAAAAAAATAGTAATATATGTAAAAAGAATTTTCCAAAATCTTTTAGCGAACATACTGTACTTGAAGAAAATAAATATCCAGAATACAGAAGAAGAAATAATGTAAACGATAATCATGTTTATCATTTAAAATATTCTCATAAAATTATTCCAGATGATAATTCAATGGTTGTTCCATATAATAGTTATTTATTAGCTAAATATAATAGTCATATAAATATTGAATTGTGTGCAACTGTACAAAGTATTAAATATATTTTTGATGATATACATAAAGGAGGAGATAAAGCATTATGTCAAAATACGACAAAATAAACTAATACAAGAAGATAAAACAAAAGAATTGTACGTAATACAAGGAAATAGTGAAAAAAATGAAGATACGGAGGAAAATAATGATATTTATCATGAAATTACTCAATATCTAGACGGAAGATATTTAAGTTCAATGCAAGCAGCTTGGAGATTAGAAGAATTTCCATTATGTGGTCAAAGTCATAGTGTCATAAAATTAAATATTCATACATAAAATCAACAAAAAATTATTTTTGATGAAAATATTCAAAGAAATATAATTTGGGAAAAATATTTAAAAAATTTTTTTGAAGATTTTAAAGAAAATAAAGCATTTTTTCATATTAATACAATTTTAGTGTTGGAAGAAATGTCATGTAAAGATTTTAGTATTCCGGAACGTAATGAAAAATACATAGAAGAAATTGAATTTAGTACTGAAAATATTGAATATAGTGAAAAAATGTTTAGTAAAATGTTTTATGAATTAAATATAGATAAAAAAACATTTTTAATAATATAATAAATAATAAAAATAAAATATTTTTTATAGATGGTCCAGGAGGTTCAGGTAAAACTTTTATATAAAACATTAATATATTACTTTATTTCAATTTTAAAAAAATTTGTATCAATGGCTTGGACAGGGATTGCTTCAATTTTGTTACCAAATGGTATGACTAACCATAGAATATTTAGACTTCCAATTGATTTAAGTGATATTGAGAGTGCATTTTTAGAATTTGAATGTAATAAAAAAAATTAAGACAAACAGATATCATCATTTGTGATGAAGCTTCAATGATTCCTAAAAAAGCATTAGAAATTGTTGATAAGACATTACAAGATGTTTGCTCAAATAATATACCTTTTGGTGGTAAATTAATAATTTAAGGTGGTGATTTTAGACAAATTTTACTAGTAATAAAAAATGGATTCAAAGATACAATCATAAAAGAAACTATGAAATATTCATATCTTTGGCCATTATTTAAAATTTTTAATTAAAAAAAAATATAAGATGTAAAGATGAAAAATTTTTTTCTTTTTTATTAGATATTGGAGAAGGAAAATTTAATACTTTTATTATTCCTAAAGAATATGAAACTAATGATGTATGTGATAAAATTTATAAAAATATAAACAATAATTATAATTTTTCTAAAAATGTTATTTTAACTTCACATAATGAAGATGTTAATATGTTAAATAATAGAATATTAAAATTAATTGATAACGAAATGATCACTTATTATCTTCAATTTACTTCAATTAACCTCTTCATGTAGCTTTAGTATAATAAATATTTAGTAACAACTGATACTTAAATCATAGAGAGTTTTAAATCATACTTAATATTCAAGACACGACTGTGAATTCAGGCCTTACGGAAGACTTGGTTCATGAACTTGCTATATGAATAGATAATTGAGAATAAAAAAATAGCAATAGTGCTATATCTTATGTATGGAAAACAAGAAAAAAAAACATTTTTCTTCATATATATATACCTGTGTGTATGTGGTTGTGCGCGCATGTGAATTGACATAAAATATTCCATGTATATGTGTATACATATATTCATAAGCCCATGTGAGTGCGTGCATGCGCTATGACAGGAACAGTCCCATATATATATATATATATATATATATATATATATATATACACGGTGGGCCATTTTAATCTATGCACCTGAAAAACTCAGTAAGTTTGCATCCTATCAAAAAATGACCTTTATAAAAGTTGTAGGATACAAAGGGGGTCAACTTGAGTTTTTTAAATGGAAACCCCTATTTTTTACACCGGAATCGGAAAGGGAGGGAAATTTTACGTCCGAATGTGCTCTCAGGTCATCTGACCTCGATGACCTCAAAGGTCAGGTGAAGGTCATAAATACGAAATAATTGGGTAGCTGTCAACATTCTTATATAAGGTGTTGTCGAAAAAATGAAGATCATAATTTGAGTAATTTTTAACGAGAAATTCAGTGTTGACCTTTACTTTTTCGGCAATACCCTACCTAAGATTTTTCATAGCCATCCGATTATTTCGTATTTATGACCTTCATCTGACCTTTGAGGTCATCGAGGTCAGATGACCTGAGAGCATATTCGGACGTAAAATTTCCCGTCCTTTCCGATTCCGGTGTAAAAAATAGGGGTTTCCATTAAAAAAACTCAAGTTGACCTTGATTTGACCTTGAAGGTCAGCTTGAAGGTCAAATTCAAGGTCACTATTGTTTGACCCCCTTTGTATCCTACAACTTTTATAAAGGTCATTTTTTGATAGGATGCGAACTTACTGAGTTTTTCAGGCGCATAGATTAAAATGGCCCACCGTGTATATAAAGAAAAATATACATAAACTCAAGTACGTGTGTCATGCGTGTTAATTGACATGAAACGTGCCGTATACATAAATCTGTGTGTGCGCGCACGTGTGATTTAAAATTGAATATCCCATGTATATGTGGACACAGATATACACACACGTATATATATATATATATATATATATATATATATATATATATATATAGGACGTTTTATGACAATTTTTCCCATGTATATTAATATTTATTAAGAAAGTTTTGAAATCAATTAAGCAATCGTCGAATACTTCTGTATTCAATTCATTTTTTTAAAAATAATATTATATTTATAAAAATATCATTACACTATCTTTTAATTTTTGAATGTAATACAATTTCTTCAAAGCTTTTGAATATTATGTCTGTTATTTTTTGTTTAAGTCATTATTCAAACTGATGAATACTATTTTACTGTGTTATTATTACTTTTAAAAAAGTATACCTTAGGCAAGTTTAGTTATAAAACAGTATAGTATTCTTTAAAACATTTTTTCTAAATATTTCTTTTTTTTTACTACATACATTATATTTTTTTTTAATTTCAGTTCTGGAGAGTACTAAAACGAATTGAGTAATTATTATTGAGTTTATACCTTTTACTAGATTTATCTATAGTTTTTGCTTAAGAAAGTTTTGAAATCAATCAAGCAATCGTCGAGTACTTTTGTATTCAATTCATTCTTTTTGATAATATAAAATTCACGAAATATTTACAGTTTCGGCTAAAGAAAGTTTTGAAATCAATGAAGCAATCGTCGAGTACTTCTGCACGGAAAAAAGTTTTCACCGGTAAAACTAATGCTAAATTCGATTAGATGTTTAAATTCCAATGCTAGTGTGTTCTAAAGTAATGAATGGCATTAATTTTTTTCGCTCTATTGACAGCACAAATAAAATTCATACCAGTGTAGTATTTTTTAGTGCTATAAATATTTATTTTCGATAACTGACGCGTGAATTTACAGTGCCACCTTTGGCACAGTTTTTTCGGGTGCCAAGCACGTTAAATAAAGGCGCTGGTGTATGTTTGTGTATACGAATTTTCGATTGTAGCAGTGTGCACGATTGTAAAGTTTTAAAGTTTTTCTATTTATTGCATAGGAAATAAGTGCCAAATGGATGATTTTATACAAAAAATATTAAATGAGTGGAATCTCACTGAATCAACTAATCTTTTCAAGTGTAAATATAAATTACCTTAAATAAATGATACTTTATTTTCGTTGATATATATACATAAAAAGTTTCTAACTTAAAAATATTAGGCTACTGGAATTTATTATGATCAGATTAGATTTGATAAAATATAACTATATCAATTAATTAGACATTTTAATATCTATAATCATCAATTAATCAATTAATTTGATAAATTTATTTACTTTATTTTATTTTTCTCATGTTCTGCATTTTTCCTACAAATTTTTCGCATAGAGAATTATTTTATTGGATTATCACAATACGTGCATTTGAAAGCACAAATCTTCAGCTTTATTTTGAGTACTGCTTCTCTATGTTACTTTTATGAGAAGTTACATAAAAAAATGAGAAAAAATTGCAAGTTCGTTTCGACCAGTTTTCACGTATAATTTCGTACTAAAATAACTAAATAACTCTTCTTGAAAAAGAAATCTTGTTGAACTTTGAACATAAAACTCTGTCATTATGTTTTCACAGACATGTATATATATATATATATATATATATATATATATATATATATATATATATATATATATATATATATATATATATATATATATACATACATACATACATGTATAAATAAATAAAATATAACTGACTTGAAAGATTATTTATGATAGCAATAAGTTGATTTTGTGAAAAAACTGATACCATGCATTAAGAATTTCTCTGTTAATGCGCAGAACTGAAATTTTGATGTTGGCACTGGAAAAAACCGTGCTAGTCATTGAAAATCAATGTGCTGGACCTTAGAAGGTAAAATAGTAAAACTAGCATTGATTAAAATGATACTGTCATGGTTTTTTTCATTATAAAACACGTAATTTTAACCTTCTATTATTTAGCACTAGTTTTTAAAGTGAAAACTTTTTTCAGTGTGTATACAATTCTTACTTTTTAATAATATAAAATCCATAAAATGTTCAATTTATATTCTCTTTAATAGACGAATATTTGGGAAAACTTTGCCAAATAATTTTTGAAAAAAAGGGATTATTGCGATGAAGATAGCGATGACAGTACACATCAAAATTGAAAAAAAAAAATATATCAGATCAACTTATTATTTCATTTATGAGTGAATATTACTACTTAAATATTGATGAACTATACTTGATCTCAGTGATATCTATTTTATTTTATTCCTGATGAAAGATTTACTTAATAAACAATTTCCGAAACGATTAACTTCAAAGTTTCGGAATAATTTTTTATTCAATATGCTACGGTCAAAGACCAAAATTGTGCAATTTTATTTCTAAAAACTTGGCAGAAGAGCCATTAGCTTCTAAAAACTTATATTTGAGAATTCGCTGCCATCAACTTCAAAATTATTCATGCCTTTTTAAAACTTTCAGGGAAGATACCCATTTTAATTGTAATACTTTTGATAAAATAAAATTATGCATTCTCTATCTCATCACACTATCTTTTTATTTTCAAGTGCTGTAAAATATATAAAATTTTACTAAATATCTACAAAATAACTTGCCAGGCCCGTGGTTTAATATTTTGTTGGTGAAATGCTTAATGTATGTGAGTACTGCTTTATAATTTAATTGTTAGCTAATTTAAGTGTGTTGAATAAAAAGTAAAAATATGAATCTATAAACTAATTGTGTACATGTACAATTTTTATCTGTAACAATATATTGCCAATGTAAGAGAATAAAAAAATTTAGTCTTATAGAATATGCTTTTCCAATTTTTTATGTTCTAACTTTTTTAAATCAAAGAGGATAAATACTAACTTGTATATAGTAAAGCTCAAACGTTAAGAATTAATCCGTATTTATTATTATGTAATGGTTAACATGCTCTTCTAATTTTTGTATTTTTCATATATATATATATATATATATATATATACTAGGGGGGTACCGCCCTGCTCGCCAGCCCCCCAATTTGTTATGTACTTATTCTTGAATATTATAAAATTTAATGCCATAAATTCAAATGAGGTGTTAAAGTAATTATGCTGTAAAATATATCAAGTTTAACACAATTTGCAATGATTAATATGCAAATTGCATTAAATTATTGCATTACAGAATTCATATATAATAATGTATATATCCGAAAACTTTTTGAATGCTCTCGATTGAATCGAGCCCGAGATTGCAAGCTTGTTTAGATTCAAGCTATATCAAGCTTTAAACCAACTTATATACATCTCTCTCTTCTCCAACTTTTAACTTCTCGTTCTTCTCCCCTTCCCCAAAAAAAACACAAAAAGACACAATATTTTGATTATATAGATTAAAAAAATTTATTTATTTGAGGAGTACGTAGGTATATCTGAGGCGTCTCTAAGGCGATGTATGAGGCGTTCTTGAAGCGTTTCTAAGGCGATGTATAAGGCAGGACAAGAGGCATACAAAAAAATGCACCCTGAGGCGTTGTAAGAGGAGGGGATGAGGAAGCACTGAGGCGTCGGTAACTATTTTTACGTTATTTAAAAAATCACAAACTTGAGGCGTTTCGAGAAATTCCTAAGGCTTACCTGAGGCGTCTCTGAGGAGTCTTTGAGGAGACCTATGAGGTAATATGAGGCGACAAACGTTGAGGCGATGTCAGAGGCGGGTCGACGAGGGGGGAGGCATCTCACAGAGGCTGAAAAAAAAACCTATATTTACGTTAAAAAAATTTAAAAATGTGAGGCTGGGGGAGGAGGGGGGAGGAGTGGGGAGGACGCAAGAATGCTATTTTTTGAGGCTTACGTCTATATAATATAGGAAGATGTATATGTATATATATATATAAACGTATGTAACGTAGAGATTGGGGACCTTGAGGTCATTTCACAGTACATTTTTTTTTTACAAAAATTTTCTCACTTTTAACTAAAGAAATAATTCCTCCTTTCTTATAGAAATGTATGTAGCCCTTAAAATAAAGGACCTTAAGGTCATTTCACAACAAATTTTTCGAAATATACAAGAATTTTTTAATTTCACCTAAAGAAATAATTTTTCTTATTTCGTGTAAGAATCTTAATTCATATATATAGATATACAAATAACATTGAGAGATTGAGGACCTGGTCCTCGTTCTCTCAAAAGGTCCCCAAAGTCTACGTTGTATCTATCAAAGGTCCTCAAAACCTACGATATATGTATTTATAAGTATATACATATATATACCTTTCAATGTTTATTTACATCCGATGGATAGTAGTTTTCTATATTCAAAGAATATTATTAAGAACATTAACATTCCGCTCAAAGTATTGTACAATATATTTTTACATCACGGTGCGTTTGATTTTTTTCTGTATTATATTGATAGAAAATATTTTATTTAATATTGAACGATAAAGAACAAAGATACATCCTAACACAATGAACAAAATTCTATTTTAACCTGGAAAATTATTTTTTGTAATGCATGCGATGTAATACGAAAAAAATTCTTAGTTTTCTCTCACTTATCTTTACTATATAAACCTTTCAATTTTCAACTACATCATAAAATATTAAACCACGGGCCTGGCAAGTTATTTTGTAGATATTTAGTAAAATTTTATATATTTTACAGCACTTGAAAATAAAAAGATAGTGTGATGTGATAGAGAATGCATAATTTTATTTTATCAAAAGTATTACAATTAAAATGGGTATCTTCCCTGAAAGTTTTAGAAAGGCATGAATAATTTTGAAGTTCATGGCTGCGAATTCTCAAATATAAGTTGTTAGAAGCTAATGGCTCTTCTGCCAAGTTTTTGAAAATAAAATTGCACAATTTTGGTCTTTAACCGTAGCATATTAAATAAAAAATTATTCCGAAACTTTGAAGTTAATCGTTTCGGAAATTGTTTATTAAGTAAATCTTTCATCAGGAATAAAATAAAATAGATATCACTAAGATCAAATATAGTTCATCAATGTTTAAGTAGTAATATTCACTCATAAATGAAATAATAAGTTGATCTGATATATTTTTTTTTTCAATTTTAATGTGTACTGTCATCGCTATCTTCATCGCAATAATCCCTTTTTTTCAAAAATTATTTGGCAAAGTTTTCCCAAATATTCGTCTATTAAAGAGAATATAAATTAAACATTTTATGGATTTTATATTGTTAAAAAGTAAGAATTGAATACAGAAGTACTCGACGATTGCTTCATTGATTTCAAAACTTTCTTTAGCCGAAACTGTAAATATTTCATGAATTTTATATTATCAAAAAGAATGAATTGAATACAGAAGTACTCGACGATTGCTTGATTGATTTCAAAACTTTCTTAAAGAAAAACTATAGATAAATCTAGTAAAAGGTATAAACTTAATAATAAATTACTCAATTCGTTTTAGTACTCTCCAAAACTGAAACTAAAAAAAAATATAATGTATTTAGTAAAAAACAAAAAAAAATTTAGAAAAAACGTTTTAAAGAATACTATACTGTTTTATAACTAAACTTGCCTAAGATATACTTTTTTAAAAGTAATAATAACACAATAAAATAGTATTCATCAGTTTGAATAATGACTTAAACAAAAAATAACAGACATAATATTCAAAAGCTTTGAAGAAATTTTATTACATTCAAAAATTAAAAGATAGTGTAATGATATTTTTATAAATTTAATATTATTTTTAAAAAAATGAATTGAATACAGAAGTATTCGACGATTGCTTGATTGATTTCAAAACTTTCTTAATAAATATTATTATACGTGGGAAAAATTGTCATAAAACTTCCTATATATATATATTTATTTATTCATTAAAAAAAATTTGTTGTAAAAAGAACTAAAATCAAAATTATTTTGAATTATTTTTTTTTTTTTTTTTTTTTTTTTTTATATCTACGGGCATTACTGCCCTTTTTAACACATAGAAATTCATTTTTAAAACAACATAATTTGACGTATTATTTAACGTGGTGTCAGCCCACGGCAGAGACAGCGAAAAAGCGACCAGACGGGGAATCGATCCCGCGCCAACGGGAATACGAGTCACGCGCCTTAGCCACTACTCCACTGAACTCTACTTTTAATAATTGTATTATTCAATTAATTTACAGTTATTTTGAAGATTTGAAATATTTTAGGAATCTTCCATGGAATATTCCTATAATATTCGTATGTCTTTGATTCTTCCTACATTGGAATATTCCATGAAATATTGCTGGAAAATTCTAAGAATATTTCATTGGAAGATCTAGGACCTCTCAGATCTTTTATTGAAATATTTCAGAAATCTTGCAGGAATAATTCATGAAATATTCCGTTGGAAAATTCATTGAAAATTTCCGGAATATGGGAACGGTAGATTTGAAACATTTTATGAACCTTTCATAGAATATAAACGAAAGATCTAAGGAATCTTTCATGAAATATGCACGAAAGATTCAAAGAATTTTTCATAAAATATTCCATGAAATATTTCTGGAAGATTTTAGAAATCTATCGTAAAATATTCCGTGAAATATTTATGAAAGATTCGCAGAATATTGGCACGGAAGATTTGGAATATTTCAGGAATCTTCCGTGAAATATTCCTGTAATATTCGTATGTCCTTAATTCTTCCTACATTAGAATAACCCATGGAATACTCTTGAGAGATTTCAAGAATATAAAAATGGAAGGTTTGGGTAATCTCTCATCTTTCATGAAATGTTCCTGGAAGATTTTTGGAAAATGTGAAATGCTGTGAGGGGATGGTACAGTTATTATATAATAACACATTACACTTATACATCAATACATATACGCATACATAAACATTTAGTTATAAAATCGCATTTAAATATTCGCTTCGACTGTGCACATCAAAGTGCTGATACCCTTTCGCTTTTATAGTAAGTGAGGTATCTTTCAACCGCTTGGGGATGAAACTCCCATTTTACAAACATCCCCTTATCAGCGTTACTGAAAACCTCCCGTAACATTCCGCGCAATCTTCCAACGAAAACTTCATGAAATCATTCTAGAATCTTTTAAGCAATATTCCACTGGAAGATTACTGTAATCTTTGCGTAAAATATTTCGTGGAATATTTACGGAAGATTTATGTAATATTTCGCTGTACGATTTAAAAGTTTTTAGGAATCTTCCAGTGAAATGTTTCTGGAATTTTTCTGAAATCTTTAATGAAATATTCCACTGGAAGATTGCTTAAATCTTTTTGTGGAATATTTCGTTGACTATTTATGGAAGATTTATGTTATATTCCACTGTACGATTTGAAAGTTTTTTTGGATCTTCCAGTGAAATGTTTATGGAATCTTTCTAAAATCCTTTATAAAATATTCCACTGGAAGGTTACGTAAATATTTCTGTGGAACAATTCGTGGAATATTTATGGAAGATTCATGTAATATTCCGCTGTACGATTTTAATGTTTATCGGAATGTTCCTGAAATCTTTCGTGAAATATTTCATCGGAAGATTACTTTAATCTTCCTGTAAAATGTTTCGTGGAATATTTATAGAAGATTTATCTAATATTTCGCTCTACGATTTTAAAGTTTTTTGAAATCTTCCAGTGAAATGTTTATGAAATTTTTCTGAAATCTTTCATGAAATATTCCACTGGAAGATTACTTAAATCTTTCTGTGGAATATTTAAAGACTAGTTCTGAAAGATTTATGTAATTATCCGCTGTACGATTTTAAAGTTTATCGGAATCTTCCAGCGAAATATTTATGGAATTTTTTTGGAATCTTTCATGAAATATTTTACTGGAATATTCATAAACATTACATGGAATATTTTATGAAATATTTTAGAAATCTTTCGTGAATATTACATGGAATATTTCAAAAAAGTTTTCGAACATTCCTTTGAAATATTCCTGTAATATTCCTGGAAGCTTTCAATGGAAGATTCCAGTGGAATATTCTGAAATATTTCGTGAAGACTTTCAATAATCTGCATGAAAGGTTCTATTGAAATATTCCAGTGGAATAATTCGAAATATTTCAGTGAAATCCTCCATGCTATGTGAGAACCATTATTTGTTTCTAGCCTAACGCTTTTTTATTGTTATTTACAGTTTTCAATATTTTCTTATAATTATTTGTTTATTCGCAACATTATTCTACTTTTACAAAATAATTTTCATACAAGGTGATAAAATATTTTATTATAAGATAATATATATATATATATGTTTCATTTCACAAAAAAATTTCAACATCAAAACTAATTCTCTAATATAAAGAATAAAAAATTAAATTGGTATAATTTTGAAATTTCGATATGGGAATTTTTTTTATAAATAACTTCTTAATAATTTTGAATAATGGTAAATTTTTTAAATAACTTGTAGTATTGAATGCTAATTAAATTTAGTTTTAACATGAAGTCAATTATTTAGGTTGGAAATGTATTCAATAAAATAATATAACTATTTATAAGTTTATCACTTCATTTTTTAAACTTTTTATTCATAGTTGACAATTATATTGAATATATGATTCTCATTTTAATAGTTTTCATATGATACTATATGAATTTTATAAATATAAATTATTTAAGGAGATGTAAAATGGACAGCACACTTCCACCCATAAATATTGATTATATTTCCATTGTATTTTAAAATTTTGAATAAATAGATGCATAAACATACAGTATGTATCACGAAGATTATTTAGTTAAATTTTTACACAAATCTATTCATTAGTTATTGAGAAGTTTGGGTTCCAATATTATTTACCAAAATTTTTCCATTTGGAATCAGAAATTTAAATATCTTTAAAACTAATGATTGGAATAATTTAAAAATTCAAATAAATAATCATCATGAGACATACTACAAGTTAATACATTCCTTTTATGGAAATTCATCAATAGAATGGTAAGACAGTTAATTTTTTTATCTTCTTATAGTAAAATATAATCAAAATTTGACAACAAATTTAACATAATAAAATAATTGTACTTTCAATGATTTGTATCATATTTAATACAAATTATAGAGTGATATTACAGAATATTATATTTTTCCGCATTCATAATAAATGTTTCGCAAATAATAAGTAAATTTTCTTTTGAAATGTTTACTTTTTTAGGAGGGATTCTACTTCTATCTAGACAGTTCATACATATAAATGCATAATTATAGACATGATCAGAAACATTTATTCATATTTTATATATTGTCCCATCTTTATATTTGACTATTAAAAAAATTTAATATCTAATAAATAATTTTTTTAAATTGTATTTCATAAAATTTATGTTCTAACGATATTTAAAAAAGTATTTTTATATCATGTAATTATAATTTTTCAAATGAGGTAATTTGATATTTTTTAAAAATTAATGTTTCTCTTAATAAAAATATTATTGCTTCAATGAAATAAATTGCTAACGATTTTTATATAAATCACAATTCATTTAAATATAAACACGTATACAAATGAAAATGTAATTAAGGTTAAATGTATGTTATTTATAAAAAATTGTTAACAAGTAACCTTTTAAATAATATATTTTCATGAAAACTAATTTAAATACCTCATTCTCTAAATGATAACTGAATACAATTTTAATTTAATAAATTTAGTTATACAATTATAAATATATAATATTTATACAACTGTTCATCAAATAAAATTATAATTTTTTTAATACATATATATTAAAAAAACAAATATTACAATAGATTGTAGTTAAATAAAAATGTTTATTTTAATAATTAAAGCGTTGAAATTTATTTTGATGAAAATGTTATTTGATTGACATTTACAGTATTATTTTAACTATTTTTAAAAAGTTACTTGTCATCAATAAAAAAATATTTAATTTTCCAAATTAATAATCTATTAATATCAAGAATTTTCTAAAAATTATAATATTTATGATATGCAAACCTTACTTGTGATACATACACTTTGTAATATTTGTATCTCATTAAATTTTTTTATTAGATGCAAAAAGGATTGTTAAGTAATTGCAAATAGTTATTTTTTTATTCCGAAATATTTGAATTTAAAAGTAACTAAAATGTTTTATTTTAATCTTATGATTTTTTCTATTTAAATTTCGTATTTCATATATATAAAATACATTTGTGAAGATATTTTTATTAAAAATCAACACGAATTTCTTTTAAGCATGTTTCACTTATAAATTAATTTCATAATTCAAATTCATGGTCATATATTGAGGTCTGGAAATTCTAGTTGTAACTCAGAACCCAGTTCTCAGTTTGATTACATCAAATATCGTACTATCTTTGTTTTCCTAATGGAAGTAGAGTGAGAAATAGTCACTTGAAATAAATTATACGCTTTTTTACTTCAAGCACATGTGTACATATATTTTTATATTATGTTTCATCAAATTATTTTCAATTTTATTCAGTACTCAGAATTAAATAAATTAATTCTTATTTACTTAAAATTAGTCATTTATACATAATAATATAATAAAAGAAAATTCAACTAAGCGACGTTAGGAGCGAAAAACTTCAATATAATTAATACCTGTTAACGTAAAACCCAATAAATTGTGTAACGATTTTCAACAGTTGATAAATATAATGTAAATCATGTAATATATATATATATATATATATATATATATATATATATATCAATTTAAATTTCTAATCATTAATTTAAAACTCAAAAGTAACTATTTTAAAACGGAATATGGAAAATAAACATGTATCGTTTTAATCTTTGAATATCACGAATTTAAATATTAATTTTTAGTAATTTTAAAGAGTTATATATTATATAAATAATTCTATATTTAATAATTTTCAATTTTAGTAACAGGAAAAGCCGCACAAAAAGAGGTTAATAATTGCATTTTCTGCGAAATATTGCCCTTGAATCGAGTAGGTGAAAGATCAGTCTTAATACCAAAAAAAAGGCAGTAAGCATCGCAAATTTATGCTCTTACTTCATAATATAATAGTACCAACATTGGTCCCTAAAATTCAAGCTATAGTACTAATTGAAATTATATCGTCACTCTTTTTAAGTACCTTAATACATAAATTAGATATACTTGATTTAGAACCTATTTTAACAATACTTTCATTTCTCCGTGCAGTTGTTAGTTCTAGTAAACGTCAAATACTGTTTTCGATTATTTCATGGTTCGTGATTGAAACACGTGATTAAAAAGAAAAAATTCCTATTATATTTTTTCATTGATTCAAATGCAATTTAGTAGAACAAATTCTTAATTCATCATGATATGATTTGTATTTAAAAAATTTTTATGCACATTGTAACTTTAATTAATCTTTTTTATAAAAATAGAAAAATTTAATTCAGTACAAAACTACAATATCACAATTCATAAGTTGCGTCGATTCTTTTTTATTTTAAAATTGGCTAATTTATACATAATAATATAATATATGAAAATTCAACCGAGCGACGTTAGAAGCGAGGTATTTTTTGCTAGTATGAATTAAACAGAAATGGAATAATGTAATATATGAAAAGTAATGTACGCGTCTACTGAGAGAGTGAGCAAAGGGAGGGCGTGTCGCGAACTAAATTGAACTCGCTTATGACGCTGATCGGTTATGTAACTGATGATATAATATACCCGAACAAGTGTCTCTCGAAGAAGAGACACTTGGATATCGCACAGTATAATTATACTCACAGTAACGCACTGGCCAGGTTACACTATTTACCTACGTGCACGTAGACGCCGCTCGCTCGTTACCGTAGCTTCCCCCTTGTACGTAACCAATACGTAGATGCTCTGAAGTAGATCGGTGGAATACGTCTCTTCCCGATCGTTGAATTCCGCTGAGCTCTGCCAACGTGGTTGTTTTGGCGCCGATCAGTGGAATTCTATACACGCCGATCAACGTATTTGCTGGCACTTAATGGCTGACCGCTAAGAAGCGCGAAAGCGGTCAAACAAAACTCTACAAAAAGAACTTCTGAGAGTGGCAACTTGCAAATATAATATAATACGCAAGTCGGTATAAACTCACGACTTTTAATTAAGACAATGTCTCGCTCTATCAAATGCGAACTTAGTCTACCGTATTATATGACCTCGTGGCAAAATTCTCTAATAAGCACAGCGCGGCTTAGGTTTTGTGCTAACGTAACGGTAGCCGGAAACTGTCTCTAGCGCCTCGCGGCCGGCGAGCTTCTCTCTCGCGTGCCGGTCGTCAAGATACGCACTTCTTTACTCGTCTTAGACGAGCTATATGACCGAGCGTTTAAGATTCAAACACGGTAGAATACCGTTACAGTATATATATATATATATATATATATATATATATATATATATATGATCGTGTACCTATAACGACTTTTTGCGAAAACGATGTTGCCCAATTGGGTCTTTGCATGAAAAATTTTTTTTGAATCCATTATATCCGTTGTTGAGAAAAAGAAAAAATGAAAGACACGTATTTTTTCTTATATCATAAAAATGAAAACTCTAAGAGATAGAGGCAGTTGAAATTGTGTGACGTCACGATTGTTTTAGCAATCATGACGTCATATACATTGACACTATATCTATATATATCAAAATTGTATTAATTTATACTGGCTATAACTTTTGCAATTCATCATATTTTAAAAAACAAAAAAATACGGGTCTTTTATTTTTTCGTATTTTACCTGACGGATATAATGCATTTTTTCATGCAAGGACCCAATTGTGAAATCACATGTAAATTATATATATATATATATATATATATATATATATATATATATATATATATATAACATAAGCCCATGTGTGTGCGTGCATGCGAATTGACAAAACGGTCCCATATATATAAACACAAATCTCAAGTACATGTTTAGATGTGTTTGCGCGTCTGAGTTGACAAGAAATGTCAAATGTATGAAAACCGGTGCGTGCGTGTTGACATGATACGTCACATATATGTAAACCTAAAGGCTCTCGAATAGGTGTGTTAGAGTTATCATGAAATGTCCCATATATATAAACCTGTATGGGCGTGGGTTATAATTGACGTGAAAAATCCTATGTATATTAACGTGTGTGCATGCATGCGAATTGATATGTAATGTCCAATATATATATAAACCTGTGTGTTTGTATGCATTCGAATTGTAAGTATTACAAAGAAATATTTTCTTAAATATTAAATATTTATTATACGTGACTGTGCGTGTGTACACATGTGCTCTCATGCGTCAGCGTGTGTATGCTTTTCATACTGTATTCTTTCTCTTTCTCACTCTCTTCCCATTTCTGTTTTCTTCGCTCTCTCTCTCTCTCTCCCTCCCTCCCTCCCTCCCTCCTCTCTCTCTCTCTCTCTCTCTCTCCCTCCCTCCCTCCTCTCTCTCTCTCTCTCTCTCTCTCTCTCTCTCTCTCTCTCTCTTCTCTCTCTCTCTCTTATAACTAATACTTATAATATCTTTGTTGCACATAACTATTCCGTACTTATAGATTTATTTCTCGCACATAACTAATACATGTACATATATCGTTGCACATAGGTGTACGGTTTCACGCTCTGACTTTATTTATTTTTAATTAATTGTAAATTTTTTTATGAAATATAAAGTTTTTATGAAAGTTAAAATTTAAATAAATGTAAGTTATAAATTATGACTATTGGACGTAAAACATAAATTTAAATGTAAGAGTAAGTATACTCACGTATGTAGTACAAAGGCCGTTGGATGAAATAAACTGTGGTTGAGCGGCTGTCTTTCAAGGCACTTAGCCTCCGCAATCCTGTCAAAGGATGTATCGGATTCTGTACAAAAAACTGATGGCCAATGTACCTTCCTTTCTGTCCTGTAAACTTCCTTCTGCTTCTGTTGTTATTCTTTGCTAAAGACCTTATCTTCCAAGACGATGATGTTGATTGAAACCTCTCCAGCTGCTGTTATGCTGGTTCCCTTCAGGATAATCTCTTTTACAATCTGCTTTCGTATTACTACTCGGCTGCTGTCACCACTTTGGTTTCTGATAATAAAATTAAAGTTTACAGATAATCAAAGAAACTATATTTATTCACTTTTCAAATTTAAAGAAATTCTAAATTTATTTAGAATGCTAAAGGAGCTTTAACCACTAGTGGTTAAAGCTCCTTTGGCTTCAGCAAAACTGGCATCAGAGAAACCATGCATTTCTTCAGTTTTCCCTCTAAAAATGATTCCTTTGTCTTTCGTATACTGTAAATAACTGCAGACTCGTTTGATCATATTCCATTCATTCATAGTTGGACTAATTTGATGTCGACTTAAGACGTTTACAGTATACAGAATATCTGGTCTAATTGTATTAGCTAAGTATAGTAAAGAACCTACAGCTTCACGATAAGGTAAATTCTCTATTGTCAACTGATCATTTTTCTTGTCTGAATTTTCTTCTCTTTCTCTTCTAATTCTGTTAGTGACTTGATTAGTAACCATTGGTGTTCGTTGTGGTCGAATCTCTGAAAAACCCAATTTTTTAAGCACCTTAACTATATATTCTTCAAGGGTTAATTTTAAGGTTTTATTTTGCCTATCTCTTTCTAATTTGATTCCTAAGAAATTTCTTGGTTCGCCTAAGTCTTTCATTTCAAATTCTTGCATCAGTTTCATTTTTATCTCTGCTAATTTTTTCACATAATTGCTGGCTATAAGCATGTCATCTACGTGCAATAATAGTATCAAAAATTTGTCTCCATCTTTCCAAGTAAATAAAGATGGTTCGATTTCATACGTTGTTAGTCCA
The DNA here is from genome assembly GCA_017163975.1 of Anastatus disparis. NCBI lineage: Eukaryota > Metazoa > Arthropoda > Insecta > Hymenoptera > Eupelmidae > Anastatus > Anastatus disparis. The sequence goes on along the minus strand of JAFFSR010000396.1, from coordinate 168,433 downwards.
ATTTTGTTTGCTGTCTGAACAAAACGTTCGTTCCATCTCTTTGGACTAATCTTTAGTCCATATAGGGCTTTTTCTATTTTACAAACTTTTTTTTCTTTCACCTCATTTGTGACTATTATTCCATTTGGTATTTCCATGTAAATTTCCTCATCAATAGTACCATTCAAGAATGCAGTTTTCACGTCAAGCTGGCACACATCTAAGTCATATTTATTTATAATAGCAATACATGCTCTAATCATTTGCATTCTTGAAACCGGTGCATATGTTTCGCTTAAATCATAGAAATTTTTATCCATAAATCCTCGAATTACTAGGCGTGCTTTGAACTTGATTTCACCACTCGCTTCTGTTTTTCGTCTAAATACCCATTTTGAATCTATAACATTACTCCTATGGCCATCAACTGATGTTGGTCTTTTAACTAATTTCCAAACATTATTTTTGTCCATAGATTTTAATTCTTCTTTAATTGCTTCAATCCATTTTTCTTTTTCAGGTGATGTCATTGCTTCTCTGTATGAAGCTGGATCACGATGTAAGTGTGCTTGAAAAGTATAATAAACTTCTTCCTCTGATTTTTCTTTTTTTGGTCTGCCCCTTTTTCGCTTCTGTTCTCCCTCTATGTTTACTTGTTTTTCCTTTTCTTCTTCTTTTTCATCTAGTTGAGTAAACCATGTTTCTTGATTAAATTCTGAATTATTAGACGGTTCATTTAATTCTTTTTTAGTATGAAGATTTTTAAATACTTTTGACTCATCAAATTTTACATCTCGGCTTTCATAGTATTTTCTTTCTTTAGGATCAATGAAAATATATCCTGTGTTTGTGTATCCAATAAGAATAACTTATTTTCCTAATGGACTAAATTTTGGACCTGTCTTCCTTTGAATTTTTAAATATGCAACACATCCAAATCGTTTCAATTGTATCAAATTTAATTTAGCATCTGATTTAAATTTTGTCAACGGAGCTTCCATGTCATTGGATTTGTGAGGTGTTCGATTGTAAACATGTACTGCTGTTTTTAAAGCTAGATCCCACATATTTTCTGGTAGCCCTGAGTCAAATATAAAAGCTCTAACTTCCTTCTGAATTGTTTGGTTGAAACGTTCTGCAACACCATTATGTTGTGGAGTGTCAGGGCTGGCTAATTGTAACTCTGCACCAAATTTATTTAGTATATCCAAAGTACCTCTTCCGGTAAATTCTGTTCCTTGATCACATCTTAAATAGCAGAACTTCTCGTCTCGTCCAAGTAGATTTCTCGTACTGGTAATGAACAAATCTAAACATTCTCCTGCTTCAGATTTATATTTGACAGGGTAAGCCATTGCCAATCTTGAATAATCATCAATAAATACTACATCGAAACGATAACCCTTTGAATAACTCTTTGGACTTATTGGCCCCATCGTATCACTATGTACTATTTGTAACGGTGCTATCGCTCGTATTCTTGTCGATGAAAAAGGAAGTCTGTTAAATTTTGAAATATGACAAATTTCACAATTTAACATTTCTTTATCAACCTGTATTTCTTTAAGCTCCTTTAGATCTGGATTCTGTTTTTGAATTTCTTTTAGATATTCTAGTGAAGCATGTCCTAGTCTAATATGCCAGAGTTTAGCTTGATTCACTTTCTCATTCTGGTTGTCTATATCCATATCTAGCTTACTTAAGTCTTTTTCTTCTAAATTTATTTCTGTATTTATCTTTCTATCATTAATCGTTTTGTTGAAGTCAATGCATTGGGAAGACTTTTCTTCAATAACATCTGGTATTTCTCTCCCTCTGTTTTCTAGATCCTTAGTAACACTTCTAGTTAAGTGTTTGTATTTTTCATTTGCTATATAAGCAATAATCTTTGAGGAATTTTCAATTTTGTTCTCTATTTCTTTATTTAACTTGAATTCAACTATCCAAAAAGGTTTGTCATGAATTCCCGATAGAAATATTTCATTTGAAAGCGGATCTAAAATCTCTATTTTCTTATTATCTAAATAAATACCTAATCCCTGATCTATAAATTTTCTTAATGATAATAAATTTTCTGCTAAAGATTCTGCATAGATTACATTTTCTAACTCTATCTCTTTCCCATTCATTGATATTAAATTTATGTTACCAACTCCCTCTGATTTTATATTAGCAGTTTCATTTTTATTTGCACATCTAATTTCTGTTTGTTTATCTGTGTCTAATGTTTTAAAGATTAAACGCGAATTTGACATGTGTTGTGAAGCTCCCGAGTCTGCTAAAAACTTTACTAACTTATTCCCATCTATGTTTTAATAAAATTCCTTAGAATTATTTACAAATAATCAATGATGCTCACCTTTAATTGTCATATTATTTTTCTTGTTTTCATTTTTTTCTGTTTTATTATTCTGACCTGTATTAACGCGACCTCTATTTGTACCACGATTATTTCCCTTGCCTCGGTGTAATTTTCGTCGTTTCTCATCATAGTTTCATTTTTCATTATTTTTCTGTTTATAATTTAGCCGATTTTTGTTATAATTATTATAATTACCCCGTCTAATTAATCTACTATCATACCTTTTGTTGTCTTGTCTTTGTTGTTCCTCGTCTTCATCGTAAGGACAGTTTGCCGCTGTGTGCCCTTCGCACCTCCTACATTTATAGCACATTATGCCAGTATTACGACAATCAGACGCATAGTGCCCCAAAACACCACATTTATAACAACGGTCTTTTGGTTTGTTGTACATTGCGGTGGCATCTTCTTCTCTTCCCTTAGATGTTTCTCTTCTATCTGCCAATTTTAGCGCATCTAACTGTAAAATATAATTTTTCATTTGGTCATAATCAAAATCTTTTCCAGTGTTATTTTGATGGAGGAAATTAGTTTGTTAAATTTGTGGTACTTTATCAACAATCGCGTTATAAAACAAATCTCTTTTTTCTGTTTCACTTATTTTGATTGCATCTGGAATATCATCGTGTAATCTAACTAACGATTCGAAACGATCCCAGAAAACTGATGCTTTTTCTTTACTAGGTTGATATTTAATTAAATATAGTTTTTGTTTAACCATCATCGTAGTTAAATTTGCTTCGCATCTTTTTATTTCTTTTATTTTATTCAACAATTCTACCGGATCTTTTATTTCTAATAATTTTGTATGATAATTAGCGTCAATCCTATACATTATTATATCACGAACTTTTAATTTATTTTTCTGCATCGGATTTTTGTTAATATCGCATTCTAATTTTACAGATGAATCTACAACATATAAAAGTTCCAATGCTCTTAATTCACCGACTAAATGATCCATAAACACGTCTAGTTTCATTGTACTAGTTAATTTATATTCCCTTTTAATAAACGAATTTGTTTGATGTTTTGCGTTTAAAATTATACTACTGTTGTTGAATGTATCATTAAACTTTTTGTTCAATTCCGTCTGAACTAACATTTGAATGTTATACTCTTCTAAATTATTAAATGAAGTATGATTTTGGTTAGTTTTATATAATTTTGGATATCTCACCTCTCGTCTAATTGATAAAACTTGCTGCCCAAGTTCCGATGTTTGAGCGACAGTCTCCTTCTTGTGTTTGATAAAATCAGACACAATGCCATCAATCCACTCATCCATATAAATTTTTTCTTTTTCTTTTTGCCTGGCAGCATCTTCTTTTAATCTTGAATTCTCCTCTTAGAGTTCTGTCATTTTCTCCTTCATCACTTCAATCTGTTTTTCTGTTGAATTACAATTTTGTAAATATAATTCAGTGCTATTATGTATTTTATCTGAAGCTGATCTAATTTTATTCATTCCTAACTTATCTAAATTTATTTTTACTCTTTCATTTGAGGTTATCATAATTTTTCTCTTACCTAATTCATTAACACGCTCGTCCAAATCTTCGTTATTCTCATCTAATTTCTTTTTAATATTCTAAGTACGATAAATTAGAGGCGCGCCAATGAGGTCATAGAATTCTAACGTTGATGTTAGTGCAGCATTCTCTGCTGGGTTTAAAAAACTCCGAGGATAATAAAACATTCCTCCTGGTCCACTCAAATTCACCCTTGTAGATGTTGCTGTGATAACGAAATCCGTTTCTGGATATTCCTCTGATAATTCGAAGTTCACATTTATCGTTCTCATCAATAAGGTGAAATTTTTCATAGCTAAAATTGAATTTTATTATTAGTTTTTATTCTTTTATATATTTAATTTGTTGTGCATGAATCGTTAATTAAAAAAAAACTTTTAAAAATTTCTAATTTAAGTTTATTTAATTTCAAAATTTTCTAAAGAATTTTAAATAAATCTAATTTCATATCTAAATTTAAATTTTCAGTTTCAATTATTTATTTCAATTTAATTCATTTCTAGTTATTCTAAATAATCTAATTTTCTATCTAAATCCAAATATTTCCACTTAATTTACGAGTACTCGTGATTAACGATTTATTTTCGTTAATTTAAAGTTTCAAAAGTTTTATTTTAATGAGACTGTCAGAAAACAGGTCTGCCCCACGCCAAATCATATTTAACGCAAAGTCTTTACGAAAATACGCTGTCAACCGCTGTTATACTATTCTAATACAATTTATTTACTCTATGCGCGTACATACTCTCTCTCTATCATGTAATTAAGTCCCTTATATTGATATCTCATTCTCTCTCTTTTGTACCACTCATATGCATTCACACTCGCGAACATACATACATTCCTCCTTTTATATATAGTTCGAAACGTGTCGTCCTTTTCTTTCACGATCGCGCACGCTCACTCACTCTTAATATTTTTATCGCTTTCATGGGCCCGCGCGCGCGTTTTGTTTTGCAGCGCTTGAGCTTTGTTATGACGACGCGAGGCTTCCAGGAATTCTATGCTCAAAACTTTTAAAAACGATTCACGCCTTTATATAACAAATTCCTATCAAATTCACATCACTTTTATATAGATTTTAAGCATTCCCTCTCTAATTATTTAAAGAAAAAAACAGAAATTAAGCACATCTATAACTATTTATTCACTCACAATCCCGTCAATATTTTTCCGATTCAAATTATGTATATATACATTTCTTACTTTTCTTTTCCATTTCTTTTCCATCTAACTTATCAGACTCTTCAATGTCTTTCCTCTCTTTACCAGACATCGCTTCACTCTTCCAAATCACACACTTTTAATTAAAGCAAAAAAAAATTCATATAAATTTATATACAAATTTTATATATATGAAATAAATTTATTCAGAGATTCACTTCAGAGCGCAGCGGAAGCGTGCTGGGCTTATAACCTATTAAATATTCAAAATATAAAAAGAAGGTGATTCTCTAAATAAATTTACAATACACAAAATACCTTTTAATCTTTATTTATTTATATAAAATATCTCTTCTAATTAAGTAAATACAAATCTAATTTTAATTTAACAAAAGCTTAAATTAATTGAATCAAAGAAAAACTATTTTAAATCAAATCAATATTATAAAGAAAAAGTAGCCTTTTTGTTTAGACGACTGCACACTGAATGACAGACGAAGAACTACCAAAAACGAAAAAGAATGTCGAAGACTGACACAAGAAGGGAGGGGATAAATTTTCATGGTTACATAAAAAACAATCTTAACATATATACTGAGCGCCCTGCGCTATATCCAACAGTAAGACAATCATTATTTTCAATATTTTAATTTTTTTTATATCCTATACTCCAACCTAAATCTCCTGCTGGAAACTTACGATTTATTTTATTTTAGATTAATTTAAATATATATTAGAAATAATAAAATAGGTAAGAAAATCATAATAACTATAGTTATAATTTTAAAATAAATATATTAAATATATATTATAAATTTATATCGAATCGTTTTTTAAAGAAATGAATTTAATTAAATTATTCATTTAAATATTAAAAAATTAATATTACACTCTTTATATAAAAAATTTAGAATTTGTTATATAATTTATATTATAAATGATTAAATATAAACAAATGAAAAAGGATGAAAATAGATTCCTCAAAATATTGAAAATATTAAAAATAAATAAAATAAAAATTATATAACTTTATTTACTTGTATAAAGAGTTTAAAAGATAAAATTTTACATTAACAATATAATTTTTATTTTTACTTTTTCATAAATAAATGAATTAATAATTATTATAATTTTGATCTTTTTAATTAATGTAAATTTACAATAACTTTTACTTTTGACATTTAAAGAAATGTGAAAAATTTTTTTTAATTTAAATTATTCTAAAAGTGGTTATGTAGGGCTACTGGCGAAGGGTACCACTTTTAATATTTAATTTTTCTTTATAAACAAAATAAATCTAACGCGCCATTGACAATACCTCGTTATACTGATAAAAAAAATAAAAACTTCTACTTAAGAGCATGACGAAGCTGTCCGCCTTCTAATAATATTTCCAATCCTAACTTATGAATAAACGATGCGTTTAATCAAGTTTTTTTACTACAAAGAAAAAATTAGTAAGATTAAACTCTAGTGCGGACAACCCAAGAAATCCACCAAAATATTATATATACAAAGTTATAATAAAAACTCCCAATATATCGTATTTTAAGGTTAGGTTTGTCAAGTTTGATGTCTAATTTCCAATCCAAGCTCATAAAAAAATAACAAGTCTAAATGGTTTTTTATTTTAACAAAAATTATTGTATGAATATAGCTTTAGTGCGAACAAGTCATTATATTTGTTTAATTTAAGAATTTAAAAAGATATTGATAAAATAAAAAAAGCAAAACTCGATTACTGCAGCTCCGACATGCCGTTAAGACTTTCACAAGATAAACTCAAGACAAAAACAAGAAAACAAATTTAAGCTAACCTGAAAGAAAAATCTTTTAGGCGTAGGAAATTTTTTGATAAGTTTTTCTGACCAAGACAATAAGCAAAAAATAAAATGTACTTTACTTTTAGGCAAGTACAGCTTGGACACAAAAAAAAGTAAGCTGAAATGTTGGAAGTGGAAGTTTCTTATTTTTTTTGTCTCAGTATGGGTGGTGTGGAAAGTTGTCTAAGAAATGTAGATATTAGTTCATGGTTAAAAAATAATTATATCAACAATAATATTGTTAACTATGTATTAAATATATATTCCATTGTATAGCCTTAAGCAAGTATTTCATAAATATAAAATTAAAAAATTTTTTTCTTAATAGTTTATAATGATTTTATGAAGAGTGTATTAGGGGCATGAGGGGTTATGAGGGGTGACTTGTGGAGCGAGGGGGTGATTCATGGAGTGAGGGGTGTCTTGTGGAGTGAGGGGGTGACTTGGGTAGTAGAGGGGTGACTGGGGTAGAGGGGGGAATCTTTTTTTTTTAAAGACATTCTATGAGACATTTTTACGTTATTTTGAGGGGTGACTCGTGATTTTTTGAAGAGGAGAGAAAAAAAATGAGGAGTAGTAGTTATGGGGTAGTAGTGGGAAGGGTGATAGTAGTGGTATTAAGATAGTAGTGGTATAGAGAAGTAACAAATACATTGGTAAAATAAGGTAAATTTAGCCTAATTATCTGAGGGAGGAATGAGTGACGTGCGAGGGGTAGCAAAAGGAGTGACTCGGGTAGTAGAGGGGTGACTTGGGTAGTGAGAGGTGTCTTTTTTTTCAAAAAAGATCAATTCTAGACAGATTTTTACGTTATTTTGAGGGGTGGACTGTGTGTTTAACCATAGTGATTTTTGTGATGTTTTAAGCATACAAAATAGGGGGAGGAATAATGAGGGGTAGGAGAGGACGTTTTTTTTTATATAACTATATAATATAGGGAGATATACATATAGTCACAGATTATTAAATTTTAACACAAGTTATTGAATTTAAATAAACTTCTATTTGTAAAAAATCACTGAACTTTCCTTAAATTTCACTGTTATGATTATTTCGATTTTAGATTTTATAAAAGTCTTTTAATAGAATTTATTGTGAATTTAATTCTTTTGCTTTTTCACTGAATACTAAGTTTTTAGAGGATATGTAGAGAAATAATTTGACTCGGACAAAATTTTGGAGAAATAAAACTTGTATATATTCTGAGAGAAAACTTGTACAATATATGAAATTATTCTAAGTTAATTTTTATAATAATAAGCGGTTTTAAATTCTCGACGCGTCCGTTCTACTTGATGTCTTAGGGCAGAGTGTCTCCTGACAAATTTTCGACTGAGCTCCTGGCTCTCTCTTGATCTCTCCCTCCTCTCCTTTTTTAATCCCTTTCGATGTTAGTGGGAAGAGCGCTTACTAATACGATTGGTCGGTGGAATTCCCCAAGTCTCTTCATTGGTTGTAAATTATTTTAATCTTCTTAAATTATAATTAGGGGGAGCCTTGTGGGGACTGCAAATTTAGTGATATTTCATTATTGTTAATTGAATTATTTAAACTTTTTAGTGTAAACATAATTTCTAAGAATCGGTTTGCTATGTGTATCGTTGTTACAAATTTTGTATATGCTAAAGACGGATGTTGTGTCTTAGTATATTCATTGAATGATCTTTGCTTTAGAATTTACAAGGTTTTCCCTCTCTTACTTACTAGTACAAAGATATAAAATGTTTTATAAAGTGTGCACAATAAAGAGATCCGCGTCGTATATAATTGTCATAACAAAAAGATTATGGCTGATTCCATTTCAAATCGAACAGTCAGTATACACTCAAGTCACCAATTACTGCGCTAATGGAGTATGTTATTCTACCCTAAAAATAAGGGTATACGTATTTTTTTATTTTGCTGAAATATCAAAATTGCATCAGATATGCACTTTTGAAAATTGCATACAAAAACTAAATGTTAAAACTGAAAATGTTGAGAATAACTTTAGAGAGCTATCGTTTTACCAATTTCCAATGAATTTTGATAAACCTTTTTTTATTTTATTTCGTTTTGAGCCCTCTTAAACTCCGTGCAAGAAATTTAAAAAAAAAACTAAAAAATGACTGAGATATATGCATTTTACCAAAAAATGCACTTTTTATGCACATGCATTTTTCTCGAAAAGGCCATTTTTTTTTTTGCTGAAATTTTTTTTGCTGATAGAGAACCAAAATACCTATCTAATAGTACTTGTTTGATCCCGGCTTTTTTGGTTTGGAGCGAGAAAAAAATTCACAAATTTTGTTGGTGAAAAATGCTTGTATATACGTTCGGAAATCTTAAGCAGTCGACATTTAAATATTATCCTTCGTTTAGCATTATCCAGGAACAACGACGTGGACGTAGAAGGATTCTGTTCCCTTCGGGGTGCTTTTTTAGAGTGAGTTCCCCTTGCCTCTCACTGTTAAGATGCGTCAAAAAAATAATTATAGATAATTATTTTTTTTTATTTTTGCGCTTATTATTTTTAGTTTTAAATGTAGTCTCACGACGCTTGGCTTTTTTTTTCTTGTTTTTCACGGTTCGATTTTGAAGGTAGTAGAGTTAGAAGTTTTATTTTCTCCGAAATAGAAGAGCATTTTTCTAAAGCTAATTTAAAATTTTCTAAAAATTCATTCCAATAGTTTTCAGTGGAATTTTCGTCCGATTCTATTGATTCAACTGAAATGCCATACGCATCTTCTAATTTACTTCCAACAGTAGCAGAAAAAGCTGAAATTAAGGATTTTTTCTTTTTAGATACGTAATTTCCTCTAAAATTTTTAGGTATTGCAGTTTTTCTTTTTAGGGGTGAGATGCATTCAGGTAAAACTAAATTAATACTCTCGTTTAATTCCTCTATTCGTTCGGGTGTCTTCGGAATAAAATCATCATCTCTTCCGCTAAAAAGTTCAGTGATTTCATTTTCAGATATAGACTCAAGATCACTTAAAATCATTTTTGATATGCGTTTATGGCAATTTTTACATACATTAGTAGATGGCAATATATTTAAATCTGGATGAAGCTGTGACAAATTAATGGCTAAATCTTCCAACGGTCTAAAACGTGAATTACTGCTCATATAAACTACCTTTTTATGCATTTGAAAAAAATCGGGACATGAAATTCTTTTAGTAGAGTAAATTTCGGACATTGTTATTTCACAATTTTGTTGAATTTTTCACAAGCCCGAGAAGCACCTTTCAAAGCAGCCGTAAAAATAACTAGCTTCTATATAACAGTTCTAATATGCTGTTTTGGTTACGCGATGTATTTGTCCGCGAGTTAGCCTCCTATTGTTTGTACATCGAAACATACATAATATAGATATACACGAATAGAATTCTTTTTTTTCATGTTTAAATATTTATTTTTATATTACGAATTTACACATATATATATATATATATATATATATATATATATATATATATATATATATATATATATATATATCACTATTGATGCTATATACATGCATACAAATGTAAACAAATGATGAGCCAAGCATACGACAGTGTTTGAATGCAGACTGCTTAAGACTTCCGAACGTATATACAAGCATTTTTCACCAACAAAATTTGTGAATTTTTTTCTCGCTCCAAACCAAAAAAGCCGGGATCAAACAAGTACTATTAGATAGGTATTTTGGTTCTCTATCAGCAAAAAAAATTTCAGCAAAAAAAAAAATGGCCTTTTCGAGAAAAATGCATGTGCATAAAAAGTGCATTTTTTGGTAAAATGCATATATCTCAGTCATTTTTTAGTTTTTTTTTTAAATTTCTTGCACGGAGTTTAAGAGGGCTCAAAACGAAATAAAATAAAAAAAGGTTTATCAAAATTCATTGGAAATTGGTAAAACGATAGCTCTCTAAAGTTATTCTCAACATTTTCAGTTTTAACATTTAGTTTTTGTATGCAATTTTCAAAAGTGCATATCTGATGCAATTTTGATATTTCAGCAAAATAAAAAAATACGTATACCCTTATTTTTAGGGTAGAATAACATACTCCATTAGCGCAGTAATTGGTGACTTGAGTGTATACTGACTGTTCGATTTGAAATGGAATCAGCCTTATAAAGAGATTACAAAAGGTTGATCGCATTAAGTACGTACAAGAGCACTTATTTATATTTGTATATTGTCTCTTGTATATCTTTTCACATTTGCTTTTGTTAAATTTGCAAAAAGGGGAGTATAACTTAATTTCTTTATTAGTAATAAATCAAGATATATCTATATAGGTATATTGGCTTAAATGTACGGAATTACATGGAAAGATGATTTCCTATAAGTGGGTGGCGCTATTTTATTGGTTGGGTGTCCGTCTTATGGTAAGATGTCCATCTTAGGATAACTGTGGCTGTAGGTGAAGGCCTCTGATGATAAGTTTATTGATGTATGGTAAAGCAGTTTTTGTTGGTGACGGTGTTATCCTTAAACCCTTCATTGATAAAATACTGACAAGTGGTAAATGCTAATATGTTTGTAGATACATTATCGATTGCTATATAAAAGTTTATTTAGCTCAAACAAAAATAGAAATTAATCGTATTCAGGGATAATACTAAAATATATATATGTACGAAAATTTCAGAGTAACTTGGCTTTACAAATATTTGTTAAGATTAATGTTAGTATGAATTGTTAGTGAATTCTTATTTTCTGTTTTACGTTAATGTAGGTAGTGCAATATTGATGTTTTTTGTCCTAAGTTTAAGTGAAAATATTGTAATAAAAGAAAATCAATAAATTGAAAAATGAAGAAAAGATGTAATGTTAACATATGTTTAAGTATAATAAAGAGTATCTTAAACTACTATATAAATGTAAAAATAGAAGAAAACGACATCGATAATACATGTAATAAAACTGTAAAAATTCTAAGGCCTAGAAACCGCGGGACGTGACAACTGTATTTATGCATAACCAATACGTACATAAATGTTGTCATGCATAACTATTCCATTTTTATAAATACAAAATTTTTCATTTATTATTAAATTTATATTAACTTTTAATATGTCGGTACATAATTATTCATCTTTTCTTGATGTTATCGATATCTTGCTGCCGAGACAGAGGGATGGAGACGGAGGGACGGAAACGAAGGTACGAAAACGGACAGACAAAGGAAAAGTGTCGAAGATAAAGAGACGGAGATATAGATAGACGGGGACGCAGAAACGGAGACGGAAACGCAAAGACAGAGACAGAGAAATGGAGACGAAGAGATGGAGACAGATAGCTTGATATGCAAAAACGGAGACAAAGAGACAGAGACGTCTCTGTCTCTCGACAGAGAGACGAAGATAGATAGATGGAGACACAGAGACGGAGACATGGAGACGGAAAGCTATAGACGGAGGGACGAAGACGGAAAGTCAGAAACAGACAGACGGAGACAGAGTGACAGAGACGGAGAGACGGAAACGGAGACACGGAGACGAAGAGATGGAGACAGATTGCTCGAGATGCAGGAACGGAGACGGAGAGACGGAGACGGAGAGACGGACAGGGATTGATTGATTGATTGATTGATTCTTTATTTTACAAGTCGTGGGGCTTAACCCCGTATGACCCATAAGAAAATATACTGAATTACATATATTTACAGTAAGTTTTTTAAAACGCAATACATTCGAAAATTAACGCATATTATCAATAATTAATGAACTCTTTGTAAGTAAATACAGGTAGCAATATAGTGAAGTTGACAATAAGGCAGAATTTAAATTTTATTATTGCATTTAACAGATACTAGACTGTTTTACATCAACAATTGCGTACAATCAACAGAGATTCACATTTTTGTATTGTAGTAGAATGTAGACTTATAAAATAGCACAAGTACATTCAATAAGTCTCCGGTGAATTTTGTGACTCAAAGCGCTCATCAATTAATAGCTTGTTAAATATCGACAGTTTTATAGCTTGGGTCAACCCCCTATCAAAACCAGTGAAAATGTTAGAATTATTATTAATGAACGAAGATGCTGAATAAACAAAAGAATTCAACATCACCGAAGTACGCACAACGGTGCAAACCAAAAGCCAAGGAGGCAATCTATTCGAGGATCTTACAGTTATGTCGATATTCGCTCAAAGAAATCTCTACAATAGATACACTGGGTATTGGTGAGAAATGACTGAATTAGCCAATGTAATTTTAAAGTAAAGTCTCCTATCCTTAACCGACAACAAGCCCAGTTCAAGGCGGTAAGGAGTTACCCTTTCACGCCACCTAATGCTACCAAAGACAAAGCTAACGCAAGCATTGAGAGTACGATGGAGCCTAATATTAAGTGATTGTGGCAGATCATCATAAACCACACAACAATAATCAAAAATAGGAAAAATTAAGGCCTCAATTAACTTCTTCCTAACATGCCTGGACAAGGCATGCCTATGGAATTTTAGTGACTGAAGAGTACCAAAAATTCGACCGACCACCGAAGCAGCCTGTCTGTTCCAATTAAGCGTACTGCTGATCCAGACTCCCAAGGTTTTAACAACGCTAGCATGAAAAATTGGCGTACCTTTGACCTTTATGAAAGGACAAGATTGAAAATCAATCCTCGATATATACTGCTCACTACCCAGGAAAATAGTCTGCATTTTTGCAGGATTTAAGGTGAGCTCATTATCTTTGGCCCACTTTACTACCGCAGCAACCTCAAGGTTTACAAAATCAATCTTCCTTTCCAAGTTCGCAGGTAAGAACGATTGGTATAAATGAAGGTCATCTGCGAATAAAATATGACTAGCATTCGTTAAGGTTATGGGAAGATCGTTTATGTAAATAGAGAACAACAAAACACCTGAAGGGAGACAGAGACGGAGAGACGAAGACAAAGAGACGAAAACGAAGAGATAGACAGACAGCCAGAGACGCAGAAACGGTTATGGAGAGATAAACACAGATAGCCGGAGACGAAGAAACAGAGACGGAGAGGTGGGAAGACAGAGACAGAGAGATGGAAACAAAAAGATGAAGACAGATAGCCGGACACGCATTAACGGACCAAAGACGGAGAGACGGGGACGGAGAGACGAAAAGACGGAGGAACGGAGATGGAAAGGAAGAAGCAGATAGACTGAGATGGAGAGACGAAGATGGAGAGATAGTGACGGAGTAACGAAGACGAACAGTCGGAGAAGAAGACGAAGACTTAAAGAGACGTAGAGACGGAGAGACCAATACGGAAAGACGGAGACGAAGTGACTTCAACGGAAACGGAGGGTCATAGACGAAGATGGGCAACCGTAGACGGAGGGACGGAAACGCAAATTCGAAGACCAAGGGATGGAAACGAAAAAACGAAGATAGAGAATCGTAGGTGGAAGGACGAAGACAGATGGAGAAACGAAGACGAAGAAACAGTGACGGAGATATGGAGAGACAGCGCCGGAGAGACAAAGACAAATGGACAGAGACGGAGGAACGAAGACGAAGATATGGTGAGAGACAGAAGGAGGCGTAGCGTCGGAGATGGAGAGACGGAAATATATAGACGAGGACGCAGAAACAGATATAAGGGCGCAGAGACGGAAACGGAGAAACGGAGACGGAAAGACGGAGACCGGGAGACAGAGACGGAGAGACAAATACGGAAAGATGGAGACAAAGTGACAAAGGCGGAGAGATGCAGATGTAGAGACAAAAACAAAGAGACGAAGACATAGAGCTGGAGACACAGGAATAGAGACGGAGAGATAGAGAGACGGAGGCAGAAAGACTTGGAGATGGAGACGAAAAGATGAAGACAGATAGCTGGAGACGCATAAACGGACCAGAGACGGAGAGACGGAGGCAGAGAGATATCGACAAAGAGACAAAGACGGAAAGTCGAAAGCAGACAGACTGAGACGGAGACAAAAAGCCTTGGAGAGAATGAGGAAACGGAGAGTCAAAAACCGTCAGACAACAACAAGACTAAGACAGAACAATAAAATAAAGAAATAGGGGACGGAGAAATGAAGAGGAAGAAACCGAGCAATAAAGGCGAGGACAAATAGACGGAGACGAAGAGAAGGAGACTGAAAAACGGAGATGAAGAAACAGAGGCAAATAGATAGAAACAGAGGAACAAAGAAACGGAGAGGGAGAGCCAAAGACAAAGGGAAGGAGATTCAGAGCTGAAAGGACGAAAACAGAGCATGAAGACGAAGAAACGGAGACAAAAAGGCGAAGACAGATAGCCAAAGATGCAGAAATGGAGACGAAGAGACAGAAACGGAGAGGTGGAGAGACTGAACCGGAGAGTCAAAGACAAAACGACGAAGACGAAGAGACGGAGATGGAGAGACGAAGATGGAGAGACAGAGATGAAGAGACGAAGACGGAGAGACGGAGATGGAGGGACAGAGACGGAGACGGACAGACGCAGACGGAGACACACAGACAGATGGACAGAAAAAGAGATCGAGTGATGGAGACGGTATGACGGGGACGGAGACAAGGAGACGGAGCGAGAGAGACTGAAAAACAGAGACAGATGGACATGAATAGAAGTACAAAGGGATGGAGTGACGGAGACGAAGAGACGCAGACCGGGAGACAGGAACGGAGAGACGAATACGGAAAGACGGAGCCGGAGTAACTTAAACGGTAAGGGTAGGTCAAAGACGTAGTCGCAAAGATGGAGACAGAGAAACAAAGACGGAGAGACGGAGACGGAGAGACGAAGACGGAAAGACGAAGACGGAGAGACGGAGATGGTAAGGCGTAGACGAAGGGACGATGTCGGAGGTACGGAAACAGACAGACGAGGATGGAGAGACGAAGACAGAGACGTAAAGCCTTAGAGAGAGAGACGAAACGGAGAGTCGGCAAAAGTTTAACGACAACGAGACGAAGACAAGAAAATAGAATAAAAAAGACAGAGATGCGGAGTCGGAGTGATGGAGACGAAAAAATCTATAATAATAACGAAGTACCGGAGATAATAAGACAAAGACAAAAAGACAGAAATGGGGAAACGAAAACGGAGAAATAGAGACAGAGGTGTGATGGTGATGGACAGACAAAGATGAACAGACGGAGAGAAAGATAGAGCCAAGAAGAGACAGGACGGAAGAACGGAGAGACTGAGACAGTCAGATGGAGACGAAGAACCGGAGACGAAGGCGGAGTGACAGAGACAAATAGATAAAGGAGGAGACACGTAGAGGGAGAGATAGAGTTGGGGAGATGGAGAGAAAAAGACGGAGAGCCAAAGACGAATAGACAGAGACAAAGAGATGGGGACAAAGAGACGGTGACGGAGGGAAGAAGACAGAAAAGCGGAGACGGAGAGACGGAGACGGAGAGGCGGAGAGACAGAGACGGAGAGACGGAGATGGATGGACGAATACAAAGAGACGGAGACGAAATGACAGAATCGGAGAGATAGAGAAGGAGACACGGAGAGGAAGAGATAGATTCGGAGAGTCGCAGAGCCGAAGATAGGTAGACGGAGACGAAGGTACGGAGACAGAGGGATGAAGAGTTGCAAAGGCGGATATGGGAAGGTAGGAACAAAGAGACGAAAACGATGAAAGAAAAAGACAGGGACGGAGACATTTAGACTGAAATGAATAGACGGAGAGGCAAACTTGGAGAGACGAAGGCGAATAAACGGAGATTGAGAGACGGAGACGGAGATGAAGAGTCGAAAACAGACAGACGGAGACGGAATAATAAATAAAAAAAACGGAGTGACACAGATGATGAGACTGAGACGAAAAGACGAAGATGGAGACAAAGACGGAGATATTGAAATGGAATAACGGAGACAGATAGACGGAAGGACGGAGACAAAGAGATGGTGGCGCTCAGACCTAGACGAAGAGACGGAGATGCATGATCGGAGACGAAAACGGAACGCCGTAGATAGAGGGACGGAGATGGAGAGTTAGAAACATACGTACGACGGAAACACCAATACGAAAAAATAGAAACGGAAAGACAGACATAGATGGACGGAGTCAAAAAGATGGAGACGTATAGCTGGAGACGCATGAGCTTACCAGAGGCGGAGGGACAGCGACCTAGTGTCGAAGACGAAGAGATGGAGATTAAGAGACGGAGACACTGCAACTGAAACGGAGACGGAGAGACAGAGATACAGAGAGACAAGGAGTCGGAAAAATGAAAAGACGGAGAATGAAGAGACGTTGTCGGCCAGATAGAGACGGAGAAACGTAGACAGAAAAATCAAGACAGATAGCGGAAGATGCAGAAACAGAGACAGAGTGACAGAGACGGAGAGATGGAGAGACAAAGACGGAGAGATGGAGAGACAAAGACGGAG
Source organism: Anastatus disparis (assembly GCA_017163975.1). NCBI lineage: Eukaryota > Metazoa > Arthropoda > Insecta > Hymenoptera > Eupelmidae > Anastatus > Anastatus disparis. Next base: position 151,249 of record JAFFSR010000396.1, on the reverse strand, counting down.
TGACAGAGACAGCGAGAGAAAGAGATGGAGAGACGAAGGGACGGAGAGACAAAAAGATGACGACGGAGTCGGTAAGCCGTAAACTGAGGGACGGGAAGACGGTGATGGAGGGACTGGGAGACTAAGACAGACAGAGATGGGAAACGGAGACGAAGAGTCGAAAACAGACGGACAACGAGCTGACGGAAGTGGGAAAATAAAAAAAAGAGACGGATGCCGAATGACGAAGTCAAAACGTCGAAGGCGGGGAGATGCAGACAGATGAAAAAAGATAGGGGGACGAAAATGGAGATATGAAAACAGTCAGACGAAGGTGTAGTGTCGGAGATGGAGAGATGGAGATAGATAGACGTGGACGCAGAATCGGAGATAGAGACGCAAAGACAAAAGTGGAGAAACGGAGACGGGAAGACGTATGGACGTAAATGGAGAGATGGCGAGGAAGAGACAGAAACGGAGAAATAGAGACGAAGACACGAAAAAAGAGTGGTAGAGATGGAGTTACGAAGAGAAGAAGATAGATAGATGGAGAAGCAAAAACGGAAACAGAGAGACGAAAAGTCGCAAAGATGGAGATGGATGGACGGAGACGGAGAGGCAGAGGAATGAACACGGAGAGACGGAAAGACGGAGACAAAGAAACGGAGACGAAGACACGAAAATATGTAGACGATGACGCAGAAACAGAGATGAGGGCGCAGAGACGGAATCGGAGAGACGGAGACGGAAAGACGGAGACCAGGAGACAGAGGCGAAGAGACAAATACGGAGAGACGAAGACGAAGTGACAAAGACGGAGAGACGAAAACGAAGAGACAAAAACACATAGCCGGAGACGCAGAAACAGAGACGCAGAGATGGAGAGACGGAAGTGAAGAGACGGAGGCAAAAAGACATGGAGATGGAAAAAATAGCTGGGGACGCATAAAGGGACCAGAGACGGAGAGACGAAGGCAGAGAGACGGAGACAAAGGGACGAAGACAAAAAGTCGGAAGCAGACAGACTGAGACGGAGACAAAAAGCCTTGGAGAGCCTGAGGGAACGGAGAGTCAAAAACAGTCAGTCAACAACTAGACGAAGACAAAACAATAGAAAAAAAGAGGTGGAGGACGAAGAAATAAAGAGGAAGAAACGGAGCAAAAAAGGCGGGGACAGATGGACGGAGACGAAGAAAAGGAGACGCAGAGACGGAGATGGAGAAACAGAGGCAGATAGATGGAAACAGAGATACGAAGATACGGAGAGGGAGGGCCAAAGACTGAGCGACAGAGACAAAGGGACAGGGATGCGGAGACGAAAGGACGGAAACGGAAAAATGGAGAAGAATAAAATGGAGACGCAAAGGCGGGAACAGATAGCCAAAAATGCAGAAATGGAGTGACCAAGTTAAAGAGTGAAAGACAAAACGACGGAGACAAAGAGAGGAAGATACGAAGATGGAGAGACGGAGATGGAGACACGCAGACGGAGAGACGGAGATGGAGAGACGAAGACGGAGAGACGGAGACGCAGACACGAAGACAGATAGACGGAAACGGAGAGAAAGTGATGAAGACGGTATGACGGGGACGAAGACAAGGAGACGGAGCGACAGAGGCGGAAAAACAGAGACAGATAACCGGAGGGGCTATTCAATTGGCGATACATATGTACGTATCGCACCGTACGTACGTACGAGCGGACGTAAGTTGATAGCCCTACAAAGACGAGTTCGCGCGCGCAACGAACGGCTATTCCAACAATCCAAACCTTAAGTCTACGTCTTCATTTAAATACAACTATGCCCAAATGATTTTTACTGTGCGTAGTATTATTCTAAAGATAGGCATTATTATTATTATGATAATTATTAATAATATTATTATTATCATAATAGTTATTAGCAGCTATTCGCATTTATAAAAATTATTAAACTTTTTATACGTATCTAAAATTTTTGTCATAGTAATAATTAATTTAAATAATTGCTTGATTATAAGTAGTTATAGGGGCACTATGGACCGTCAAAACAAACCCCCACTCCACCACCCCAAATGTTACTGACCGGTGGGTCAATGACCTCTGAGAAAGTGAAGTAGGGGCTTGTTAGGCATGATACCCGAACAACTAAATATTTAAAAATTTTAAATATTTTAATATGTAACATGATACTTTTTGATTATTAAAATTTATATTGAATCATAAAATATTAATTTAAAAGATTTCAATTTGCAACTAAATACTTTTAAATACTAAAATAATAAAAATTTTATATTGAATTGTGAAATATATAATTTGTAATATTACTGTGTGTATGAAGGTTGAGGAATTGGTAATGAACGAGGTAAATGAAATACTCACGTTTTAAAGTTTAACAATATTTATTATTAATAATAAAACATTACAACGTAGCATTCATATAATTAACTAGTGTGTACATATGATAAATAATAAATTCGTGTATGATTATAAACAAATCTTCTTTTCCTAAAATTAGATTATTCTTTTTTAATAATTCGATGAGATCATTTACAAAATTATCATTAAAACTAGACATTGTAGTTTTTATATCGCTAGCAGTAAAGTGTACATATTGAGATTCCTGACTTTTTTCTAGTACATTTTTCATATTTGCAACCATTTCTCGTAATATATAATCTACAGATTTTGCAACAGTATTTGAATATCTAATTCTATAATCTATACATTTTGATAAATCTTTTAAACGTTCAAACGTGACACGTTTAAATACTAGTGACCGATTAAATCGACCATATTTTTTCGGCAGTCCACCACACTCCTCTCCTTCTGGTTATGCGTCATTGGGTACCAATTCAAAAGCTCTCTCGTGAAAACTAATCATAAAACGGATAGTGTATCCTGGAATAGATAGCCGCTGATCCAGCATAGATTCCTCATTATAGCAAGTGAAAAAATCTTCAATTTTATCAAATTCCTGCCTCAACGCCTCCCAACAGTCTAGTGACAGAGGTAGACCTTGAAAATTGGCTCCACAGAAGCGTACCACGGGTGCAAACTCCTTTTTGCCTTCGCCGCCTATATTCTCCAGGCCTACCTGCATAATTTTTCTAAAAGAGCTGTTCAGCTCATAGACCATTGGCAGAACCTGCTGCTAATAATTTTTCTTGCTATTTTGTTTCATTAAATATGCCAAGTCATTACCAAATGTCTGCTCCAGGCTCCTCTTTTGACCAGCCATCTTGGTTAGGTTTTCTTGCTTGTTACTGCTGTCACCGTCGATCACACACAACTGTGGCTAGACTAATAGGATACCACTTCTTTTATACTGTAAAAATTGGTGGGGATGTCGTAAAAAAGGTGGCGTGCAACCAATCAGAGACAGTCAAGTATCAAATTACGCATAGCAAGTTTTTTCTATAAAATTCTTTACGATAGCATCATTTTTTTGCAAATTCTGCGAGAAATTTTCCAAGAATTTCTTGAAACCCAATCCGGTAGACATATAATACAGAAACATGATACAATAATGACCACAAACATTGGAATATTCGCTTTGTAAGCGTTTATTATTCCATCTAAATTTTTTACAATTTTGCTGAATACGTCGTAAATGTTGTTGAATTTGTGGTGGCTTACCAAGACTATCAAAGTACACACCTGTGCCATACTTATCAACGTATATGGCAACCCAGTGCGCACCACACTGGTTATAATTTTGCGTATTAAGCACAAGCGCACAAGGTTTTACCCACATCAGAGGAATCCGATCCGCTGGATAAACGCCTACTGTGTGAAACTTGATCCTCATCAGATATCGAACAATCTCTTTTGAATTCATTGCGGAGAATTTCGAAAAATTCTTCCACAATCAGCGATTTTACGCTGGGGTTAAGTTTCAGTAGCCACTGTTTCAGATTAGCAGCGTTATTTAGAGCACACACGTAATTTGAATAAGATGATTTTATCTAATGATGCATACACTGTACACTGCTGAAATTCAAATTTCTAAAAGCTGGACAATCTTGTTTTTCTAAATTTTCAATGTTACAGGTGGTGAGTTTGGAAAGTAGTTCAAGTTTTTCTTGACCTCTCACGAAAATTACACGACAATGCTTGCAAATATCTTCCAAATTTTTGTATAATCTTTTTATCCATATATCACCGTCGTACTACTCCAGACCATGATGATTCAGTGTCACCCAATTGTTCTGTCTCAAAGTATTTTTAGGTAAGCGTCTTAAATTACAAGGAGGCGCCACAATCCAATGAGCGATAAAGTTTTTATGAATAGCAAGTCGATTGTTTCCCCGTGGACACCATTATGTAATGTAACAGCCTTAACTTCTACACGTGTCAGTGGGTATTTTGCAGTAGTCTGCGACAATAGTTTTTCGTGTGCTAGTACGAGTGGAGGATTTAATCTTACTCGACGCACAAAAAGCGTAGCCTCTGTAATATTTACTGTGAAAGCACCAGCGGGATCCATGAGACAGAAACCATCACGAGAACGCACGAGCCTTACTCTAAATTCAACACCACCCAGTAATAATTTGTCTTGATTAAAAACATCAAAATGTAAATGGCTTAGTAAATCAATCTTTCTGTCAACCATAAGCGCTTTACGCTGGCTGAGACCTGTATTACCACCTGTGGTATCGTCCATTTTCCCTGATGTATCATCGTACCACAATCCGCTCGTTAAGTGAGACTTTTTAGCTGTTGGACCATAATTTAGTAATGTTTCAATGTAAGCTCTGTATGCATAAGCATTGTTTGGTGGTGAAACAGGTTTCTGATTGAATAGCACGTCGACTTGATTGAACAACGAATGCAAAAGATTATTTATTGGTCCAACGTTCGGATCTTTAGGTGGTTCAACACTAGTGCATGTTACACTTACACTCACACTTAACATTGTGTGAGCCAAGTCTAGATACTCAGTGTTGCCAAGGATGGTAAATTCAATTGGTGATTGGTCGTTAAGTGAAGATATCGGTTTGTACTGAACCCAGTAAGAGCCTTCAATTGCAGTCTGTGTCGAAGGTAATTCAAAAAGTGATAGTTCCGACTTGATCGACTGACAAGATTCTGTATGCAACAGCGCCATCTTGAAATTTTAATTTTCAAAAATCTCTCTAGTTACACGTGCTTTCTTATTCTGCTTCTTCTTCTTTTTCGCAACTTTATCACTTTTCGAGCGTTTAGCCGCTGAGGTGTTTGTAGTGCCAGGTGCACTCGACGACTGAGTTGATGATGTCTCGTTCTTCTTTTTGTATTCTGATTTCTCCCCTTTTTTCATGTTTGACTCACCCAAGAGCAATTTGTCCAGAACAACGTTAGCTTTTCTTTTGAGATTTTTACCACTCTCGCGAATGCGCTGTTTGGTCGCCTCTTTGACCGGTCTGCCACCTAGAGTGACATCATCTAAGATATTTTTACCCGCTCAGAGAGCCTCCTTATCGACCACTTTTGCACCTTGTTTGATCTTCGGTATAGCTGCTCGGAAGAGACCTTTCAAAAAACTACCTACTCCTGCACCCTACTGGTGATAACCAAAACAAGGTTTACCAACTGTAACACACTCACCCCCACCACCAATCATTTGGTTATTGAAAAAATCTTCAAACACAGGCATTTTATCGAATGCACTTAGAGTGTAGCGTTACAGTCAGCGTACTGTAGTCGAATGGAATGGGAAATCCGTGTTCGTCTCTTATATCTATTTCTATCGACTGAAACGCTGAAGGCAGCAGTGGTAGGTACATGGGTGGTGAAAAGTTTTTAATGTCAACACCTCCGTAAACGTAGTCACGCAAATGAAGCAAGACTATACGTAGTAAGCTCGTGCGCATGTCACCTGTTACATAAGGCTGGCAAATGTTGCTGTAAACCATGAGCACGGTTGGTAACCCTTTCACAAGATTTGCTGGACGATTACCGTCAATGTAGTGTTCTTTATTACCTTTGCAAGAGAAAATTGGTACATTTTCCAAACCTAAAATTCTAAGTAATTTTTGCGATAGGGTAAACGTGTGCATATAAGTTGTACAATCTTCACCACATCGACATTTAATCTGTACATAGCGACCAGCGCGGATTTCAAAATATAAATGATTTTTCACATTCTCGAGATTATTTATTTGTTCTAAGAGACTTTCAATGTCACGGTAAACACCAGGTTTAACGCGAGCAAACACCTCGGCCTTCTGTTGAGTCTCCTCCTCTGTTTCTCGCAAAACATTCGCCTCGTCACGTTTGGATGTTTTAACAGAAATCACCCCCTCACGCTCTACCATTGATATACGCTGAAATGTGAGAGGTATTTGAATTTCCGTGAGTCCTACACACCAGTCGCCATGAAGATGAACATTTTGTGATAATTGTGTTGTAAAATGCGTTACCACATTGTGTGGAAAAACAAACTTGCTGCTGTTGCTCGGTAAAACCATGTAAAATTCATCGTTCATTGTAAATTTTTTAAATCTTTAGCTTCTATCCAAGAATTGAATTTTTCTGGGTACCCCTTCCAACTGACCAAATATTGTTTTTTCGACCCCCTACCTTTGCTCTTCAAAACCTCATCAACCTCAAACGCTTCGCTATCTAAATCTTTGCGCACTCTGCTCAACTGTTCTTCGTAAAAATATCCGTCAATTTTTTCTTCATCAAGATCTGTCAAAATATAGACGGGTGGTTGTTGTCTTGTGTCGACTCTTATAATTTTAAACAGCTCCAGAGTCCAGCCACCCTCGTATGCTTCCCTAAAGGCCGTCTTGGCATGACTGACACGAACCAGATCGCCAACGCTGTATTTAGCTACTCAAAACGGCTGTTTTTCGCTGTAACGCAACGTCAAATTTTGACGTACCACATGAGCATTATATGAGTTGACTTTGGAAGGGAGCATTTTTATGGCACTGTGCCACGACTCGTTGTAGCACGTCACAATTTTTTGCAAAACATCTATATAACGTCTTGTGCGCAAATGAGTAAAGTATCGCCAGATACGACCTTTGAGAGTTCGAATAAAGCGTTCGGCAATGGCTGCCTTTATATCAGGGTTTCTGACGACTTAATAGGTAATATGTCTCTTTTTTAGCACCTCTTGCACCTCTCGACCGATAAACTCTTTACCTTTATCAGTCTGTAGATAAATAGGATGTCTATCATTACATCGTGATAAAATTTTGTCTAATGCTGCAGCGACGCTCCGACTGGTTTTGTCGAGAAGAGGCTCTGCCCAGGCAAACTTTGAAAGTGCATCAATGACAATGAGAATATAGCTGTACCCATCATTGTAGGTTTTAAGTGATCTAAATTCTGCCAAGTCAGCTCCCTACACTTCAAAGGGGCTAAAAACGTTGTAATGTCGACGAGGAAAACGATGTCTCACGAGTTTGTGTAAGGTATGTGCATCCTGACTCTCCAACCATTTGGCAATGGTATTGTTATCAAATTTTTTGGGTTTCGCATGTTTCAGTAGATGAGCACCAGCGTACGCTGATGGTGCAGAAAGATTATAGTAATAATGCTCAAGATCGTCCGGCTTTTTCGCCTCCTTCCTCTTTTTCTCCTTCTTTTTTTTTCATTGCTCCTCCTCCTCCCCTTCTTACAAACTAGCTTTTTCTCTCTCTTTTGCTGTCTTTTGAATGTATTTTTAATGCGTTTCAAAAATTTATCAAACGCAATTTTGCTGACCATGCACAAAACAGTAATACCAGCAGCATTCTTTTCATTATCATCCGCAGTCTCCGAGAGCATGCGTAAAAATGCTTGTTCAGCCAGCAGTCTGTCGGCTTTTATATGATTCGTTATTTTTTTATTTGAATATGAAATATCGTGCTCTAGACAGGCATTGTCAAGAGGATTTTCTCCTCTCTGACCACGTCTGAGACGCTTTCCGAGATGCGTGCCAGGGCCGAGAAACTGGTAGCCTGGTAGATGCATTTCAAAGGGTACAACTGAAATCAATCGGTCTAAAAAAGTACCAGTTTTCTCCCCCTGCTCCTCCTCCTTCCCCTCCATCACTTTCTTTCATGCTTTCACATACGGTCCCATTTTAGCTGTTCGAGGCGACTCTTTTTTACAGGGGTTGATGGCGTAGCTGCCAACTCGCTACCAACTTTTTTACGCTTTTTCGCACTCTCAACTTCTTTCTCCTTTACACTCGTTAGACCAGTAGCTGTTGAAGAATAATAACCTTCGTTTTCTGACGACGACGATGACAGCGGTGAATCAGGGCTATGAGATGCAATCGTACGCCACAGTCGATCGTTACCAATGAATTCTCGAGGTATGCTAACTTATCGAAAGACGCGTGCAAACTGTTTGTATCCGCGCGGTGGCGGCCTTTTTCTACTTCTCATAGCTTCGATCATTAAATCGACAATATTAGCACCCTCGACAACAGCGCCATCTAGCTTGATTATACCACGACTATCCCATTCATATTACCAGCTTGCCGCAAATATCTAATGAGATGTCTAGCATTGCTTCGAAATTTCTGCGGTACCGACTGGACAAGTTGTTCGTCGTCGATTTCGTCATTATTGTCTGTACCCATCGTCGTTTCCGTTTCTAATAATGTTGTCTCGTTTGGACGTATTATACCCCTATTTTCATCCTTCTCCTCCTCTTTTAGATGCAAGTAGCGCTGCAAGATTTGTTGATATTGCAGAGATTTTTGACGTTCATCACCCGTAGAATGTAAAATTTTACTCATTTCTTCGTCAAGGCGTGTCGTGGCTGTACCAGGTGTTTGGACACTGGATGGTGGTGTTGTATGATTGGTAGTTGGTACGTCGTGCTGCTGCTGCAGCCGCTGTTGCTCCAAGCACTCTTGCGGTACTAAAATCATTTTTCTTGCATACTTCATGCCGATAAAACAGGTTTCACAATTAGCCGTAGTAAATATGCTGATTTTACCACCAATTTCCTTTTCACCTCCAAAATACCCGGTTTAGCGAGTTTTCGCAACAGTGGTGCGACTTTTCGTAATTGTTTCTTATAATACTTGCTGAGAGGAATATTTCCACGTAAAATGTTCAAGGCACACTCGCAAATGTACGTTATAAGTTTGGAATTTGCTTTGCGTAATATGGCCTTGAGTTAAGAAAGTTCGATTTTACACAAAACATGTAGCTGAGTCCAGTACTTTTCTGGAATTGGTCTGCTGCTGCTACGACTACGTCTTACCGGCTCCATTACAATCGCACGACTGGTACATTATTCGAGCGAGCACCAGCTGTTATGGGTTTGCAACGAGGCACATAAACGTACTGATGTTTGTCGAACGGAAATATACAAGTACGAAATCTCACGTTTTCAGCCGTACCCTGTTTCAGATCTATAAACAAATAGCCGTGTGGTTGTGCTGTGGCATCGGGATATGCCTCTTGCAAAAAACGAGGCTTCTCGGGATAGACTTGGCGCGCCAGATGATTTATTTGCGCTCGATCGCGCGGATTATTTAATACCACGATGTAATTAGAGTTTAAAGAAATTTCTCGCTGACCTTGATGGCAGAGATTTTGCGAGATAAAGATGACGCTTAAGTTATTGTGATGACTGCCTTTGGTAAAGAGATTTACTACAGCTCTGTTGGACGATTCTCTCATCAGATCGTCGAGAATCAAGAGTTTTGCTCGTGGATCATTGGCATAGTCTTCGCTCTTTGGTAAACCCTCGTGAAATTCAATACCCTTGGCCAACTTCTTGTAAATTGGCTGCCACTCGGTATAGTACAAGAGTATACGCTCGAATCGTGTATCACTCATGCGATCAATGTGATGCACAGAACTCTATACGAATACTGTTTTACCACACGAGCTGGGTCCACAAATCATCAAAGTCCACGGATACACCCACCTGCAAACGTCCATGATACCGCTGCTGCTAAACTTCTATTACTAACCTCATCAAATCCTCGAACCACTCTACATATACAATCATTAAGAGTGATGAGCAAGAGTGTGGGTTGGCGGCGGCGCGCGCGCATGTGCGAGCAGTATCGTGCTGGCGCTAGCTAATCGTTTAGCTGATTAGCCATATAGCTGTCTGACGCCAGCATTATTCCGCTCTTAAGCTATATGGCTGAAAGAGCCAAATAAGTATTAATCACCTACTTATAATTAATACCCCTACCCCACCACCACCATCACCACCACCATTTATAGTATAAAATTAAAAGCGTTGGTAAACGGTCAGTGCTGGTTAGTCTTGAAAAAGTGCTGCTATCGTGAGCAATAACCAAGAAATTGAAAAAGGTAATAAATTTTTATCAAAGAATTAATCAGATTTAAATTTTTGATTTTCAACAAAAATTACAGTGAACGGTGAATCAAACAAAACAAGTGCATTTCAAAGATGGTAAGCCGGAAATTCATGTGATACGCGTGTGGGACTATGCGAGTCGTACAGCGGGACGTGGAGAGTGGGAGCAAGCGGCTCGTGATAGAGAAAGATTCAGAATGAGGGTGGAAAGGATGCAGATTATTCTGGAACTGGATTCAACGGTTCATGCCAATTTCGTGTTTTATTATCGATATACGTCTTCATACTTTCGTTCTGTGAGTACTCATGATCAAAATCACATCCCCTCTTTTCTATTAGTTGATAACCGTGGCTTCTTATCTTTTCGGATATTCGCGCGGTTCTCTCGAAACGTTCGTCCATATTTTCACCGTTTACGAGGCGTGAGTCACGGTTCACTGTGTAACACCATACACAGCCATGTCAATAACACCCGTGGAATTCTAAAACAATTTTCGTATCGTTTTCAAGTTCGCAGTATCCATCCACTAGAGGGCCCTCGGGAAGTCTCTTTTCTCGAGCTCGGACAGTATACCGAATTTGATGATTCAGCACATTTTTTATCCAACACAGCCACCGCATCGCCTTCATAGACTGCTTGTTTGCTTGTCTATAACCACCCTGAGGTATGATTCCTATAGTGTCTTTCTGTAAAAAATTTTTTCTATATACACGCATACAAGATGATGCGATGGTGGCGCACTCTACGAATGGATCTGTATTACCATATTCTATGAAATTTTGAAATTAAATTTTAAATATTAAATTTTCAAATAAATTCATTCATTAGTTTTTAAAAATTTTAGTGTTCCAATATTTATATATGGTCAATGCCCCAATCGCTACTCACGAACCTATTACGAGCTACTCATTATTAAAAATTTTTTGGTATCTAAATAACATTGAGCGGTTAGTAATAGGTTCGTGAGTAGCGATTGGGACATTGACCATATTAAAATTTTTAGATTTTGTACAAGAAATCTAAAATTCTGAGAAATTAATAAATTAATTTATTTTAAAATTTAATTGAATAATCTTTATGGTACATATTACAAACTAAAGCATTTATTTTCTTAAAAATATGCAATAAAATAAAAAGATAGTAAATACTTATGAGTATAGGTGTAGTGTCCATTTTACATCTCCTCAAATCAACCTGTATTCTCTCTGTACCTGGTGATTCAGATGAAATCATCGTATTAAGTGTATTCTGCTCGTTATTATTGATCGCCATTGATGACTGTCTCTCATCATCACCCCACCAAGAGCAACCAGGCATTGGTTCAAAAGATGGTGGCGCTGCTGTATTATTATTTACCCCCTCCACCGCAAAGTTTGGGGTAGTTTCAGAGACATTTATGACTTCTCTTACCTCTTCGGGAGGTGGTAGTAGCACAAGATCTCTCGAATCAGATACATCTTCTTCTTCGGTCAGAAGCCTTATCAACAGTCCATCCCCACTACTGTCCTCCATCATATTTTGCAGGTCTGTAAAATTTATGTCAAATCTGCTTAGTTGCACTATTTTTAACAAAAAAGTCTTATTCCGCGAAATTCTGTGATCATAAACAAAAAGTTTATTGGTTATTGATTATTGATCCGAAACTGATATTTTCTTGCAAATCATGTTTTCAGATTTATTATTTTATTCACAACAAAAAAGTATTTTATAGCGAAATTCTACGATCGTAAAGAAAAAAGATACAAGTTTTTAAACGGTAAAAGAAATTATGAATAACTTACCTTTAATAACACGGCGATGTAACATGAGAAGCCTGACTTGTGACGCATCTTGTATCCCTCTGCTTTTAATACAACGACCAGCAATGTCAAGTATTTCATTATCGTTAAAAATACCTCGCTTAAACATATAAGCTAAGGTACGTAGTCCGCAAAGTCCTAAGATAAATTAAATTTTTTTCAATAATTCATTATTGGCGCAAATATTTAGACTTTTGCGCCATGAATTATTGCAAAATAATTTTATTTGCGGCTTCCGAACTAATGCTATATTAACAATATTTATCAAGACTTTAAGTAAATTTTTTTTTACCATCTTGCTTTGTGTTGATCTTCTTCTCTGGAACGTTGAACTTTAACTGTTAATCAGACCTGTCAATCTTCGTGTATTTATAGTACGATTTAGACATGAATTTAAAAGTAGGGATGATCGGTGACGAAGGGGTAGTATGTGCGCCACATTTAATATTTCAAGAATCATCTTAATTTGATATTTAAATCCGCCAACACATGTAAAATAATATCAGTTTGGCGCGAATCGTGGACCGGTGTGCATGTAAGTATAAATCAGAATGCATATAATTCACCATCATTTCGCTTACGAGTAGGCGGGAATTTTTTCATGTAACGCGATCACACTTGGGCGTGTTCTATACCGTCCACCTAGCTAGTGTGTGTCTTAAGTAAAGAGGCGTTAATTGCTCAACCTACATCATTCGTACTGAAATAATTTGTATATATTTACATATATTCTGCATATAATTAATACTTATTTGGATATATGTATATATTTACATATATTTAGTATAAGTAGACTAACTACATAACATTTTATTTAAATTATAATAATATATATATATATAGTTATTGTAAAAGATATGAATGTTATGCTCTTCTACTTTCTGCTATCCTGATACTTTTTATTATTTTTTCGTAATAATCTCTTGTTTTTTACATAAAAATTGAATTTCAATACATTTATCATTTGCATATGGATAACGCATTGTATGTTATTTGTACATAAACATTGTATAAGTAATACACTTACTCATTACCATGTATACTTTTATGACATTGTAGATCATATTCAGTTAAATATCTTGAGGTCTTATTAAATTTCTATTGTTATGGTATATATATATATATATATATGTACATATATATATATATACATGTATACGAGTTTGTGTGTGTGTGTGTGTGTGTGTGTGTGTGTGTGTGTGTGTGTGTGTGTGTGTGTGTGTGTGTGTGTGTGTGTGTGCGCGCGCGTGTGAGTGTGTGTGTGTGAACGCACATTTATTTATGACTTCTATATATATATATATATGTCTGTCTGTCTGTCTCTCTCTCTCTCTCTCTCTCTCTCTCTTTCTTAAAGTTTATTTTACTTATATATTTGCTTGATTTCTCTTTTCTTTTTTACTGTTTATTATTATTATTTGCTTTATATTAATTTTATTATTCTAATGTATTAATCTAATTAATTGTACAACATAATGTACATATAATAAATTTGGTTATCTATCTATCTATCTTTCTCTCTCTCTCTCTCTCTCTCTCTCTCTCTATATATATATATATATATATATATATATATATATATGTAGGAACTCTACTGTCTATATAACTTAATGTTAAGTTAATGTTATACTTTCTTTTGCCTTCTGCTCTCCTGATACTTTTTTTATCATTTTAATATTATTAATTCCCGATAATTATTGATTTTTATAAATTTAAATTTATTTTAAATGCAACAAGTTTATTACATGTAATGTTTTAAATCTAGATCATTCTTATTTGCATATGAGTATGCAAATTAAGTTTATATATATATATATATATATATATATATATATAGATATACATATATATATATATATATATATACATATATATATATATACATATATATATATATAGAGGAACTTGACTGTCTATCTAATCTTAAGTTGATGTTATACTTTCTTTTGCCTTCTATTCTCCTGATACTTTTTTATCATTTTAATATCGTTAATTCCCGATAATTATTGGTTTTTATAAATTTAAATTTATTTTAAATGCAAGGGAACTTTACTGTCTATCTAATGCTATACTTTTTATCATATTAATATCGTTAATAACCGATAGTTAATAGATTTTTTAAAATTAAATTCAATTTAACGTAATAGCTTTATTACGTGTAATGTTTTAAATTTTATCATTATTTTCAAGTGAATATACGAATTAAATTCATTCCAAAGTCTTGTGAGTTTATTCTTGTAAACCACAGATAAAGATTTTGTAATTTTACAAAATCAGCGACCTTGGGTCTTCTTTATTAAATTCTTTTCTCACACTACGTTAGGGTTATTTTAGACAAATCATCACTGTACACCCGAGTTAGTGATAGAATAAAAACTTTTTCTATAGATTGGGGTATCATGTGTTTTCTCTAATATCAATTTTGCGTCTTAAATTTGTAATATAATTCTTAATTTTAACTTTACTGTAGAATATGATTCTTAAAACTGCAGTTCGAATCTTTTCTACGAGGAAAAAAGTGTCAAATTATTAATTTTACCGTGCAAACTTGAAAATATTTTTAAGCATTTGGGGTGGGAATTATACTTTTTATGATCGTGGACTTGGAGCCGCGATCAGTCCTCGATAAGTCGACAATCTGTATTAATCAAAAAGAAAAATGTTCAATCAACCACCATCGCCGATCGTCATCGACGACGACGACGAAGTTCAAGTACTGGACGACGATGTCCAGGTACTTGAGAACTCGGTGAATATAGCACCACTCGTAAATTTTATTAATTACGGGGTAGCTAATGTTTTTGTGCCCAATTACTGGGTGGTATTGGACAATCCAGTGAACGAAGTGGTGAACGATGTGATAGTGCAAAATGAGGTAGAAGAAGGTGGAGCAGTGATGCAGCAAAATAAGGTAGAAGAAGACAGAGAAGTGATGCTGCTAAATGAGATTGAAGAAGGCAGAGAAGTGTTGGCACAAAATGAGATAGCAGAAGGCAGAGAAGAAATGGAAAATAATAATCTAGAAGAAGAAGGAAACAACGACTCAGGATACGAGTCCAATGAAGATGAAGTTGATTCTGATTATGCTCTACAGGCGATGGAGATAGAAGAAGAAGATGAGGAGGATGAAGAAGAAGATTAGGCCGAACTGGTACAACGCTACCATAGGTGTCGAGCAGATGAGGCTCGTCAACACCATGTGCTTGGTGTAGTACGCCTCTATTGGCGTGCACGTATTGCAAAATTACGTTTAGAGAGAAAGCGTAGTTTACGACGTCTACAACGGGATTTAAGGAGAGTAAGAGAGCAACGACAAGAATTGGAGCGGATAATACCTCGATCTCATCGTCGCGCGGATCCTACATTAGAACGCCCACGTAGAGGTCATGATGTGTGCTGGGGCTGTGAGAAGCCCTTTTATGGACAGAGTGTCCGTCTGTGGCAAAGGTGTGATTCGTGCGGCTTGTGGCTTTGCCCGGATTGTGCGCTGGATCCGGTGCACTGCCAAAATGATATTATAATTTAAGTGTGAGTTTTAGTTTTATAAATTTATGAATTTTAATGTTTATACATAAAATGTAAAAATATTATTTTTAATTTTGTGTGTAAAATTTATGAGTCTTAATGTGCGTGTGAGAGTGTGTGTGTGTGTGTGTGTGTGTGTGTGTGTGTGTGTGTGTGTGTGTGTGTGTGTGTATGTGTGTGCGTATATCGAGGTAAATGAATAAATAAAGATATACTATTTATCTTAGTGTCTGCGAGAAAAACAAAAAATTTTTGAATATAAAAATAACAAACAATAAATAAACTTTTATAGACTGTAAGTGGACTAGTGTTTATATATATGTTAATATATAATATATATGTAATTATAATATTAATTTTATATAAATTGTATATGCGTGTTAGTGTGTGTATGTGTGTGAAGTAATAAAATATTCCTTATTTAAAAATTTTTATTGTGTATGTGTGTATGTGTGTGAAATAAAAATAAATAAAATTCTATTAATCTTAGTGTTTGTGAAAATAACAAAAAATTTTTGAATATAAAAATAATAAACAATAAATAAACTTTAATAGACTGTAAGTGAACTAGTGTTTATATATATGTTAATATATAATATATATATGTAATTGTAATCTTAATTTTATATAAATTGTATATGCGTGTTAGTGTGTGTATGTGCGTGAAGTAATAAAATATTCCTTATTTGAAAATTTTTATTGTGTGTGTGTGTGTGTGTGAAATAAAAATTAATAAAATTCTAAATATTGTGTATTTATTTAATAATATATTTATTTATTTAAATTCAGGGGTACCATGAACCGTCATAACAAGCCCCTACTTCGCCTTCTCAGAGGTTATTGACCTAGTGGTCAGTAACCTTTGAGGTGGTGGAGTGGGGGTTTGTTGTGACGGCCCATGGTGCCCCTATAACTACTATTATAAATTAATTATTTAAATAATTTAAGTAATAACTTTTTAAAAAATTTCTAATGTTTTAAAAGTTGACACAACAAATAAGTTATTTTAATTATCTTTACAATATTAAATTTTCAAATAAAAAGATTAAAATTAATTAACAAAAAAAATTATTGTATAAATAAAAATTAAACATTATTTAAGAATTTTTATTTTTTAGAATATAAGATCAGAACTTAGAATATAATATTACAGATGTTTACAATGTAAGATAACGAAATGTTAAAAATATATTTTTCAATATGTTGAATTGATTGAATATCGTAGAAACATATGAATATAATAAATAATTGAAAGGATATTTTATTTTATTTTGATCCAATTTGCACATCATTTCATTTATGATTTATGTTAATAAATTTTCATTTTTTAATCAAAGTTTGAATATCGAAAATATAATTAGAATAACTTATTTAATCTGTTAACTTTTAAAACACTTAAAATTTATTAAAAAAGTTTCTCAAAATACAATAAATTTTTAATAATAATATTCTTATCATTATTATTATTTTATTTATTTAATTAATTGATTTATAATTAAACTTTTTTTTACAAATTTGAAATTTTTTAAAAGTTAACACAACAAATAAGTTATTTTAATTATCTTTATAATATTCAGTTTTTAAAAAAATTAAAATTATAATTAACATGAAACATAGATGAAATGATGTGCACATATGATCGAAAGTTATAGAAAGACATGTTTATAAATTTTTTTCACAATTGTTACAAATTATTTTTAATGAATTTGATATTTCTTCAAAAGTTGTAAATATTTCTGAGCAGATGTTAAACATGTCAGTCGCACTATCTTGTATTTTTTTATCTAAAAATAAAATTCACACTTCCATGAGTTTCGTGATAAAAACTATAACAAAGATTAAAATAATTACTAATCATACATGTACTTTCATCAGTTTCTTTGACACCTACTTCAGGTCTTAAAGCTAACCTATTCCTATGTTTTCGTCCCATAATATCAACTACCCTTTCTAATCTGCTATTTTTTTGAAATATATTTGCTTTCAAGACTGCTCTATATGCTGATCAGAACGCAACCGCTAGCAAATTCGTTTTTTTGTTAATACTTAAATATTGAGGTATTTTAAACTCCTCAAACATGTTTCCTCGCGTCCAATAAATTCATCATTTTATTTAGAAAGAAAATTTAATATAAAAATTCAATAAATAAAGCTGTAGTTTGTAGAGAAAAATATTTATTAGTTCATATAATCACTTAATAAACCTTATGAATTCCTACTCCGGTGTATCAATCGTAAAATAATTATCTGAATAGTAATAAGTGTTATAAATTTTACATTTTACAAAAAAAGTTAATTGAACTAATAAACATAAATAAAATACTAATAAAAGAGATTCTAAAAATAAAAAACATTAACAACTATCTGTTGTTATTGAACTATCTGTTTTTTACTTTGTTTCTACCACATATTGTATGACGGCGTTATATTAATAATTTTTTAAAAATTATTAGTTAATAAATGCTTTATATAAATAATATTCAAAATGTCTTTTTTGTTTGCGTAAAAAATACATTTAATATATTATACAAGTTTTAATATATTATATTATTATTATAACTTATAATTTATTAAAGTTATTCAAAAATTTTTACTACTACAAAAGACAAGGAATGGGTTAGCTTTAAGACCTGAAGTGGGTGTTAAAGAAACTGATGAAAGTACATGTATGATTAGTAATTATTTTAATCTTTGTTATAGTTTTTATCACGAAACTCATGGAAGTGTGAATTTTATTTTCAGATAACAAAATACAAGATAGTGCGACTGACATGTTTAACATCTGCTCAGAAATACTTACAATTTTTGAAGAAATATCAAATTCATTAAAAATAATTTGTAACAATTGTGAAAAAAATTTATAACCATGTCTTTCTATAACTTTTGATCATATGTGCACATCATTTCATCTATGTTTCATGTTAATTATAATTTTAATTTTTTTAAAAACTGAATATTATAAAGATAATTAAAATAACTTATTTGTTGTGTTAACTTTTGAAAAATTTTAAATTTGTTAAAAAAAGTTTAATTATAAATCAATTAATTGAATAAATAAAATAATAATAATGATAAGAATATTATTATTAAAAATTTATTGTATTTTGAGAAACTTTTTTAATAAATTTTAAGTGTTTTAAAAGTTAACACATTAAATAAGTTATTCTAATTATCTTTTTGATATTCAAACTTTGATTAAAAAATGAAAATTTATTAACATAAATCATAGATGAAATGATGTGCAAATTGGATCAAAATAAAATAAAATTTATTATTCATTAGTAGAGTTTAACGACAGTGTAAATGATTCCTTTAATAATGATACAAACAACTATTAACTGTCAATAATACTTTTTATTGCTGGTTAATCATACAACGTTTCAGTCATATTTTTGATGACCCTTTTCAAGTGCAAAAAATTGATTTAAATTAATTTACATAACTATGAGTAACATTCTTTTCCTGAAACATAACATATAAATACATATAATTTTTTTACTTGATAAAATTTACAAAATCAATGACAATTAAAATATCAAAGTCTCAATTATAGCCTTTCAACTCTCCAAAACCAATAATAAATATTATAAAATCCATTAAAAAACAATTTTACAATAAACATTGCTATTTAAACAATTAATAATAGAAACCATTAAGTAGTATAGGTTTCAGTCTATAGTATAAATAAGCTATAAAGAAACACGATCAAACAAGAAGCAGTGAAGTCGTTTACAACAATAGTTAAACAGAAATCATAAGGAGGATAACTTTCTGTTTAACTATTGTTGTGAACGACTTCACTGCTTCTTGTTTGATCGTGTTTCTTTATATCTTATTTATACTATAGACTGAAACCTATACTACTTAATGGTTTCTATTATTAATTGTTTAAATAGCAATGTTTATTGTAAAATTGTTTTTTAATGGATTTTATAATATTTATTATTGGTTTTGGAGAGTTGAAAGGTTATAATTGAGACTTTGATATTTTAATTGTCATTGATTTTGTAAATTTTATCAAGTAAAAAAATTATATGTATTTATATGTTATGTTTCAGGAAAAGAATGTTACTCATAGTTATGTAAATTAATTTAAATCAATTTTTTGCACTTGAAAAGGGTCATCAAAAATATGACTGAAACGTTGTATGATTAACCAGCAATAAAAAGTATTATTGACAGTTAATAGTTGTTTGTATCATTATTAAATAAAATAAAATTTACTTATGTATAGAAAAATAATAAAATATTTTTTAAGTAAAAAATAAAATAACATATCCTTTCAATTATTTATTATATTCATATGTTTCTACAATATTCAATCAATTCAACATATTAAAAAATATATTTTTAATATTTCGTTATCTTATATTGTAAACATCTGTAATATTATATTCTAAGTTCTGATCTTATCCCTTCTTAAAAAAATGATGAGCCGCCATGTTGAAGCATCTAAAGATCGAATCCTGATTGCTCGATATAGAATAGGCGCCAAAAATTAAATTTTAAAGGGTTTAGATTTTTTAAATAAATAAAAATTAATTTCTAGGCATTGTTTTCTAAATATAATAGAAGTAACTCAATTAAAATAGAATAAGAATATTTTATTTTAAACCAAGCAATATTATTTATGTATATAACCAATGTATAGTTTAATGATAAAATATAACTATAAGCACAAGCAAGGTGACTACCTTTTATTTAAAAATTCCAGTAAAATTGTAAAGACATCAAATAATATAACAATTTAGATAAGTAATTTATTCCTTTATTGCATAAGTATTGCTTAATGCAGGTACAATAAATATATATTTTTAATTGTTTTTCATTTAAAAATAAGTATAGTAATAGCAATTAATGAAGGTTTGAGGTTATGAAAGTTTTATTATTCTATATTTCTATTACTCAGATTAAAAATCATCAAAGTACTAAAAAAAAGTAATATATTTAAGTAATGTTTTAAAAATAAATTTATTGCACATTTTAATAAAAAAAATAAGGTTAGAATAAATCGAGATCAAAATTTACTGATAGCAATAGATGATACAATTGACGAACAAACTGTATGTCTATTTTTAGTGAAAATTTGAAGAATCTATTTATACGAGTGTGCTATTTCATAATATACAATACTATTTAGTTAAACTTATTATATTAAATATTAATACATAAATAAATAGAAGTATAAAATGTGTGTTTTCAGTAATTGTAGTTTGAAAATAATTTACACACTGATGAAAGTATGATTACGGTAGACAGCTTTGTTATAGATTAACATATAAAATTTGTATTACAGTTGACGAACAAGCTATATGTCTATTTTTAATGAAAATTTGAATAATTTACTTATATAAGTGAGCTATTTTATGATATACGATGAATTAATATTTAATATAATGTATTTAACTGAATAGTTTGCTTGTACGAGTGAGTTATTTTATTATATACATTACTATTTAACTAAATATTAATATATGAAATTAAAAAATGGCAAAACAATTTATGTTATAAAGTTTGAAAATAATTAACATACTGATAAAATTATAACTATAGTAAGCATCTTTTTTATAGATTTGTATATAAAATTTATATTACAGTTGACAAACAAGCAATATGACTATATTTTCAATAAAAATTTGAATATTTACTAATATAGGTGTGCTGTTTTATAATATACAATGAATTAATATTTAATATAATATATTTAACTGATTAGTTTACTTATTCAAATGGGTTATTTTATAATATACAGACATAAGCTGAAATAACTTGGGCGCCTATGCACTTTCTACTCAACTGTAGTTACTAGAGCTATCAGACCTGAGTTTCAGTCTGAAAAAAAATCAGATTGAAATGTAATTGATAATTTTTTGTTATTATAATATTAACTCATAAAACTTCTTTTTAGCTTAAATATACATTAAGGGGGCCAGATACTATTAGAATTTGAAATATATTGCTGAGATATATTGATATAAATTGATGATATTCAAAAATAACTAATTTCATATAAAAATACATTCAATTTCAAACATTTTTTAAAAACATTTTCTATATCTTGAGAATTGAAGTGGTGGTGCTCGTTGAAAGTCTGGAACAAAAAACCCTTTACCGCAAAGTTTCTTCATGAGTTTTCATTGGATTCACTTGAAATTTTATGAAGATATTCAAAATTATAGTAGAATACATATAAGTGGAGCAGATTTTGAATTCATTTATTTCTATTTATTCATCAACTTATTATTTATAATAATGATTAAAAAAATTTTTTTTCAAATAGTTTTTTTTGAAAAAATTTTTTAATTATTTGAATTTTTTATGAATGTTTTACGCTTATATGGATTCTACTATAATTTTGAATATCTCCATAAAATTTCAAGTAAATCCAATGAAAACTCATGAAGAAACCTTGGTTTTTTGTTCCAGACTTTGAACGAGCACTACCACTTCAATTCTCAAGGTATAGAAAATGTTTCAAACCAAAACATGTTTGAAATTGAATGTATTTTTATATGAAATTAGTTATTTTTAAACATCAGAGCAATTTATATCAATATATCTCAGCAATATATTTCAGCTTCTAATAGTATCTGGCCCCTTAAATTAAAAAAGTTTGATCCATGAATAGTTTTAAAAACCCTTATCTGATGCTTGAAATCCTTTTGATTAGTTAAAAACTTGATTTTGTTTATTTAATAATACTATTCAAAATGAAATAATGTTGTGTGTGTATCATGTCTTAAGATTTATGAATTATACATATATTTTAATACACTTCTACTTTCTCATAGAGAAAACATTGTATCAATAAAAAATTTTTTTCTATTTTTTTATTAATTTGTACATATTTAGACTTGTGAGTCGAAAAAAGTGGTTTCCGCCCTGTTAAAAAAAATCAGGAGAGAAATCACCTGATTTCTTAGGTGATTTATCATGCCAAAATATCATTTAATGATCTCTTACCTGATTTTTTTTTGTAGGGCAGAAAATGTCTGTATGTATGTGTGTGTGTATGTACTCATTACGTCAATTAGATCTCGAAAAGTACTCGACAGATTTCCTTCAAATTTTGCATACAATTTCCCTAGAAGAAAATTGACCATATTGTAAGCATAATTGCTGGTCAACCAATGTTAAAATGGCACTTATCTAGAAATTCTAGAAATAATTCAACCAAAATTTCTAGATAAGTGTCATTTTAACATGCGTTGACCGACAATTATGCTTAAGATATGGTCAATTTTCTTCCAGGGTTATTTTTTTGTCTAACTGGTACGGAAGCTATTGAAAACTGATTTTCTTGGCGTAGTTTTAATTTTAGAACAATTCAAAACATTTTTTTTCAATTCTAATTTTTAATTTTTTTTTTATTTTACTTTAAGTACTCGATGGATTTGCTCTAAAATTTGTTTCGAAATTATTTGCGACTACCAAAAGAAAAACTTCTGAAAACTGATTTTCTTAGCGTGGTTTTAATTTTAGATAATTTTGTAAAATTTGCAAAAAAAATTCATTTTTCTTTTATTTTACGTAAATTACTCGATAGATTTGTCCCAAAATTCGCATGCAAGTTATTCGCTATTGTCAAAAGAAAAAAATTTTTAAAAACTAATTTTCTTAGCGCAGTTTTAATTTTAGAGTATTTTGAAAATTTTGAAAAAATTTTAATTTGAAACCACTTTTTTCGACTGCCTGAGTCTAAATATATACAAATTAACGAAAAAATAGAAAAAAATTTTTTCACCGATACAATAATTTTTCTATGAGGAAGCAAAATGAAATCAAAATACTCTAACACAATGAACTCTATGAGAAAACATTACACCAAAGCACTTGGCAGCGTTTTTGTAAATGCTTAAGTTCAAATAAATGTAATAATATTTATTATTACCTATAATGCG
This sequence comes from Anastatus disparis, assembly GCA_017163975.1. Taxonomy (NCBI): domain Eukaryota; kingdom Metazoa; phylum Arthropoda; class Insecta; order Hymenoptera; family Eupelmidae; genus Anastatus; species Anastatus disparis. Next base: position 127,789 of record JAFFSR010000396.1, on the reverse strand, counting down.
GTTATGAAGTAGCTAAGTAAAGTCATTTATTTAATAGTCATTAAATATACAAAGATGAAAAAGATGCTTTTGTAATTTTAAATAATGAGGGATTTTTAAACTCTTATTACTAATAATAGTATTTAAAAATGTAATTTACTGTAATATTTAATTTAATTTAATGCTATCCAAACTAAAGATGTAACGCATATAATAATTTGTGAAAACAATTTTATATGAATGAGTTGAAACAAAATTTAATGCAAAAGTAAAAAATAAAATGTTTTTTTTGTGAAAAACTTTTTGATCTTTTATTGCAAAATTTATAGAATTTTCATACATTATTTTAAAACTCGGAAATTGATAGTGATGAAAATCATTAATGAATCAGATGAAATGTTTCTTCTAGAATATTTAAATTCTTTTAATCCTTCCAGTAAATTACATTTAAGAAAAAAATTTATTGTAATGCTTATAAGAAATATAAGTGAAGGTTCATGCAATCTCGAAAAAAGGTTCTCATGAACATATTGCTAAAATGCACTGAATCGGTAGAAAAAAAATTGCAAAGTTTGAAAAAACGCGATTTTTCAAAAAACGGCACTTTTCTGAACGATTGAGAAGCGATCAGAACCATTTGCCGCTTGGTGACGCTGCAAGAGAGAGAAGAATATAAAATATTTTTTATACACGGATTTACAATTTATTAAGACAAGTTTAAAATATTTTTGTAAAGCGAAAAATTCTGCGCATAATAGAGTCGATGTAAACATGTGTATTTTTCTTTAATGCGACAGAGAAAGTAATACCAAAGAATGATGAATACATATGCTCACGCCGGCTCTATCTCGCGCTGCATTTTTCGCTTTACAACAATATTTTAGACTTTTCAAACAAGATTAGTATCAATAATTATTCTACATATATATGGCTAGAGTTATTGACAATATTAGGGGTATATTATTGTTTCAGTAAATTGTAAATCGCTGAGTAAAAATTATTTTACATTTTTCTCTCACCTGACCGCATGCGGCAAATAGTCCCGACCGCCTTTTAATGGGTAATGCAATCATTATAAATACGGTCGCTAACTATTGTAATCTTTAAGTTTATATTTTAACAAACAATTTAAGCTATTGTGAGTTAAAATGAAATCAGTAGAAGCTGAGCTATAGGCTGTCAAAGTTTTGAAAAATCGCTTTTTTCAAACTGCGATTTTTTCTGCCGATTCAGTTCATTTTAGCAATATATTCATGAGAACCTTTTTTACTCAAAATGACCTAAAAATATCATAAATTTTTTTTTTTTCTGAAAAAACGCATTATTATAATTTGTTTATAAAAATTGTTAATAATTATAAAAATTATATCATTGTAAATGTCACGAAAGCTATTCATTAGACAATGAATATCATATTATAAACGAATATAATATTATATAAAATATAATAAAAACGTTCTTTCTAATATTTCTTGAGTTCTTGTACATTTATTAATTTAAACGTGAATTAAAAAAAATAAAACTATATATAAAACGTGTATGTATGTGTACGGAAAACAAGCCCAAAAAAAGTTTTAGTACATTGACAGACAATATCTGCAATTTATAAGTAAAATTTTAACAGACATTTGTTTGTTAAATCCTTTAAAGACATTTTGTCTGTTAAAGTAACACACATTTTTGTCTGTTAACTGGTTTTAACAGACTTTGTCTTTAATATTTTTAAATGTGAATAAACTAATAGCCACAGCTGTTTCAATTTTTCTTTATTTCTATAAGAGAAAAAACGACTTTTCTCCTCTATTTTTTAGAGATGCTTCTTATGGTGCTAAAACATAAAATTTAATAACAACTGATAACAGTTTCTTAATGATTAAAAATTTCTAAATTCATCAACAATACATTAAAAAAACATCACCTAAAATAATACATTTTAGGTGTAACAATAAAAATAAAAAATGAAACTTACAAGTATTACATATGTGGTATTACATAACTGTCAAACTATTTTTGTTTTATAAAAATATATAATAATAGATATTTCTATTAATAATAAAAATTTTCGCAAATCTTTAACATAGGTAATTTAGGTGAGTTACATTTGTACAAAGTGACTAGCAAGTGTGTTCCTTTATGTACTTGGTATTTGATTCAAGATTTTGACTCACATGAATGAATCTGATTCAATTATATTTAATCTCATTTAACAATTATTGCGTTTTATTGTAAATAATTTATTCTTGAAACCGTTTTATCAAAAAAATTAATTTCTTTTTAATAATTCAACTATGTATTTATTATATACGTTGTTTAATTTTTCAGTGTCATGTATTATTGCAATTTTCATATTTTTTAATATGTATCATTTCTGATAGCAATCTTTTTTGATAATTGCATTCAATGTCTAATATCTTTGAGGTTCCTATGTTTGTATCAAAGCTATGGCCAGAATTTTTACAGTGTGTAACCAATGCAGATTTGTCTCTATTATGTTTCAAATCACTTATATGTTGTAAATAAAGAAAAATTGAAACAGATACTGCTATTAGTTTATTCAGTTCCTTAAAAAAATTTTTAGCTGCTGTCAGCTGCTCAAGAATAATATAATTATTGATTGATGAAGAAAAGTTTTTGATCATGGTCAATTGTATGCTGCGATGTCTAGAGTTTGATCTTATATCCTACATGCCAAAGAACTAATATAAATATTGAAAATTATGTATGTGAAAAATTATATTAAAAATTTTTTTTAATTTAATTTTTTTATTTTTTGATGACGCATTAAAGGCACTTCGTACTGTTTGATTTTAAGGTTCATAATTTTAGTTTTTATTTAAAATTAATTTTTGATAGATGACCACTCATCATTTTTTTCAAAACAATAAAATTGCTACAAAAATAATTTCGTTTATTAAAATTACTTATCATGTTTATAGGTGTTATTATATCCATAGTTGACCCTGGAGTATAAATTTGTTGCGCGCTTCGCGCGCACGAATGTCGCTAGTATTCTAAAAAATAAAAATTTTTAAATAATGTTTAATTGTTATTTATACAATAATTTTTTTTGTTAATGAATTTTAATCTTTTTATTTAATAATTTAATATTGTAAAGATAATTAAATTAACTTATTTGTTGTGTCAACTTTTGAAACATTAAAAATTTTTTAAGAAGTTATTACTTAACTTATTTAAATAATTAATTTATAATTAAGCAATTATTTAAATTAATTATTACTATGACAAAAATTTTAGATACGTATAAAAAGTTTAATAATTTTTATAAATGCTAATAGCTGCTAATAACTATTATGATAATAATAATATTATTAATAATTATGATAATAATAATAATGCCTATCTTTAAAATAATACTACGCGCAGTAAAAATCATTTGGGCATATTTATATTTACATGAAAACGTAGACATAAGGTTTGGATTGTTAGAATAGCTGTTCGTTGCTCGCGCGAACTCGTCTTTGTAGGGCTACCAACTTACGTCCGCTCGTACGTACGTACGGCGCGATACGTACATATGTATCGCCAATTGAATAGCCCCTCGAGAACAAAGAAACAAAGGGACGGAGTGACGGAGATGGAGAGACGTAGACCAGGAGACAGAGACGGAGAGACGGAGACGAAGTGACTTAAACGGTAAGGGGGGGTCGGAGACGTAGTCGGGTGGATGGAGACAGAGAGACGAAGATGGAAAGACGGGGACGGAGAGACGCAGACTGAGAGTCGGAAGTAGACAGACTGAGATAAAAGAGACGCAAAGAGACGGAGACGTAAGGACGGAGATAAAGAGATGGAGATGGGGAGACAAAAACAGAAAGACGAAGACAGGGAGACTAAGACAGAGGGAAGAAGACGAAAAGACGAAGACGGAGAGACGGAGAAGAAAAGGCGTAAACGGAGGGACGGTGTTGGAGGTACGGAAACAAACAGACAGGTATGGAGAGACGAAGACAGAGAAGTAAAGCCTTGAGAGAGGGACGAAACGGAGAGTCAGCAACAGTTTAACGGCAACGAGACGAAGACAGGAAAATAGAAAAAAAGACAGAAATGCGAAGACCGAAAGATGGAGGTGGAGAGACGGAGACAGAGAGATGGAGACGGAAAAATTTATAATAAAAACGAAGTAACGGAGATGATAAGACAGAGACGAAAAGACGAAGACGGGGAGACGAAGGCGGAGAAATAGCGACGGAGATAATGCGATGGTGACGGACAGACAAAGATGAACAGACGGAGAGAAAGATGGAGCCGAGAAAAGACAGAGACGAAAGGACGGAGGGACTGAAACAGTCAGACCGAGACGCAAATTAGGAGACGGTGATAGAAAGACGGAGACAGTTGGACCATGACAGCGGGACGGAGACGGAGCTACGGAAACGGCCAGATGGAGGCGTCGTGTTGGAGATAAGGAGACGGAGACGGAGTGAATTAAACGGAAACGAAGGGCTGAGATGAAGACGGAAAACCGCAGATGGAGGGACGGAGACGGAAACGAAAAATCAAAGAGATGGAGAGACATGGACGGATAGATGGAGACAGAGAGACGGAGATGGAGAGACAGAGACATAGAGACAGAAAAATGGAGACGTATAGCTGGAGACGCATGAACTTACCAGAGGCGGAGAGACAAAGGCAGAGACACGGCGACACAGTGACGAAGACGGAGAGATGGAGATTGGGGGATGAAGACACTGCAACAAAAACGGAGACGGAGAGACAGAGATACAGAGAGACAGGGAGACGTCGTCGGTTAGATAGAGACGGAGAAACGTTGACGGAAAAACCAAGACAGATAGCGGAGGATGCAGAAACAGAGACAGAAGGATAGAGACGGAGAGATGGAGAGACAAAGACGGAGTAACGGAGACAAAGAAAGTAAGAGACAGAGAGACAAAGAAACGGAGACAAAGTCGGTGAGCCGTGAACGGAGGGACGGGGAGACGGTGACGGAGGGACAGAGACTAAGACAGATAAACGTAGATGGAAAACGGAGACGGGGAGACAGAGCCGGTGAGCCGAAAACAGACGGACAACGAGAAGACGGAAGTGAAAAAAAAGAGACAGATGCGGAATAACAAAGTCGAAACGACGAATACGGGGAGATGCAGACAAATGGAGAAAGACAGGGGGACGGAAATGGAGATATGGAAACGGACAGACGATGGTGTAGTGTTGGAGATGGAGAGACGGAGATAGATAGACGTGGACGCAGAAACGGAGATAGAGACGCAAAGACGAAAGTCGAGAGATGGAGACGGGAAGATGTAGGGACGAAAATGCAGAGACGGCGAGGAAGTGACAAAAACGGAGAAATAGAGACAAAGAGACTGAGATAAAGAGATAGTGAAGGAGTGACTAAGACGAACATTTGAAGAGGGAGATAACGAAACAAAGAGACGGAAACGGAGGGACGGAGATGTAGAGATGGAGATGTGGAGACGAAGACAGAAAGACGGGGACTGGGAGACAAAGACAGAGGGAAGTAGACTAAAAGACGAAGACGGAGAGACGGAGATGGAGAAATAGAGACGGAGATGGTGCGATGGTGACGGACAGACAAAGATGAACAGACGGAGAAAAAGATGGAGCCGAGAAGAGACAGAGACGAAAGGATGGAGGGACTAAGACAGTCAGACCGAGACGCAGAATAGGAGACGGTGATAGAAAGACGGAGATAGTTGGACCATGACGGGGGAACGGAGTCAGAGGTACGGAAACGGACAGACAGAGGCGTCGTGTTGGAGATAAAGAGACGAAGACGTAGTGACTTAAACGTAGACGGAGGGTCGGAGACGAAAACGAAGAGACGGAAACGAAGAACCGGAGACGGAGGCAAAGTGACAGAGACAAAGAGATAGAGAAGGAGGCACGGAGAGGGAGAGATAGAGACGGAGAGATGGAGAGAAAAAGACAAAGAGCTAAAGACGAATAGACAGAGACAAAGAGATTGGGACAAAGAGACGGTGACGAAGGGAAGAAGACGGAAAAGCGGAGACGGAGAGATGGAGACGGTGAGCCGTAGAGACAGAGACGGAGAGACGGAGACGAAATGACAGAAACAGAGAGATAGAGAAGGAGACACGGAGAGGAAGAGATAGATTCGGAGGGTCGCAGAGCCGAAGATAGGTAGACGGAGACGAAGGTACGGAGACAAAGGGATGAAGAGTGGCAAAGGCTGACTCGGGAAGATGGGAACAAAGAGACGAAAACGAAGAAAGAGAAAGACAGGGACGGAGACATTAAGACAGAAATGAATAGACTGAGAGGCAAACTTGGAGAGACGAAGGCGAATAAACGGAGATTGAGAGACGGAGACGGAGACGAAGAGTCGAAAACAGACAGATGGAGACGGAATAATAAATTAAAAAAACGGAGTGACACAGATGATGAGACTAAAACGAAAAGACGGAAACGGGAAGACGGAGACAGAGGGATGGAGACAAAGTCGGAGAGATTAAGATGAAAAGCCGGACACGGAGACACAGACGGTGATATTGAAATGGAAAGACTGAGACAGGTAGACGGAGGGACGGAGATAAAAGGGGTGGCGGACAGACCTAGACGAAGAGACGGAGACGCAGAATCGAAGACGAAAGCGGAACGCCGTAGATAAAGGGACGGAGATGGAGAGTTGAAAACATATGTACGACGGAAACACCAGTACGAAAAAATAGAAACAAAAAGGCAGACATAGATGGATGGAGTCGAAAAGATGGAGACGTATAGCTGGAGACGCATGAACTTACCAGAGGCGGAGAGATAAAGGCAGAGAGACGGCGACATAGTGACGAAGACAGAAAGATGGAGATTGAGAGACGGAGACACTGCAACAGAAACGGAGACGAAAAGACAGAGATACAGAGAGACAGGGAGACGGAAAAATGAAGAGACGGAGAAACGTTGTCGGCCAGATAGAGACGGAGAAACGTAGACGGAAAAACGAAGACAGATAGCGGAAGATGCAGAAACAGAGACAGAGGGACAGAGACGGACAGATATAGAGACAAAGACGGAGTGATGGAGACAGAGAGAGGAAGAGATGGAAAGACGAAGAGACAGAGAGACAAAAAAATGGAGACGAAGTTGGTAAGCCGTAAACGGAGGGACGGGGAGACGGTGACGGAGGGACTGAGAGACTAAGACAGACAGACATAGATGGGAAACGGAGATGGAGAGCCGAAAACAGACGGACAACAAGGAGACGGAAGTGAAAAAATAAAAAAAAGAGACGGATGCCGAATGACGAAGTCAAAACGACGAAGTCGGGGAGATGCAGACAGATGGAAATAGACAGGGGGACGGAATTGGAGATATGAATGATGTTTGATGAAAAAAGCTTAAAATTATTCACTTATTACGATAGTAATATGCTTTTTTGAAGTTAAATTTCGCTGACATTATATGAACGAAAAATTCATAAATTAGTAGGAATACTACCGCAAATTTATATGCGACATGATTTGTATAAATGATCTTTATGTATGGGTATCGACTACGAGTCAATCAACATATTTCATGGAGGTTGCATGAATCTTAAACAATTGTTCTTTTAAATTCTTTTGATTTCCGAGTATTCTTCGACCTAATCAAACAACCTCAGAATCTAAATCTAAAAGAATTTTCAAGTTTCATTTGACGTAGTCCCTGCTAATGCCTGTAAACTTCATAACCGGTATAGAAAATTTCAAAATTTATATATATAGATGACTTCCAGGTAGCCAGGATCACCTGGATATTGTATGATATCATCTCGATAAACGTTCATGTTATTAATAAATAATGGCTAACTTTCAAAAGATATTCTTGTAGACAATGTTTATCTTACTCGGATCATCCATGTTTAACTAGATAACATTTGCAACATCTTCAAAGTAGTTATCAAACTATAAGTAGAATTCCTAAAGTTTTTGCTGTAGATGATGTTTAAGTTGTCATTAACACCTAGGTATCCAAAGACGGCGATCGTGGGTACCACAGCATAGTAAATAACTATTTTTTAACGAGTGTCTACATCGAAAAGGTAAGGTATGTATCTATATATATATGGGTCAAAATAACATCTTTTTATAAAAGTGTGCGCATGTGGATCACCGATTTTGCTGATTTTGAGATATGTTTTAGTATTATTAAAGTTAGGAATCTGTGCAAAATTTCAGCTTTCTAAGTGCAAAACTCGCCGAAATGTGGCCTTTCAAAGGTCAAAAACTCCGCTTTTTTCGGCTGTTTTTCACTCTTTTTCAAAATTCTGCCAAGACTCGAGTTTTTAACATATTTTAATTCGGCAGGCGGCAATTTCTTCGTTTTTATGTTAATTTTAAATTTTCGTAATTATATTTTTAAAAAATTCTAATCAGGCTTCTGAAAACTCTTAGAATAAAATACTGATTTTTGACATTTTTGACAATTTTTAAACAGCTGTAACTCATTTGAATTTTGATATTTTTAAATTATCAAAATTTTGTTTTATTGGTCAAAAAGAAAGCTTTAATTTGCATTTTTAAATTTTCAAAAAGGTTTAAAATTGACGGAGATACAAAGGTTTAAAGTTTGCAAAATTTCTAAAATATACGTTTTTTTACAAAATTTAGATCATTGTAACTCTGGCCGGACAACTTCAAATTCACTAAATCTTACAAGAAAACTTTCTATAAGTCACGTAAAATGAGGCCAAATAGGCCTGGTCAATGGTATCCTACGATTTTACTATTATTTGAACCTCTCATAATTCAGTATTTTGCTTCACAAGTAAATCAATACACCCAGCTGTTGCGTCTTCTACTCATAAATGCGAAAACCTTAAAAGATTCAACAGGCTATAAATTATGAAATGAGCGATAAAAAACTTGATTTTATGCTTGAGTATAGGTCTCTAGGTAATTTAGAATAAAAGTTATAACAGTTTGAGAATTTTTTATTTCTCAAGGTATCAAATCCGTGAACGCTTACTCTAGCCGATTTTTAGATTGGTCTTAACTTTCCTATAACTTAATTTCTATGATACTTCAAGACTCTTATTGAAGCTCTAATTAAAAATTATTGCTTGTAATTTCGATATCTTTGATGAAGTATAAATGTAAGTCTGCTAACATCTAAAATAAACAACTTTCTTTTTTTCTTATAACATTATTTCGCGATGCTGTTGGCACATTAAACTTGACTAAAAAAAGTTTTATCCAAGATGATAAAACTGTAAGAGAAGACGTTCAATTTGATTTTTGGTGAATTACTAGCTGATACAAAGCCGGAGTTATAAATAAGTTGAGACCAATTTCAAAGTCGGATAAAATGAACGTTCACGGATTTATTACCTTCAGTTTATAAAAATCGTTAACTGTTTTAACTTTCGTTCTAAACCACCTAGAGACTTTCATCAAAGCTTGAATAATAGCTTTTGCTATCTACTTTAATAATTTATGACGTGTAGAATCTCCTAGGGCTCTCAAATTTTTAAAAAACGCCACAAAAGGTGAAAGTGTTGGCTTACTTGAGAAGCAATATTCTGAATTTTGAAAGGTTTATATTATAAAAAGACTGAGGAGTCGGTTGACGAATTCTTTCTAGTCTTATTTTAAAATAATTCAAATAGTTTTTTTACTAAATTATTTTACACTCCGCAATGTTTTTGATTAGATCCATGACTAAATTTATCTCATAAGAATAATCAAAAGATGTAACAAGTATAAAAAGTTTTAAAAGGTATTAAAATATAACATAATGCACTACATAATTTCGGATTTTCTTTTTAGAAATATTTTGTAAAGCAGTTTTTTTAAATTCATAAAATGACATCGATGTAGGTATAAAGGTATCAAAATATATTAAAATATGTCCGTTATAAAAATATAAATATTTTATTTGATACCAAATTTTAAAAGAGGATTAGAAGGTATTGATGTATATTTAAATGTGCAAACCCCCACTCAAAACCACTTTCTTTGATGCACACTGATATTCTCTAATATCTTTTCATAACTTTTAATAGATATTAGTACTTTCAAAATTTTCACACTGGATTGGGAAATCATTTAAATTTCTAAATAATCAAATGAAGCATAGTAACACACTTAAAGTTGGCTAGCCTTATAAATAGTTATCTAAAAATGATAAAAAATCAAGTGAATAAAGAATAAAACGAAAGCTTATGCTGAATTAAAAATATAGTTTATCCTACTATTTTAATAAACTATATTTTGAATTTTGGAAAATATTTTTTGGAATTACTATTTACTTTATGCAATATTAACTAATGCAAATTCATCATCAGCAGAGAAAATTTTAATTTTCATACGAGATTGGCCGATTGGCTCAAAATAGTGATGAATTCTAGTGTCACTAATTCTTCGAGCTGCCTGTAAGCGAGAATGAAGTTTTCGATCCCTTGCTTCAACATCTTGTTGATTAACATAAAGAAATCTATCAAATAAATTATTTATTACTATAACAAGAATAAATATCAAAACAATTATAAATTGTTAGTAACAGAATTAGTAATTTTTTTACCTTATTCCTGAAATATTATCTTGACAATAATCAAACATTTGCCTTGCAGTTTGTATTTGATTATTGATAGGTCTTTGTAATGAAGCTCTTCTTGTCAATTTCTTAACAGTGGCACCAATTCCATCACATACATTTTTGCCGTGACTTGTTGCTGAAAAATTATGAGATATAACTTTGAACCTAAAATCTTCTTCATGATGGCATAAATTGATGAAATGATTCCTAAAACATTTTTTATTTTTATAAACTAATGAACTTGGATGAAAAATAAATAATATTTTACTTTTTTCAAAATTCTATTACTTATTGATAAATAAAATTATGAAAATAAATATATATTTACTTGTTTTTGTACTGGGTAGGTGCTCCGTCTGAGAAATATATAATATTTTTTATCCAAGGAAGAAGCTCCTTGAGTTTTTCTAAAACTCTTTCTTGAAATATATTAACTGCAACCGCTGTATGTTTTGTACAATCTGATATTACACAGAAATTTAAAATCTTCAGTTCTTCAGACGCTTCATCCTTGTAATATACAGCAAAAGGGTGTACAGTGGCTTGACTATTATTATAATAATAGCCCTGAGTCGAATCTTGACAGATAAAAGCAAAATTTTCTGAAAAATCCATTAAGATCAGACAGGTGTTTTTGTCTAAATTTGATTTGCATGCTTTGAGGAATATTTTTTGATTCTCACTAACAAAATGGTGAGGCATTAATTTATAAATATTCTCTACAAGTTTATTTAAGAACTCATCACGAGGTTCTTCCAAGTCATTGAGAACTGTTTTACTAAATTGAGCTCCTTCTTTTCCTGCACTTGTCTTGATAGTTTCCCATTTTTTAAAACAGATGCAAGTGGAAAGTATTGACAAATTATCTTGCGCATTGGATAAGTATTGAAAAATTGCATTGCGCCCTGGACACATTGTACATGTTTGATGCAGCATGCAATTTTTGTTATCAATAGAGCAAACGGCTTCATCTATAAGCAGTCTATAGTTTATTTTTCTATTCCAAGCAGATAATCTTAATTTAACATTTTGATGTAACTCGCATACACAAACTGTGTGCGTTCCAGGGCTTCCAGCTGATACACTTTCTTTAGGGCGCAAAGATGCAAAGAACGAAAAACATGGTTTCTCTTCACACGTTTTCTCCTGTAACCAATTATTGTATAGATCTCTAGTATTATACATCAAAAGTCTCTTTGGTACTGGAATCGATTTAGCATTAGGAACTTTTTGCATAACACATTCCTTCATCCCACTGCATGGACGACTATTGCAATCATTTTTATAGTATTCAATGATTTCCTTTTTTACTTCATCAGGAACGCGAGTGTATAACTTTCTGGAACGTGACATTGGCCCTATGATAAAATAGAATTTTATTATATACATCATTTTATATAGATGGGGCATTTCATGTCAATTCACCTGGTCAAAAAATAAAAATCGCTGAAAATCTGGAAATATGTTATATTTGATACTCAAAGTATACAAAACAATTTTAAGAGGTCTAGGTCAAAGAGGTCAAGAGCAAGAGATCATGAAATTTTTCCCAATTCCAGAGTTGCTATCTTCTGATTGATCCGTTATATAATTGCATATAATTTTAAGTTACTCGAGTTCGTCCAGGTTCATTTTACTCATTTGGCATTAAAAAGTTGCATTATATATAGACTTTTAACTGAAATTTTCCCCATGTGGAAAATGTCTCTGTAAGCAGCTATCAAACTTTTAATTTTTCCAAAATAATGTTTTCAGTGTTATTGAAAATTTTTATTGGAAATTTTCCCTCGACACTCTTGATAATTCTTAATTATTAATATGATAATTATTTTAATATTATTATTATATTTTGAAATGTTATTATATTTTAACAATTTTAATCTCGATTCGTGCAGAATTAAGCTAAATCAATAACTGCACAACCGCATAATCAAAATCCACTCAATTAGATTAAAGGCCACTTAGTTGAAAGTCAAAGCACACTGAACAAAAAATTATTTCATTATTTTACAGTTGCATTCCAAACTGCTATTGAATTAATATTAAATTTATGGTAAATAAATTTTATTTATATCATTATATAATCTCATATTTTTTATTTTTATTTCAAGTACACAATACAAATTCGAAAGATTTTATTAAAAATTATTGTTTGCGACTCAATTTGACTGGAATCTTCTGCTTTCATAATAAAATTATATTTTCATAAATATATTTGTGAATTTAAAATTGATAACTTCAACCGTATTTATAATTTAAATTTATATCATAAAGCATTTCAAAGAATAAAAATAGAAATATTGATTAAATTAAAAATTTCAAACAATGCAATGATTTTATAATTATATTATATAAATTCTTAATTTTGCCATTAAAAAGCTACTTGTATGTGATACTTAGACTATGTCTTTCATAAAGTTTTATCACACCAATTTGGAATTTATTCTGAAATTGAACAAGACAAAGGACCTTGCTCTTGTCTGCATATTTACAAACATTGTACTAAATACACCAAGAGAATTAAAAAAATCAATAACTTTTACAGCTATTTATTAAGTATACAATTATAGATGCTGCCTCACACTCAACAGTGAACAGTATCAATAAATCTGTAAGATAAATCAGTAGGTTCTGCTGATATTTTTGGGATTATCACTTCAACCTTAGCTTATTTAAACAGAAAAATTAATTTTTATTTATAACTTAAAAGTTATCAAGCTGAATAGCTTGTTCGCTTTCTTTCTATAGATTTCTGTTGTGTATTTTAAACTTGATTGTTTAGTGTATTGTGAGTTCACAATTTTTCTATTTAATATTAATTAAATAGCAATGTGGAATGCAACTGTGAAATAATTTAATAATTCTTTGTTCAGTGTACTTTGACTTTAAACTTATAAGTAGATTTTTATTATGTGAATGTACAGTTATTAATTTAGCTTAATTCTGCATTGAATAAGATTCAAATTGTTAAAATATAATAAAATTTTAAAATATAATAACAATATCAAAATAATTATCATATTAATAATTAAGAATTATCAAGAGTGTTGAGAGCAAATTTCAAATAAAAATTTTCAATATCACTGAAAACATTATTTTTGGAAAAATTGAAAGTTCCATAGCTGCTTACAGAGAACTTTTCGCACATGAGGAAAAATTTCAGTCAAAGGTCAATATATAATGCAACTTTTTAATGCTAAATGAATAAAATGAATCTGGGCGAACTCGAGTAATTTAAAATTATATGCAAATATATAATGGACCAATCAGAAGATAGCCACTCTGGAATTGGGAAAAATTTGTACAGTTTCTACACATAATTTCCAACAAAAAATTTGTTTATACATTTTTTTCTAAGATCGTTAGTTTTTGAATAAAAAAATATCAAAGATGATAATTTAACAAAAAAATTCAAAAAATCCCAAAATTTCATGACCTTGACCTCTTGGACCTAAGCCTCTAAAAATTTTTTTTGTATATTTTGGGTATCAAATAGAAAATATTTTCAGATTTTTAGCGATTTTTATTCTTTGACCAGGTGAGTTGACATGAAATGCCACAGATACAAAATTTTCAATTTCTAAAAAATTATGATTAAATAATGCTTCTAATGTGCATTTTAAACATTGTATGGATTTTAATTACTATGATTAGTTCATTAAATTTTTTTTATAATAGTAGAAATGAAATATTGTGTATTATACTGCAATATTTGATCATTGGTTTTAATAAAAAGTTTTTGTAATAAAAAATTCTCCAGATAAATTTGAACGAAAAAATTCATTAATTATTTTAGTATTAAATTTATAATTTATTTTTATTTATGAGTATATCACAATCATTGATTACTAACACTTTCCTGTGATAACTATAAACTAGTCATTTTTTGTATTTTTTTAAGGAAACAGAACTAGATAAAATATATTTTAATTATTGCATTTATTAATTAAAATTTAATTTTACAATTATTATTTTTGTTATGAATTCTGAATCTATTTAACATTAATAATGTGATTATTATTATTACTGTTATAATATTATTATAGTGATTATTATATTATTATCAATGTGATATTCAAATATTTACCTTCATTTTCTCGTAGTTTCACTACTTCATTATAAAAATAACGAGAACAGTCAAAATATTGATTAACCATTTTATAATTCCAATCATATGGCATCAAGCTTAAAATTTTTATTTTTTCATTAGTATTAGATGCTAAATTATAATAATTCACTGAGTTCTTGATAAATGCTTTAAACGCTACTGAATCCTGATGAATTTCATTTAAATTTGAAAAATTTGGTAATTCAATATCATATACTTTACACATTGTAGTGGTAATTTCGCCAACAATACATTGTAATGCATCTAATGCTTTATTTTTCAATCTATCAAGCGTTAATTTATTTTTATCTATAGGTGAAATATTAAACATTGCATAAAGTGAATCTAAATTTTTTGCATTTTGACTTGTAGATATGAAGTTCTCAGAGTTTTGTAAACTTGCTAATGATTCACTATTACTTTCGCTGCTTTGAGTCGCAGTAGCTTTCACATCAGATTTTATATTTTGTTGTGTTTCGAACTCTGATACTATTGACTGGATTCTGTTATAACAAGAGGAACATACTGTGACACCTGATAACAATTCAATATCGCTGCAGGCTACTGCAAATTTTACAGATATATTTTCATCTACTATTTTCAGAAAATTATTCACTGGATTTCTGTGTCTTTTAAAGGGATCACGGCAATAGTTATTTTGATTACCATAGTTTAATATTGCAGTCTTTATTTTTCTATAACAATTACGACATATTTTTTGCCCTGGGATTAATCTAATGTTTAGAATTTTTTCAAAACTTTCACAATCCTGAAGACTTAATACATTCAAATGAATTTTCACATTCACTGCATGTTTGTTGAATGGGTCGCAACATTTTTTTTGTTTCATTGAATAATGTCTTAAATATTTATCAGCATGGTGAGTGCAAATTACATCATTGCAATCAATTTTAAAACCAGGAACACGGTAACTCAAATATTTTAAGTCATCTTTGCTAAAAGAATCTATATTTTTTAAAGTATTATTTTGTGTATAAGAATCACTGATACATTTTTCAGTTTCATGTACTAATAGTTTTGCAATATAGCAATTTAAAGCCATATTTAAAAAACTTCTTGTTTATTTTTTCTCATTTATTTACTATGAGTAAAAGTAATAATTGCTATTTAAAAAAAACAACAATCGAAAGTAACATAGACGTTCATTCTAGTTTTATTTAGTACACGATCGTATAAACAGGTATGAAAATTCACAAGGTGAGGGTAGGGCTCGGATTTATAGTCATGACTTGAGTATTGAGTATCACTTGGAACTTAAGTATCATTACTTGAGTATCAGCTGTTACTTCAATTTTTTTATATGAAATATTAAATCACACAGATATGATAGTCGTCGGTAAAGATGTCACACTCAATTAAAGTAATAGCTGATACCCCTATTGAAAATAATGACGTCTTTGGACGTGTCTGGATTTGGAACAAAAAAAGACGTCTTTGAAAGACGTCTTTTAATAACGTCATAAGTCACAAGAGAAAATTCAAAAGTAGTTAAACTACAGGATAATAATTATTTTTTTATTTTTCATTAAAACCTACAAAAATACCTCTATTCATTAGTTGAAATAGAGTGTGAGAAAACTATCATTATTTTAGATCAAACGAAACTGTCAGTTTATATGCTCTGAACTGTCTTATTCTTTTCGTGCGCATTTGCTTACCATAAAGAAATCAATCGCTAAAAAACGCGGTAGCCCTCTAACGAGCAATCATTAGTACTATTATTAGATTCATATCAATTTGTATAATAGTACTGATGATTGCTCGTTAGAGGGCTACCGCGCTTTTTAGCGATTGATTTCTTTATGGTAAGCGAATGTGCACGAAAAGAATAAGACCGTTCAGAGCATATAAACTGACAGTTTCGTTTGATCTAAAATAATGATAGTTTTCTCACACTCTATTTCAACTAATGAATAGAGGTATTTTTGTAGGTTTTAATGAAAAATAAAAAAATAATTATTATCCTGTAGTTTAACTACTTTTGAATTTTCTCTTGTGACTTATGACGTTATTAAAAGACGTCTTCTAAAGACGTCTTTAAAAGACGTCATTATTTTCAATAGGGACTTAACGATGTTATAAGAAAAAAATAAAGTTGTTTATTTTAGATGTTAGCAGACTTACATTTATACTTCATCAAAGATATTGAAATTACAAGCAATAATTTTTAATTAGAGCTTCAATAAGAGTCCTGAAGTATCATAGAAATTAAGTTATAGGAAATTTAAGACCAATCTAAAAATCGGCTAGAGTAAGCGTTCACGGATTTGATACCTTGAGAAATAAAAAATTCTCAAACTGTTATAACTTTTATTCTAAACGACCTAGAGACCTATACTCAAGCATAAAATCAAGTTTTTTATCGCTCATTTCATAATTTATAGCCTGTTGAATCTTTTAAGGTTTTCGCATTTATGAGTAGAAGACGCAACAGCTGGGTGTATTGATTTACTTGTGAAGCAAAATACTGAATTATGAGAGGTTCAAATAATAGTAAAATCGTAGGATACCATTGACCAGGCCTATTTGGCCTCATTTTACGTGACTTATAGAAAGTTTTCTTGTAAGATTTAGTGAATTTGAAGTTGTCCGGCCAGAGTTACAATGATCTAAATTTTGTAAAAAACGTATATTTTAGAAATTTTGCAAACTTTAAACCTTTGTATCTCCGTCAATTTTAAACCTTTTTGAAAATTTAAAAATGCAAATTAAAGCTTTCTTTTTGACCAATAAAACAAAATTTTGATAATTTAAAAATATCAAAATTCAAATGAGTTACAGCTGTTTAAAAATTGTCAAAAATGTCAAAAATCAGTATTTTATTCTAAGAGTTTTCAGAAGCCTGATTAGAATTTTTTAAAAATATAATTACGAAAATTTAAAATTAACATAAAAACGAAGAAATTTCCGCCTGCCGAATTAAAATATGTTAAAAACTCGAGTCTTGGCAGAATTTTGAAAAAGAGTGAAAAACAGCCGAAAAAAGCGGAGTTTTTGACCTTTGAAAGGCCATATTTCGGCGAGTTTTGCACTTAGAGAGCTGAAATTTTGCACAGATTCCTAACTTTAATAATACTAAAACATATCTCAAAATCAGCAAAATCGGTGATCCACATGCGCACACTTTTATAAAAAGATGTTATTTTGACCCATATATATATATATATATAAAGTTAAATATTTGCTTGTATGTGAGAGCGTGTGCGTGCGCGTATTAGTTGAAATTAAATGTTCCATATAAACTTGAATAAGCCTTTGTGTGTACGTGCAATTCTTCATGAAATGTCCTTTCTACAATATATATATATATATATATATATATATATATATATATATATATATTTTCGGCTGAGGTGCCCGTAACCGTGCTTTCATGTATTGAGCACGCTAAATATGCAAAAAGATTGATTCCGTCGGAGGACCGCTCCACGACTATAATCACTCGCTCCCCGACTATAATCACTCGCTCCTTGACTATAATGATTCCTCCTCGGCCATAATCCTCACGAAAAGGTTGAGGAGGCCCGATACCCATTGATTTAAGCTACAGAAAAAGTGCAACAGAAAGAAAAAGGAGGGATAATGCTAGAATTTCCCCTCTGCGCAGATACAAAAGCGCCCACATACACTAATAACTACAGCGACAATATAAAGAAAAAGAAAGAAAAACAAAGCTCTCATTCACACCAACTATTGAGTCATGTTTTTTTTAAAACAACTGCATGTATTGAGGTGCCTATAACATCAGCAGTAAGAACAGAAATCATTCGCTGTTAGTACTGGCTGTTCTACACATTAAAATGAATTTTTCAAATATGTTCACGTTATTAAATAATAATAAAAATGATACAAGTGATAGTAAAAGTGATAATAATTGTGATGATAAAATAAATAAATTTATAGAAAAAGAATGAAATTTTTAAAATAATTAATAAATGATTTCTTAGTAATAATTTTTTTAATTTTTAATAATTCAAAGTAATTAATAATTTTTTAAGTTTATGAAATAATGTACAAAAATTAATAAAATAAAATGAAATTTTTTATACAATGAAAGCCCGGATACGGACACCAAAGCCGAAAAATTGTTTATGCACCATGGCCAAGAGGTCACTTGATATGTCTCGGATTATTTGTAGTGAGAGGGAATAGAATATAGTCTCGGCCGCTCACGCGGCCTCGACTTTTCTATCCCCCTCTCCCTACAAATATCCCTCGACATAATCAAGTGACTCCCGCCCAAGGTGCTTAAATAACTAATATTGTAACCTCTTACCCTATCACCTAAAAAAGGATTGCACTTAGTGCACATAAAAAGGAATAAGGAAAGGTTATTGTTTTACACAGACCCGTTTTTGCAGTGGACGTTTTGCCACATACAGTCCGGAGTCTCTATGTGTTTATTTTGTTAGTTGTTAGTAATTTACTTTGCCTCTTATAAGCCTTTGTATTTAAAACTTTTTCGTTTTATTTATTGAATCATTACTTGTGAATTAACTTCTTTTGAACAGAAAAAGGAATATTCGAAGACTATTTCGTCTTATAGAATATCCTTCTTTTTTAACATAATACTCGTTACAGTTAATCACTTAAAATCCAGTTACATAAAGCACTAATGATTTGAGTTAACTTTTATTATTTCACAATATTAATAATTTTAACTTCCACAAAAGGAAAAACTATACGTGGAATTTAATTTATTACTTCGTTATCTCTACTACCGGTAGAAGTTGGTGATGAAACCAACTCTAGCGGATCTGCAGAGATAATCGAAAATAAATGTAAGTCAAAACACAGAAATTAAATTGAATTGGAACTTTATTGCTTCAAGGTAGGCCAAAGAGTGCCGCACAAAGATTCGGCTTCGATCTGCTTAAGCGCCGATCAAGCCGCCGCGGCCGCAATCCTCTCCTACTACTAAGTAGAAGGGATACATTTACATATCTTACATTATACTATTACCGGTGCGCTTGGATGTGTGCTTGCGTACGTCACTTTATAGGCCTGTATCGGCGCACATCCAAGCGCGTACATACATTCTTATTAATATCCATCTCGCGCGCTGATATATTTTCTAGTTGCTACGTCGCGCCGACGCACAAGATGGAGATAGACTTTTAACGCGATGATTTGAATTAAAGAGAGAATAAGATTATTGTTAATTTTCTTTTATTTTATTCTTTTTACTTACTTATTCTCTCTCAAATTCTCTTACAATTCTTTATAAATATAATATAAGTGAGGTCACAATATATATACATATATATGTATATATGTTTATATCATGCTTGCGAGTTGACATGAAAAGTCCCATGTACATGAACGCGTGTATGCATGCATGCAAATTGACATGAAACGCATCATATATATAAACCTAAGGGTACTTAGATAGGTGTGTACAAGTTGTCATGAAATGTCCCATATATATATAGAAAAACCTGTGCTTGCGAGTACGTGCGATTTGACATAGAATTTCCGATATATATATATATATATATATATATATATAAAAGTAAAACCAGTCTTTTGAATTTGCGCTACAGTTTGCTGCTATAGGCTCGTGTATATTTTGTGCGCGGGACCGGTCTTTTGAATGCCGCATTCAAAAGACCAACTTCTATAATACATACGGTAATGGAAGGGAGAGGGTAACAATGTAAAACTGCCACACACCTCGACGTGCACTGGATACGACCCGAAGTCAGTACTGACGAGCGTGGGGTGTCGCGCATTCAAAAGACCGGTTTTATATACATAATATATACATATATATATATATATATATATATATATATATATATATATATATATATCAACAAAAAAAATTGCGGGTAAACGTGAGCAAGTTGATATGAAATGGACCATATATATATGCAAAAACTTGTCTGTAAGGTCGTACATGAGTTGACATGAAGAGTCCCATGTATATAAAAGCGTGTATGCATGAATGCAAATGGACATAAAACGTCTTATATACGTAAACCTGAAGGAACTCGGATAGGTGTGTGAGCGTTATCATGAAATGTCCCATATATATAGAAAAGCCTGTGATTATGAATACGTAGGAATACATACGAAAATATATATATATATATATATATATATATATATATATATATATTTAATCCTGTGTGTGCGTGCGTGCGCATTGGCATGAAATGTCAATGCATTCATGTACATGGACCTGTGTGTGCGTGCGTTATAATTGACATGAGAAATCTCATCTTCATTAAAGTCTGTGTGCATGTATGCGAATTTGCATGAAATGTCCCATATATATAAACCTGTGTGTGCTTGCATTTTAATTGACATGAAAAATCCCATGAATATTAACGTGTGCTTGCATGCATGCGAAACGACATGGAACATCCCATATATATATATATATATATATATATATATATATATATATATATATATATATATATATATATATATATAAAACCTATTTGTGCCTGCGTGCGTGCACATTGGCACGAAACATCTCATATATATATATATATATATATATAAACCAAAAATATATACGGGTCAGCGGGTGAAAGTTTACATGAAAGGGACCATGTATATATACATATATATATATATATATATATATAAAATATATAATATATATATATACATATATATATGGGACGTGTCAGGTCAACTCACCGAACAAAAAAATAAAATTCGTTGTAAATCTGTGAAAATGTTCCATTTCATACCCAAAATATACAAAAAAATTTTCAGAGGTATAGATCCAATGGATTAAGAGTAATGAGTAATGAAATATTGTGATTTTTCAAAATTTTTGGTGAATTCATCAAATTAATAATTTTTTTACTCAAAAACTAAGGGTCCTAGAGATGTACTTATGAAGACATTTCTTGTTGCAAATTAAGCGTAGAATCAGCACAAATTTTTTTAAATCTCAAGATTGCTATCTTCTGATTGGTCCACTTTGTTATTTCATATAATTTGCAATTACTTGAGTTCGAACAGGTTGATTTCACTCCTGTTGGAGTATGTTATGTCTTCTGATAACATATTGAAGTAAGCTTTTGCTCCACTTGGCTCGAGCCCTAGGAGAGGAGCTATAGAACTTTGAATATTAAAAAATTTTTAATTTTGAATTTAACACATACATCAACATTTTCTTCTTCGATGTTCATAGATAATACAATATACGAATGCATGATTGTCTAAATATTTTAACATTTATCTATTTCTTTATGATGCAAGTGTTTTATTAAAATATTAATTATGCATTACGTACACATCATCAAGATACACTCATAAACAAGAAAATTTTATTCGTTTAACTAATTTGTCATTATAACTATTTTGCATACGTATTAAAAAATTATTTAAATATACATATTTAGGAATTAAAATTAATACTATATATCTGGAAAATAAAACACTTGCATCATAAAGAAATAGATAAATGTTAAAATATTTAGACAATCATGCATTCGTATATTGTATTATCTATGAACATCGAAGAAGAAAATGTTGATGTATGTGTTAAATTCAAAATTAAAAATTTTTCAATATTCAAAGTTCTATAGCTCCTCTCCTAGGGCTCGAGCCAAGTGGAGCAAAAGCTTACTTCAATATGTTATCAGAAGACATAACATACTCCAACAGGAGTGAAATCAACCTGTTCGAACTCAAGTAATTGCAAATTATATGAAATAACAAAGTGGACCAATCAGAAGATAGCAATCTTGAGATTTAAAAAAATTTGTGCTGATTCTACGCTTAATTTGCAACAAGAAATGTCTTCATAAGTACATCTCTAGGACCCTTAGTTTTTGAGTAAAAAAATTATTAATTTGATGAATTCACCAAAAATTTTGAAAAATCACAATATTTCATTACTCATTACTCTTAATCCATTGGATCTATACCTCTGAAAATTTTTTTGTATATTTTGGGTATGAAATGGAACATTTTCACAGATTTACAACGAATTTTATTTTTTTGTTCGGTGAGTTGACCTGAAACGTCCCATATATATATATCAACTTGTCTGTATGTGTGCGTGCGGGTCGACATGAAATGTTGCATATGTATGAGCCCAGTTGCGTATGTATGTGCGTGTCCACATATGTTTTTCTATATACATGTATACGATTAAAATTCTTTAGTACATTTAATTAAAAAGGAATTGTGGAATTTTTAATGAAAGCCCTCGAATTCACAAATCATAATCAAAACTGACGCTCTTTCAATTTACAGTTACATTTTTGTTTGTTAATTAAAATATATTTAATTAAGAATTCCATTCGAATTTTCAATTTAAGCCCTTTCACTTCACGATTACATTTGGATTTCTTAATTGGAATTCATTCCTTTTGATTTTTTAATTAAAGCCTTTTTAATTCACGATAAGATTTTGATTTGTTAATTAAAATATGTTTAATTATTAATCCAAAAGGAATTATTAATTGAATATACTTTAATTATGAATTCAAAAAGGATTTGTGAATCAAAATTTATTTGAAGCTCAAAATGATTTAAATATTTGCAACCCTGATATAAACACGCATATATACGCACATATGTACAAGGGATGTAGAAACAAATTCTTATATAACACTATTGTTTTATATTTGCACGCTATTTAATTTATAAAAGGTGATTATTGCAATAATTCCTTTGATATAGTAAATATTAATAATATAGATAGTATTAATGTAAAACTAATGACTTAATTATACGCATGAAAATTTATTTTAAGTAACTCATTGTTAAGGAAAAGAAGCAAATTATTATAACAAATTTAACTTAAATAAACGCTACGAATAGTTCTAAAAAGGTATCAACATTGTTTGGCATGTTAATTTATTTTCGATAATTCCTGGAAGTGTTTTGATTATTATTAAAGGAATGATGATAAAAATATTTTTAACAATTAATAAATAATTAAAATAAAATATTGAAAGTATTAAAAATTTTTATTTGGTGAAAGTTTTGGAATTTTCCAGAAGTTATCGAAAATTTTTCCCTTGCGACAAATTTTATTGCTTGTCGAGACAATTTTTATGACGATCGTCTGGGTGTACAGGGAATGTAAACATGCGTACAGCGTCTTTGCTATTTTAAAAAGATACAATGAGGTATAGAAAAAAGATATGGTCAAAAATAATATTCGTATTGGTCTATAAGTTTGTTTGCTTAGATAAAAAAAATTATTTTAGGGCATACTATGAACAATCCTACAGGTTCTGTAGTTGACTTTATATATTTAATATTGTCGAAAATAACTTTGACAATTTCCCGCTGAATCGAACGGCCAGTAAAATATTTTTTTTTCAGATGACGTGATTATAGTGTGATAATTACCTGATATTCGCGTGATTATTTTCCGTGGTGTTACATCCGCATAATCATGGATGTATAAATTTTTTAAAATCTTTTATTAGCTATATCAGGGTTGAAAATATTTGAATCATTTTAAGCTTTAAATAAATTTTAATCCACAAATCCTTTTTGAATTCATAATTAAAGTTTATTCAATTAACGATTCCTTTTGGATTGATAATTAAACATATTTTAATTAACAAATCAAAATCTAATCGTGAATTGAAAAGGCTTTAATTAAAAAATCAAAAGGAATCCTTAATTAAATAAATTTTTATTAAGGAGATGTAAAACGGACACTACACCTGTACTGATAGATATTAGCTTCCTTTTCATTTCATCGCTGAATTTCCAGAAAAGAAATGCATTAGCTTGTACTATGTACTATGATGATTATTTAGATAAATTTTCAAATAAATTTATTCATTAGCTTTTAAGATATTTGGATTTCTGTACAAAGTTGGAAAATTTTGATAAATAATTTTGAAACCCCAAATTCTCAATAACTAATGAATAAATTTATTTAAAAATTCAACCGGACAATCTTGATGGTACATACTACAAGCTAATGCATTTTTTTACTGAAAATTTTGCAATAAAATGTAAAGATACACGGAGAGAAAAATCATGTTATTTTCCTATGATAAATTTAACACGTTAAAATTAAATGATTCTTCATGTAAGATTCTCATGAAATCAACTTAATTTAACCAGAATAGATCCTAACTGAAAACGCTATAGGCGCCATGATATTATTCTTTGGACAGTAGCTATAATTACTAAGAGCGCCAAGTGAATATAACCAGTTAGTCGATCCTGTGATATTTACTTACCGCTCACGGGATTTTCACGTGGCACTCAAGTAAATTCAATGGTGGCGTGACCAACCGAGTAGCGCGTGCTTTGCAGGTAGTGGGGAGAGAGAGCGAGAGTAACCAAAATACAATCTTGTTATGATGGTAAAATAGCAATTTCTTAAATAAATTAATGAGTGTTAAATTATTAATATTACCTTCGAAACTATTAGAAATAAATTTTAAACTCAAAATTTAATTTTTTTAAACAACTGGGGGACAGATAAGCATCTATCATTTCGCACCACGCATATCTCAAAGCAGGTTTAGCCTAGTGCGTTACGTTCGTGCTTTTCTTTTTGGGTGCGCGAGTTCAACTCTCGGTCAAGACCACTTTTTTCATTATTTTAATATTTTTTATTAATTATTTTATTTATATTTATAAATATGCTCATTTTTTTAATTAATATTTTTTTTAAATAATTTATTTCTTATACGTAATAATTAAAAATATTAATAAATGAATAACAATTATATTTATAATACTTCAGTTAAATTTTGTCTTCATAAATATATATGTGTGTGTATTGATGTATAATATAAACTATAACATAAATGAATTAATACTATAGATTAATTTATTTATTATGTCAATTTTATAAATTACATTATGAATAAATTAAATTATAGTATTATAAATCACTATTATTTATTTATTAACTATTTGAATTATTACGTAAAAGAAATAATTTATTTTAAAAAAATATTAATTAAAAAAATGAGCATACTTAATTTGATTTTAATATTAGAAAAAAGAAAATATAAATTAAATAATTAATAAAAAATATTAAATTAATAAAAAAAGTGGCCTTGAGCGAGAGTTGAACTCGCACACCCGAAAAGAAAACCACGAACGTTACGCACTAGGCTAAACCTGCTTTGAGATATATTTGGTGCGAAATGATACATGCTTATCTGCCCCCCAGTTGTTTAAAATAATTAAATTTTGAGTTTAAAATTTATTCCTAATAGTTTCAAAGGTAATATTGATAATTTAATATTTAATTTTTTTTAAATATATATATTGCTGTTTTACCATCATAATAAGATTGTATTTTGGTTACTCTCTCTCTCCCCACTACCTGCAAAGCACGCGCTACTCGGTTGGTCACGCCACCATTGAATTCACTTGAGTGCCACGTGAAAATCCCGTGAGTCGCAAGTAATTTTAACATGATGCATCGCCACGTTCATTCTCTTGGCAGCCCACGTAATTTCAAGTTGACCATCAAGAAAAAATAACATCTTTTGTATCTGATTTTAAGATGGATACCAATCATCTATTAAAAACATGAGTATCATCAAAAAATCACTTGTTTCTTTGATAATATTCGGTGAAGAAATATCATGTAATAATCACTTGAAATTTCATGGAATTATAACATGATTTTTCTCTCCGTGTAGTGAATATTTATGAGTACAGGTGTAGTGTCCATTCTACATCCCCTTATGAAATCAAAATGTAATCGTGAATCGAAAGTGCTTTAATTACAAAATCAAAAGGAACCTCAGTTAAATAAATTTCAATTAGGAAATCAAAATGTAATCGTGAATTGAAAAGACTTGGATTACAAATTCAAAAGAAATTCTTAAATAAATTTCAATTAAGATATCCAAATGTAATCGTGAATTAAAAGGGCTTTAATTACGAAATCAAGAGGAATCCTTAGTTAAATAAATTTCAATTAAGAAATCAAAATGTAATCGTGAATTGAAAATACTTGAATCACAAATTCAAAAGGAATTCTTAATTGAATATATTTTAATAAACAAAAAAAAATGTAATTGTGAATTGAAAAAGCGTCAGTTATGATTATGATTTGTTAATTCGAGGGCTTTAATTGAAAATTCCACATTTCCTTTTTAATTAAATGTACTAAGGAATTTTTATCATAGATATGTATATAGAAAAACATATGTGGACGCGCACATACATACGCACCTGGGCTTATATATATGCAACACTTCATGTCGACCCGCACGCACACATACAGATAAGTTGATATATATATATACATATATATATATATATATATATATATATATATATATATATATATATATACATACATGGTCCCTTTCATGTCAACTTGCACCCCTTGACCCGTATATTTTTTGGTTTATATATATCTTCCTATATTATATAGTTATATAAAATAAAAACCTCCTCTCCTACCCCTCATTATTCCTCCCCCTATTTTGTATGCTTAAAGCATCACAATTTGCCCCTCAAAATAACGTAAAAATCTGTTTAGAAATGATCTCTTTTGAAAAAAGACACCCTTCACGACCTAAGTCACCCCTCTCTACCCAAGTCACTCCTTTTGCTACCCCTCGTACATCACTCATACAACCTTCAGATAATTTAGCTAAATATACCTTATTTTACCGATGTATTTGTTACTCATTCTCTATACCACTACTACCACCCTTCCCACTACTACCCCTTCACTACTACCCCTCTTTTTTTTCTCTCCTCCTCAAAAAATCACAAGTCGCCCCTCAAAATAACGTGGAAATGTTTCTTGAAATGTCTTTTATTTTAAAAAAAAAAAGATACCCCTCACTACCCCAGTCACCCCTCTACTACCCAAGTCGGCCCTCACTCCATGAATCACCCCCTCGCTCCACAAGTCACCCCTTATAGCCCCTCATGCCCCTAATACACTCTTCATAAAATCATTATAAAACATTAAGAAAAGAATTTTAAAATTTTATATTTATGAAATACTTAATTAAGGCTATATAATGGAATATATATTTAATACATAGTTACCAATATTATAGATTGTTGATATAATTATTTTTACAACCATTAATACCTACATTCCAACAACTAATACCTACATTCCTTAGACAACTTTCCACACCACCCATACTAAGCAAAAAAAAATAAGAAACTCCTACTTCCAACATTTAAGCTTACTTTTTTTGTATCCAAGCTGTACTTACCTAAAAGTAAAGCACATTTTACTTTGTGCTAATTAGTCATTATCTTGGTCAGAAAAATTTATCAAAAAATTTCCTACATCTAAAAGATTCTTCTTTCAGGTGAGCTTAAATTTGTTTTCTTGTTTTTGTCTTAAGTTGATCTTTTTCGTATTTTTTATATAAAAGTGAAAATCAACATATGATTATAAGAAAACATATAATTAGAAATGTTGTTAATAATTGGAATAAATATAAACAACATGTAATAGGGAATAAATATTATATGAATATAATAAATAGTAATAATTATTTTGAGTACATCTCTAATAATGGTACTTTTGGAACAGAAATAGAAATTCGAAGTTTTGTAGAATTTTATAATGTATATGTTAAAGTACATATTAAAAACAAAATACAAACATTTGGGAACTTTTCTAATCATGTTCGATTATCATTAATTTTTACTGGATCATATGATCCACGTCATTATGATATTTTAAATTATAAAAAGTAATAATAATAATAATTATATTCTTAAAAGAAAATTAAAACATGAAGAATTTAATAAAACTAATATAATAAAAAAAATTAAAAACAGAAAAAAAAATAAAAGTAAAAATAAGCTTTATAATATAATAAATAAAAATTAAAAATTGTTAAAAAAAAATCAATTAAAAAATTAAATTTAAAGAATAATATAAACAATAAAAATAACATAAATAAAAATTTGAAAAATTATTTAGGTAGAATGAGTTACGAATGTAAATATTGTTGTGCTTTATTTCGGAAAGAAGAAATAAAAAAAATCAATTGTTGTCGACAAGAAAAAGTTATTTTATCACTATTAACTAAATATAATGAAAAATTGAAATATTTATTATTATATGATAGTGTTTTTAGAAATATGATTAGATATTATAATTTTTTTTTTTAATTTAAAAAAAAAGATCAATATATAAAGGATATTGTCCTCTATATGATTAACCTCTATATATAGTAAAGTCAAGGAAGTCCAGCCCGGTACCCGATTAACACATAACATCAGGCTAGACTGTCAGACCCACCATACTAAAAACTTCGACTACCGATGGATGGTCAGCCACTTTTGTGACCAACAATGAGATCGGATTCTTTAAGAGTCGCGATATAGGTAGCACATACACTAATTTTCTTTCGAAAAAAAGTCAGAGGTGCCTGGCCAGGATTCGAACCCGTGCCTACCGCGTTGAAGGCGAGGGCTCTATCCGTTACGCCACGGCGCTCCTAATTAGACATTATAATAATTTATTTAGTTTTGCAACTTTTAATGCAAATGTCAATCAAAACCAAGGCAAAGCTATATATAATTTAAAAATTTAAGGACGAATTTGTCATCCAGCACCTAATACATTAATTTCTACTAACAACATCAACCCTACATGTGGACAGTTATATATTTACGATAATACAGTAGCAATTGAAAAACGATTAAAAACTAATGGAAAATTAACAAAAGAACATATGTTAATTTTAACGGAGATAATGAATGATAATCCTATGGCTAAGAATTACAAAACCTTACATCAATTATCAAATATACAAAATATTCCAAATTATAAATTGTATTTTATGCAAAAAAATGATAAACAACATCATCTTTATAATAAGCCACTAACTTCGGAATGTGGTGCTATCATAGTATCTAATTCAGGAATTACAGATAATTATGATCTTCGTGTGTGTCCGAAATTATCTTCTGAAGATGGAATTACTCATACTTATTTAAATAAATTATCTCATCACGTGGATCCAATGGTTTTTCCTTTCATATTTCCAGCGAGAGATTTAGGTTGGAGTATAGGACATGAAAAAGAAAATATTGAAAATAATGATTGCCTTACAATACTATAATATTATAAGTATAGAATCCATTTTAGACCAAATTTCAAAAATTTTAACCCTATTTTATATTGTGGAAGATTAACACAACAATACATAATACATGCATATGTGATGGTTAAAAGTAATAGAATGAATTTTTTTAGAAATATTCAAAAACAATTACACATTGAATGTCATCAAGGTTTATTAGATCATGTGATAAATAGTGCTTCAAATGTTTCAACAAATTTTGAAAACAAAGAGAGAATTGGAAATCTTTTTATTTTACCCTCATCATATATTGGTAGTCCTAGATATATGCAGCAATATTATCAAGATGCCATGGCAATAATGAGGACAGAAGGAAAACCAGACTTATTTATAACAATTACATGTAATCCTGAATGGAAAGAATTTGAAAAAAAAATTTTTTTTAATTTTCCAGAAGGGACAACTCCCAATGACATTCCAAATATCACAGTAAGATTATTTTATATAAAATTTAAAATGTTATTGAATGATATTATAAAAAACGAAATTTTCGGTCCCGTTAAAGCTTATGTATTTTCGATTGAATTTAAAAAAAAAGGGTCACCTCACGCGCATATTAATATAACATTACATCATAATCATAAAATATTAACTCCAGAAAATATTGATAGATATATTTCAGCAGAAATACCTTCAACAGAAAATAAATAGTTACAAAAGTTAGTAATTAAACACATGTTACATAGACCACAAACAGATGAATCACCTTGTTACGATAAAAATAAAACTATATGTAAAAAAAAATTCACAAAATCATTTCATCAAATTAAAATAGTTGAAGAAAACAAATATCCACAATACAAAAGAAAAAATAATATTCTAGATAATCATACGTATAATTTAAAAAATAACAAAAAAATTATAAAAGTTGATAATTCAATGGTAGTTCCTTACAACAGTTTTTTGTTAGCAAAATATAATGCTCATATCAATACTGAACTTTGTGTGTCAATACAAAGTATAAAATATATTTATGATTATATTTATAAAAGTGCAGATAAAGCTTACTGTAAAATAAAACAAGATAAAATTGAAGAAAATAATAAAGATGATGTTTATGATGAAATAACTCAATACATAGATAGAAGATATTTAAGTGCAATGGAGGCCGCATGGCGATTACAAGAATTTACACTATGCGGTAGAAGTCTTGCAGTAATAAGATTAAATATTCATACAGAAAATCAACAAAAAATAATTTTTGATGAAAATGATATACATTAAGCAATAAACAAATATGAAACAACATTGACCGCATGGTTTGAATTAAATAAAAAAGATGATTATGCTAAAGAAATTAAATATGATAATATACCATAATATTATATTTTTAATTCTAAGACTAAATCTTGGATTAAAAGATCAAAATTTAGAAAAAATATAGTCATTGGTAAATTAAATGTAGTATCACCAAAAGATAGTGAACGTTTTTTTTTAAATTAATATTAAACAGGGTAAAAGGTCCAACATCATTTAAGGATTCAAGAAGTAACGAAAATGTAACTTATAATACTTATAGAGAAACTTCTCTCGCAATGAATTTAATAGAACACGAAAAACAAATTTATTATATTTTTGAAGAAGCATGCCATGTTATGTTACCAGTACAATTACGTAAATTTTTTTGCATGTTTTTTATCATGTGAAAATATTTAAGGTAAGATTATTTGGGAAAAATATAAAAAATTTTTTATAAAGAATTTTAAAGAAAATAAAGAAAATAAAGCTTTATCCCATATTAATCAAATATTAAATTCAGAAGAAATGTCATGTGAAAATTTTAGTTTATCTGAACCAAATGAAAACTATATCGAGAAAAACGAAGAAATTAATGATGAAATTACAATTTTTAGCAAAAAAAAATTTGATAAAATGTACAAACAATTGAATAATGATCAAAAACATATTTTTGAACAAATAATAAATAATAATCATGAAATTTTTTTTATAGATGGACCAGTAGGTTCTGGAAAAACATTTCTATATTAAATATTATTATATTATTTTATAACAATAGAAAAAAATTCCTATCAATGGCTTGGATAGATATTGCTTCAATTTTATTACTAAAAGGTTTAACCAGTCACCGAACTTTAAGATTACTGTTAGATTTAAATAACATTGAAAGTGCATTTTTTAAATTTGATTCAGATAAGAAAAAATTAAGAGAAGCAAATGTAATTATATGGGACAAAACATCAATGAATCCTAAAAAAGCTTTAGAAATAGTTGACAAAACATTAAAAGATGTCTGTCATAATAATGAAATTTTTGGAGAAAAAATTATTATTTTAGGTCGAGATTTTCGTCAAATTTTACCTGTATTAAAACATGGAAATAAAAATACAATTATAGAACTATAAAATATTCGACCCTATAGCCCATGTTTCATATTTTTAAATTAAAAAAATGTAAGATCTAATGATGAAAATTTTTCATTATTTTTATTAGATATCAGAGAAGGAAAAGTTGATATATTTATTATACCAGAAAAATGGAAAACTAATAATGTTTGTAATAAAATTTATGAAAACATTAACAATAATTATTGTTTTTCGGAAAATGTTATTTTAAGCACACATAATGAAGATATGAATATTTTAAATAATAAAATATTGCATTTAATTATTAATCAAACAATGACATATTATAGTATTGATTATGCAACATATTAGAATTTTGATCAAACAGATGATAATATTCATTTAAATTATCCAATAGAAATGTTAAATAATATAAGAGAAAGATAACCTCCACATGAACTTAATTTAAAAATAAATGCCGTAATAATGCTGATTAAAAATTTAAACATAAAAGATGGATTATGCAATAGAACACGATTGAAGATAACAAGATTATTTAAATACAATATGAAAGCTGAAGTAATTACAAGCGAAAATAAAGGGAATAAAGTTTTTACACCGCGTATTACATTAAGCACAAATGAATCTTCGTCTTTACCATTTATTTTATATAGAAAACAATTCCCTATTGTATTAGCTTTTGTTATAAGTATAAATAAATCACAAGGTCAAAGTTTTGAAAACGTAGGAATATTCGTAAAAAATCCTTCATTTTCACATGGACAATTATATGTTGCTCTTTTAAGAAGTAAAAATCTTTCTAAAATACATATTCAAAATGAATTAGAAAATAAAAATGAATTAACCAATATAGTATGGAAAGAAGTACTAGAGAAATAACAAAAAAAAATAATAACTTTAATTTTTTTGATATTAAAAATATATTTATATTTCTTACATACTAATAAAACATTTGTTTTTTCAGATATAACATAATAAAACAGAAAATAAACACATACTTTAAATTTTATATAAAAAAAAATTAATAACAAAATTATTTAAAGTACAATTTAATTAATACTAATAATAATTAAATCATTATAAAATGGAATGGGATCCAGTTTCAAATAAATACATTGTTGTAGAAAACTTACAACATCAAGAAGAATTAAATGATTTAAATAAGTAAATGAACGAAATTGAAAAATTTCAAGAGCAGTACGAAGAATATATGGAAATTTGAATGAAAATACAGATATATCTAGATTAAATAACGCAATTAATAACTATATTGGTATTGAAAATGAAAAACTTCATTTTCAAAATTGGAACAACATATCATATTATTATAAATATATGACAAATAAAATTATTTAATATAAGTTAGAAATACGTGATTCAATAATGGAATATTACATCACATCTCATAATACAATATATTATAGATATTTATTACGTATTGCTAATATAATTTTCTTTATATTATAAAATATAATATAAAATATGTTTAAGTAATAAATCAATAAAAATAATAAATATATCTTCTATAATAACAGAAAATTAATCAAATATATTAAAAAAGAAAATTAACATACATTTCATACATCAAAAAGACTTAATTGCATTAAGATATATTTATAAAGAAAGAAATAAAATTTAATATAATAGAAAATATATACTTTACAATTTCATTCATGAAGTACATGGATTACTAATTTATTGAATTAATATTATTATAATCATGATAATGGCATTAAAAGTTAAAAGAAAAAAAAATATAATCCTATTATAACTTACATTTTTAATTGAATTTAAATATAATAAAATGTTTAAACAATAAATAAAAAATTATTTTATGAAATAAAAAAAATTAATAAAATTCATATCATTATGTATCATATTATATTGATTTTTTTAAATAATGAATAATATTAAAAATTATTTATTGTTAAATGAATAATCGATAATTTTAAGAAAAACAAACATGAAAATACATTCTATTAATTTTGTAAAAATTATTTTAATATCTTTTTTAATATTAGCAAGAAAGTCAAGGATATTAACAAACAATATAGATATATATTTTATACATTCAGAACACTAAAAATAAAATTAAGATATATCAAAAATAAAATTGAAATAATTTATAGATAAGGAAAAAAATTTATTATTTAATTTTATCGTTTTATTTATGAAATATATTAATTAATAATATTATGATTATCATAATGATATTAAAATTTATTGTGAAATATATACTTTAGATAAAACTAATATTTATAAAAAATAAAATAAAATATATTAATTTCGAGTATATAAACTAAAGATACTAAATATTTTTAAAAAAACAACAATAATTAATATTCAAATATAAGAAGTAAATAAAAAATTTTAAATAATAATAATATTGAAAAACAGAGTTTAATCAGGTATTAAACTTTAAATTGAGAATAATTATAATAAAAAAAATTTCTGTTCTACATTATTGTAAGACATGTTACAATAATATTTAATTTAAAAATATCAAGTTATAATAATTATTCTAATAAACATACTCAAACGAAGATTTAAAAGAGATAAATATTAATTGGAAAATTGTTATATAACAATAATATAATAACTAATTGTACAAATAATAAAATGACTTTTAAAACTTTGTTTAAATATGTAATACTGATGGTGGAGGATAGATTGTAAATAGAGTCTAAGGAGAAAGGAATATAGACTCTCATGATTGTGTAGGGCTACAGGCGAAGAAAACCATGGTTTTATTTTAAATAATTGTATAAAAAATGGAATAATTTTAATTAATTATAACATATCTTAAAATAACTTAAAATTATTATTATTGATTTTATTCAATTAATTAAAATAAAACAAAAAAAACCAACGCGCCGTAATACTGTACATTTTTTATTATTTAATTTGTATTATAAATTATTAATTGTAAGGTATTATTGACAGTACCTCTAAGGGTGGTGTGGAAATCTGTCTGAATAAATATATAATTGATATTAATTTTATTAATAATTTTTGTCAGTACAAATTTCATTCCTGACTAATATTTTCATTAGTATAAATATGCACGGGAGTTCGCGAGCAGCGCAAGCAGGGGGGTACCCCCCTAGTATATATATTTATATTTATATATACATACATACATACGTAAGACATTCCACGTCAATTAGAACGCACGCACATATAGGTTTATATATCTCCCTATATTATATAGTTATATAAAAAAAAACCTCCTCATCTACCCCTCATTTTTCCTTCCCCTCTTTTGTATGCTTGAAACATCACAATCCACCCCTCAAAGTAATGTAAAAATCTGTCTAAAAATGATCTTTTTTGAGAAAAAAAAGACACCCCTCTACTACTCAAGTCACCCCTCTTGCTACCCCTCGTACGTCACTCACCCCCCACCCCTCAGATAATTTAGCTAAATTTACCTTATTTTATCAATGTATTTGTTACTCATTCTGTGTACCACTACTATCACTCTTCCCACTACTACCCCATCACTCCTACTCCTCATTTTTTTTTCTCCTCCAAAAAAATCAAAAGTCACCCCTCAAAATAACGTAAGAATGTCTCTTGAAATGTCTTTTTTACAGAAAAAAAAAGATTCCCCCCTCTACCCCAATCGCCCCTCTCCTACCCAAGTCCACTCCTCGGTCCACAAATCACTCCCTCGCTCTACAAGTCATCCCTCATAACCCCTCATGTCCCCCTAATACACTATTCATAATCATTTAGTGTTTGTTTTTATATCGTTAATTAAATATTTAAATTTTACCAATATCTTTTTAAAAAACCTTCTTGTTTGATGACTCCAATACTTAAGAGACCAAATTTGGTTATAAAAAATATTGGTATATAATTACCTTAAATATATTGATTCTTTATTTTATTTTTAAACGTCAATTATTTATCTGAAATATAAAATATTTTTATTATTTTCATATATATTTAACGTGATCTTTTTATGTTAAAATGAAAATAATTAAAAAATTTAATATTTTTCAAATAAAAAAATTATAAATAAAAATGATTATTTTGTATCTATTTCTAAGTCTTGAAACTTAAGACTTTTTAAATCAAAAAATAAGCGGATATCGGGCGTATATTTCGTTCCTCGAGATCTTACCACTAAGTTAATATTGCACTGTTATTGGTATTTAAAATGGAAAAATTATAATGTCATTTCGCATAGAATGCAAATCTACGCTGCCACCTGCGAGATCCATAAATATGAAAAAAAATTAGGATTTTGAAACGCAATGTATTCTGTTGAATAATTCAATAGTGAAAAGCGAACAGAATTCACATAATTATTCTTTGTATTTAGAAATTCACGCTCGGCTAAAGAAGACTGTACTGTTAATTGTTTTCACGAAAGTAAAATTGTACACCAAGTTGATGACGTTTACAAATGCTTACACTTTGATAATAAAGCTCGAAAATTTTCATATTGTGTTTACGATGCTCGCACGACGAGAGATTTTCTTTGCAGATATTGAATTTATTCAAGTAGTAAAATAAATTATTTCATATTTAACATTTATTTAAGATTAAAATATTCAATTGTAATTAGTTTACGTTAAATACAACGTTTAACCTTTTCATGCTGTTCGAGGTAAAAGTCCAATAAGATTAAGTAAATATTTGTTTACCTTGACAACTGCAATTATCCATTTTAACATTGTATAGTTTTTCAAAAATAAATATGTATAAGCATAGGCGTGTTCTATTGTCCTTGTGGATGCACAATATTGAATTTTTTAAATAAAAAATTAATTTCAAGTTTTTGTTTTTATTTTTGCAATAAATAATATATTTAACATAAATCTAAAAATATCGTTCAAAGTGTTGATAGAAATGCGATATAAACATCTTTTTGCACTGAGAAATCATTCAATAAAAAATTGGTATTATCCGGGATATAAATTTGATGGAAAAGAAAAGCATAAAATGAATTTTAGATTAAGATTTAAGCCATCTAGTCTTCGTAAGTTGAAACAAGTAGATGTAATAGCTTATGATTATTATTTTCAACAAGCGAGATGTGATGTTTTAAAGAACAAAGTTCCGGATAATGTTTATGAAAAACATAAACGTAAACTTATTGGATTAGGTGTCTGTGATATGTACAGGTAATATATTAATGTTGCTTTACTATTTATTTATGTATATTACTAAAAATGATCAAATAACTTTAATTTTTCATCTTTACAGAGTTATGTTAGAAAAAAATGTTGCATGTAAAGTTGTTGAATCAGAATACAAGAATATATTCCTAAAGAATGTGTTAAACAGCATATGTTCTTTATCAAAAAACCTATTCACAAAGCTTTGACAAAAATATCCGGACACGATGTTTCATTTGTTAAAGAACAATGGCTGTATTCACAGTAGCATGGAAGTTCGACAATTCAAAATTCCACCTGTGATAAATTAATAACGGTAAAATTTGCTCCAGTATGCTGAATCGTGGTTCATGATTATTCTTGTATCAACCATACGATACAAAATAACAATTTGATATTTTTTTATTTGTCAAGTATTTTATATACAATAGGAATAAATACGTATAACAAGCCATACAGAGTAAACAGTTCATTATTACACCGTAGCTTTTTTTGTGACCGTTTCATTAATTATGAAAATACTTAATATCAACCAAAGATCGTTCTAGCAAATGTAGCATGCGAAAAGAGCTTGCATAAATTATTTACACTCGTGAAAAATCCCGTGGTTTTAAATACGATTGCTACAACTAAACGTTTCAAAGATGTATTCTCGATATACTTATATTTTATACAAAATCTCAGAAATAGCCCTAGCGTCAATCGCATTAGACGTGCATGTATGATACGATATAACCTATTTATTTACACGTGTCTTCTTGACTCGATGTAATATTATATACATAGTATGATACGACATAACCAAGCTATTTACACGTGTATTCATATTTCGGTATACGATCATATATAACCTTGTATACGCGTATCAATAACTAGGTATAAGCTTACAGTAGTATCCTCAGTATGCAAATACATATAAATAACCAAGCTATTAACACGCGCACACACCTCCACATAGCAATCTCAGTACGCATACACGCGCAAATAACCAAGCTATTTACATGCGCATACTCACCGCGGTATAAACAGCTCGGTATACTAGGATATTAACCACGCTAAATATACACCGCGGTATAAACAGCTTGGTATACTACCATATCAACCACACTAAATACACACCGCGGTATAAACAGCGCGGTATACTAGTATATTGATCGCGCTGAATATACACCGCGTTATAAACAGCTCGATATACTAGCATATTAACCATGCTAAAATAGACCACGGTATAAATAGCTCGGTATACTAGCTTATTAACCACGCTAAATCTACACCACGGTAGAAACAGCTCGGTGCACTAGTATGCCGCGCTATTTACCCGCGTATACATGCCTCGCTATACGAGCATACGTGTATAATAATAGCTCTGTACTCTAGCATATTAACCGCGCTAAATATACACCACGGTATAAACAGCTCGGTATAATAGTAGGCCGCGCTATTTACCCTCGTATACATGCTTCGCTATACGAGCATACGTGTATAAAAATAGCTCGGTATACTAGCATATTAACCGTGCTAAATATACACCACGGTATAAACAGCTCGGTACAACAGTAGGCCGCGCTACTTACCCGCGTATACATGCCTCGCTATACGAGCATACGTGTATAGAAATAGCTCGGTATACTAGCATATTAATCGCGCTAAATATACACCACGATATAAACAGCGCGGTATACTAGTATATTAACCGCGCTGAATATACACCGCGTTATAAACAGCTCGATATACTAGCATATTAACCGTGCTAAATATACACTACGGTATAAACAGCTCGGTACAACAGTAGGCCGCGCTACTTACCCGCGTATACATGCCTCGCTATACGAGCATACGTGTATAGAAATAGATCGGTGTACTAGCATATTAACCGCGCTAAATATACACCACGATATAAACAGCTCGGTACAATAGTATGCCGCGCTACTTACCCGCGTATACATGCCTCGCCATACGAGCATACGTGTATAAAAATAGCTCGGTATACTAGCATATTAACCGCGCTAAATATACACCACGGTATAAACCGCTCGGTACAATAGTATGCGGCACTGTACGAGCATAGACAACGAGGCATACGTGTATAAATATAGCTCGGTACAATAGTATGCCGCGCTATTTACCCGCGTATACATGCCTTGCTATACGCGCATAGACAACGGGGTATACGTGTATAAAAACAGCTCGGTACAATAGTATGCCGCGCTATTTAGCCGCGTTTACATGCCTCGCTATACGAGCATAGACAACGAGGTATACGTGTATAAAAATAGCTCAGTATACACGTATATACACCTAGGTTAACACCTATGAACGCACATATATTACGCGTATCACGTTGATAATTTTATACTCGTCTCAAAGTTCGTCTGCATGTGTTCCTAAAATGCATCATGTATGTTCTCATATGAATGCGTGCAATTAAACTCTATTTATTTAAATTAAGAAAATGAGTTAAGAAACTTTTTATTTCTTTTTTTCCTCTGTGATAATTTACTTAGCTCCTCTGTGATAGTTTATGGTAAGAAATTGATGAGTTTTCATTTGTTTCTTAGAGGTTATGATATTGATATACACATATTGAAATTATTTTGTATATATACTGTACAAAGCATTATATTTTTGATTTTTTTTTCAAATAATTGACAAAATGGTGATATTAGATGATACTACTGATACTGTAAACAGTTCCAATACTAGCGTGCCATCTCCATCATCTTGATTTTTGATTCCGCAAAGGCTAAAAAATGCTACCACACAAAGTAAATCCAAGCCCAATAAAGATCAGGAAAAAATACCAACCACCTCAAATACTGCAATGAGAGTGTCAAATTATAGTGAATCTATCAGCACGAAAAGTAATAGTTCATTTGAAGCTAAAAAAATGCTATTGAGAAATTCTTTAATGCAGAAGAAAATGTTTTTTTAAAGATGTCAAAAAATAAAAGAAGATAATTATAAAAAATATCGCCAAGGTAATAAAAGATTTAACAAGCCTTTATTAAGTTTAGATGATAATAAAGTTGACACTGATCCTGAACTAAGAGGAGGTGCACTTCATATCAAAGAACCACAAATCATTAACCCACAAAATGAATCTAAGTTAATACTTCAATATTCGACTATCAAAGTCGAGGTAGAATGGAGCATATCGATTGGTCAGATGTAAAGAGTATCCTTCAGAAAAAAAGTAATGATAAAACCATTCGACAACTAGATAAAAAGAAGAATCTTTCAGATAATGAAATAGTAAATTTAAACAAAGAAGAAATAGTAAATTTTATACCTGAAAAAAAAACACATGTTTCAAGTTCAGACAGTGATTTGCTAAAAGCAAACCTCTTTCAAATAGTGAAAATGATTAAATTGTACAAAAAAATAGTTTCTTATAGTAAAGAGCATAATTTAAATGATAAAGGTCATACAGAATACATTACTTTTTATGAGTATGACAATGCTCCACAATCTACTGTTACCATCCAAGAAATTAATTCAGATTCTGAAGAAGATAAAAATTTTAAAATTCTAACTATAGATAATCTGAATGAATCAATAACAAAAATTCCATCTCCAGATTCAACGACTTTAAATGATGTAACACTCGATGATATAGATCCCGATGAAGAATTTGATATTGTCAATATAAATTATTCGCAACCATATCAGCATCTTCTAAATAGTCTTAAAAGTGTTCAAAAAGCAATTGCTTCAGTTAATGGAGAACGTTTACAAGCTATTGAAGATATTAAAGTAAATAATAATTAAAATGTCAAAAATAAGTGTTCAGGTAATCTTGGATCATCTGAAAGTAGTATTGAAACTTCTGATAGTATCTATTCCAGCATAAATGCTAGTGTATTGTCTAATCTAGAAACAGATAATGATACATTAAATATTTCAAGCTAATCAAATTCATCACCAAATATAAGAAGTGATCTTTTTCAAAACTTAGAAATTAATCCTAGCCAGTTGAATCATCTTGAATATTGTGATAATGTGCTGAAACTTGATAACGTGCTAAACACTGCGGATAAGCAAACAGTGTCTAAAAGAAAAATAAATGATGAATGCACTTAATAAGTATCAGAAAAATCATAGGATAGCGGTGTGTAATCCACAAAAGGTCATCTTGGCTTTACTGCCAAAATTTCAACCAACACCTAAAGGAGATTTAGATAAAATGAATTCCTTGTATGTGGAAATTGCTGCTAATATTCTGTTGTATATTGGAAACCAAATGCAAGATAGTCGCATTGTTTAAAAACTAAGGAATATTCTCTTTGAACTTACTCGAAGACTACCAAGTTTAGATGAAAACCTCTGAAGGCTCTGTAGTTATAGTTAAACACAAAATATTGAGGTATTCAGCAGTTCTCAGGCTATCATTTTTTGTTGAATCGAGTTGTTGATCTTCCTTACATTTATCTCTTGTATCCGTTGCTGATCTTCCTTACATTTATCTCTTGTATCCGCTAACTTATGATTTTTCTGGTACTTATTAAGTGCATTCATCATTTATTTTTCTTTTAGACACTGTTTGCTTATCCGCAGTGTTTAGCACGTTATCAAGTTTCAGCACATTATCACAATATTCAAGATGATTCAACTGGCTAGGATTAATTTCTAAGTTTTGAAAAAGATCACTTCTTATATTTGGTGATGAATTTTATCAGCTTAAAATATTTAATGTATCATTATCTGTTTCTAGATTAGACAATACACTAGCATTTATGCTGGAATAGATACAATCAGAAGTTTCAATACTACTTTCAGATGATCCAAGATTACCTGAACACTTATTTTTGACATTTTAATTATTATTTACTTTAATATCTTAAATAGCTTGTGAACGTTCTCCATTAACTGAAGCAATTGCTTTTTGAACACTTTTAAGACTATTTAGAAGATGCTGATATGGTTGCGAATAATTTATATTGACAATATCAAATTCTTCATCGGGATCTATATCATCGAGTGTTACATCATTTAAAGTCGTTGAATCTGGAGATGGAATTTTTGTTATTGATTCATTCAGATTATCTATAGTTAGAACTTTAAAATTTTTATCTTCTTCAGAATCTGAATTAATTTCTTGCGTACTGAGATTACTATGCCGAGGTGTGTGCGCACTCGCGTTAATAGCTTGGTTATTTATACGTATATGCATACCGAGGATACTACTGTAACCTTATACCTAGCTATTGATACGCGTATACAAGGTTATATACGATCGTATACCGAATTATGAATGCACGTGTAAATAGCTTGGTTATGTCGTATCATACTATGTATATAATATTACATCGAGTCAAGAAGACACGTGTAAATAGATAGGTTATATCGTATCATACATGCACGTCTAATGCGATTGACGCTAGGGCTATTTCTGAGAGCTTGTATAAAATATAAGTATATCGAGGATACATCTTTTGAACGTTTAGTTGTAGCAATCAGATTTAAAACCACGGGATTTTTCACGAGTGTAAATAATTTATGCAAGCTCTTTTCGCATGCTACATTTGCTAGAACGATCTTTGGTTGATATTAAGTATTTTCATAATTAATGAAACAGTCACAAAAAAAGCTACTGTGTAATAATGAACTGTTTACTCTGTATGGCTTGTTATACGTTTTTATTCCTATTGTATATAAAATACTTGACAAATAAAAAAATATCAAATTGTTATTTTGTATCGTATGGTTGATACAAGAATAATCATGAACCACGATTCAGCATACTGGAGCAAATTTTACCGTTATTAATTTATCACAGGTGGAATTTTGAATTGCCGAACTTCCATGCTACTGTGAATACAGCCAATATCTTAACCAATTTGAATCTATGTCTCCTAATTATTTATGTAAAGAAAGCTTCCGTTTTGAAAGAAAAAAATAATGAATACAGCTTTGTTTGATGATACGCGATTCTTCAAAGAAATATTAAGTTGTTATGCAGAAGAGAAAATATAAATTAGAATAGAGACGTCATTTTGTCCTGTTTTGTCCTGCAGAGCGATAAATTACGCAGCTTTTCATACTTCAAAACCATTATTTGCTCAATTTGCAATAATTAAACAGAAAATTTACCAATTTATCATCACTTTTCAAAGTAACACAACTACTATAAGTATTGGAAACATATTATTACATTTATAAGTGTATTAAACTTTTATTAAAACATTTCTTGTATTATTTGAAATAGTAATTACTTTCTTAATAATTTTGATCTTAAAAAGATTTCAAGGCATAGTAACCGGGACTTATACGCTATCTTAAAAAATAAGGTTAAACTAAAAATTTTGTATTTACTTACAATGAACTTCACGTTATTGTCTTTAAATTAAATATAATTCTAAATATTTTTAATTCATATATTTTTAATAATTTTAAGATTTCAAAACTATATTTAAATTTAAAATAATATTTTTATTAAAAATTTAAATTTCATCAAAAAATAAAAATTCAAACTGACATCAACATAAAATAAAACAAAAAATTATCATTTGAGTTTATGGTATAAGGAGGAAGGAATATAGACTCTCATGGTTGTGTAGGGCTATAAGCGAAGGTAACCATGG
This sequence comes from Anastatus disparis, assembly GCA_017163975.1. Lineage (NCBI taxonomy): Eukaryota > Metazoa > Arthropoda > Insecta > Hymenoptera > Eupelmidae > Anastatus > Anastatus disparis. The sequence continues at coordinate 84,067 of JAFFSR010000396.1, read as the reverse complement.
TTTTATTTTGAATAATTTTATAAAAAAAAGGAATAATTTTAATTAATTTTAGCATGTCTTTAAATAACTTAAAATTATTATAATTGATTTTATATAATTATTAAAAATAAAACAAAAAAAACCAACGCGCCATAACACCATACATTTTTTATTATTTAATTTATATTATACATTATTAATTGTAAGGTATTATTGACAGTACCTCTTCGGGTGGTGTCGAAATCTGTCTAAGCAAATATATACATATTATTAATTTTTTTAATACTTTTGGTCAGTACAAATTTCATTACTGGCTGACATCATGTAAATATAAACGGGGATTGGCGAGCAGCGCGCAGGGGAGAGCCCTACTATATATATATATATATATATATATATATATATATATATATATATCTGGGATGTTCCATGTCGTTTCAAATGCATGCACGCACACGTTAATATTCATGCGATTTTTCATGTCAATTGAAACGCAAGCACACACAGGTTTATATATATGGACATTTTACGTCAATTCGCATGCATGAACATAGACTTTAGTAGAGATGGGATTTTTCATGTCAATTATAACGCACGCACGCACAGGTTCATGCATATGGAACATTTCATGTCAATTCGCAAGCATGCACACACACGTTAATATACATGGAATTTGTTATGTCAATATCAACGCATGCACATACAAGTTTATACATATGGGACATTTCATGTCAACTCGTACATACTCATAATCACAGGCTTCTCTATATATATGGGATATTTCATGATAACTCTCACACACCTATCCGAGTTCCTTCAGGTTACATAGATGGGACGTTTCATGTCAATTTGCATTCATGCATACACGCTTTTATGTACATGAGACTCTTCATGTCAACTCATGTACGACCTTACAGACAGGTTTTTGCATATATATATGGTCCATTTCATATCAACTTGCTCACGTTCACCCGCAATTTTTTCTGTTTATATATATATATATATATATATATATATATATATATATATATATATATATTGTAACATGGCAAAATTGCTATGTTACTTAAACCCCGCTTTTATAATACGATAGTATATACGGCAGAAGGAAGGCCTGAAATTCGCGCGCGGTTAAGAGAGAGACAACGCCGGTCAAGCTAAAGCCAACCCCAAGCCACTAACTATATCCGCGTGCACAGCACATCACGAAGCCGTAATATACAGTAAAGCTTAACCAATGTGCCTAGTCTACGCATAGCCTGACTCTAGCAGTCAAATAGACGGAAAAGGCAAGAGTATAAGGTGGCGCGCATAGCGTACCGCATGAAGAAGGAAAAGCATCCATCTTGAGATGCTCATTCCTTCTGCCGTTCGTCTACTGGCCGGTCGACGTGAGTTTTTTTGCATTAGCGCAGCTAAGTGTGTCGAACGAAACGCTTTTTTTACAACTCTCGGATTGCGATCTTTGTGAGAACAAGAGAGTAATTCTAGCGTGAGTGTGTGAAAGCATAAATGCTTTATTCTAGCCTTGATTTGTATCAAGCTTTACGAGTTTAGATACATCGTGATTTTCCCTTATTCTGTGCGCGTGTGTGCTGGTGACCACGTGCGCGGTATTAGTTAGTGCGCCCGTTTTTCTTTTTAGCTTTCGTCAAGCTAATGTATTATGTAATTTAACAGCAAACTACCCCATAGTAATTTATGACGCGCATCGTTGGCTCTCTTTTCGCCGCGTTGCAGTAATAGTAGCACAATTAAAATAACGTACGGAGTCGCGTCCGTTAACGCGACTGGCGCCCTTTCGAGTGTATAGCTAGTAGTTGTGAATTAATAAAATAAATTAAGTTCTGATATTTCGGCTGATTTCCATTTTTTTTATGTTATGTGAATGTTTCTAGTATAAGAACCCGGTAAACCTCTAGCTATACATCTAGCTGATCTTGTACGGTCACCTGATCCCCATGGCCGTTACAATTGGCGTGCCAACGTGGAGCCGGCAAAAATTTGAATAAAAATCTTTCGCGAAAAACATGGGATCGCAGTAGTTTTTTTTTGCGGTGTTAGTGCGAAGTGAAACAGAAAAAAAATATATATTGTGAAACAACAGAAAATAAACTTTCTAAGAAAAAGAACTGAAAAAAAAATATAATATACATAGACTGTGCCAGTGCGATAAAATTTTTTTTGTTGCTTTTCGAGATCGTAAGCTTCGCCACGTGGTCGCCATTTTTGCTACGCACACACGAAGCGAGCTGAAGGAGGACGCTCTGGCAGCCATATATTTTTTTTTGCTTTGCTGTCGCTTGGTATGGTAAAAAATTTTTTTTATGCCTTTCTTTGCAGCAAATTTTCCGTCATTTCATAAATAATAAAAGCTTGTCCGTATAAATTTATTTTTTTTTAAAGTTTTAGCATACTCTTTATTTTGGCTTGAAAATTTTTTTTACGCATATATATATATATATAGTGTGTGTATAGCGTGAGCGAGGGAACAAATCGTTCTCATCGCCACTAGACAAAGCTAAAAACAATAGTAAAATTCTTTTTTTTCTCTTTGATTGTAATATTTATCTCAGCTTAAAAATTGTATAGCTTGTAGATATCCTATACAGTTTTATATGGTTTTAGCTTTGTCGCACGCCTCCTAATATCTCAGCATATTTAGCTATCTCTGTCTCACAATACGTAGTCATGCCGCGCAGCCAGAGAACAAATTGTTCCTTTGACTGTGCTATGCAAAGCTGACTTTAGATTGAATTTTTTTTTGTGAATTGTTTTTGATATTACTGATAAAATTTTTTTTATATAGCCGAAAAATTTTAATCTGCTGATTTTTTTTTTGTAATAGTAAATAGAAATTTTTTTTGTGAGGTTTTATTGTTAAAAGCCTAAACTTACTGACAAAACTAAGTAGTTTTTGTAATTTTAGAGCTTTTTACTCCACGACTACGTAGTGTGACATCATATCATATCATATTCATGTATAATTGCCCATGTTAGTCCAATTGTGTAACTGCCCTTGCATCTCATACCTTCCAGCACCTTACAAATTCAGCATTATTCCCTCAAGCGACGCCATTTTAAGCAAGCTGGTCGAGTAGTATTGTATTAAATTTGCTAATAACTCTCACTATTGTTGTGCGCTCTCTCATACTTATAGTGACGTGGTGACTTTACCGACTGGATATAGTCGTCGGCTTGTATAGTTCACCGTAGTAAGAAAAAATTTTCTTTTGCTTGACTATTTAACGTTTCTTTAGAAATTGTTCTTTTTCAACAAAATTTTTTTAATAGCTTATAGAGATAAATTTGTTAAAGGTTATGAGGTAAAATTTTTTTTTGTTTCTCAAGATTTTGGTTTGTTATACTCGATTAAAAATTTTTTTTGTGTAAATTCTCTTAACCATAAAGAATTTTTCTTCAACTAAGAATTTTCTTTTATCAATATCTAAAAAATTAATTACTTAAATTTACTCAACGTCCTATAGATATATTGTTTTTTTTTGCTATTGCCGTACGTTACGCTTATACCGCCGGATTACCAGATAATCATTAAGAGTGGGGCTTCCTGTTGCGTCGGCGTTGTATACTTTTGGATTTTTTTTCGTATTGAATAGCAATTTCCTTTGTAGACGCTAGCTATGAATTAAAGATTTTTTTTTTCTGGTGTGAATTAGAATAATAATTAAATTAGTTTGGTACTACTTCAATACAGCTTAAAATTTTTTGTTCTGACTTAAAGTTTTTTTTTGTAAAAATAATTTTTCTGTGTGGTATATAAATTTATTTTTTTTCTTCTTGTTGTTTGCTTTTGTTATTCACATTTTTTTTTAAAATATTAAATTCTTTTTGGTTGTTACGTAACATAAAAACTGCTGGTATACCCTGTGTGAAAATCTAGCCGTATAAACCTTCCTTTTAAAGTAAATAATAGTTAATAAATTCAAGCCAGAGCTCTAATAGAATTGCAGAGAGTTATCTAACCTCCTGAAATAAAACCCTGCATAGTATAGGTTTACTCTAATGGCTAGTCGATATTTAAACATGGAACCCCTCTTACTTCCTGATGAACTTTGTTGGAATGACCCCCTTCGGGTAGGAAGCGAATTAGCTATAATGGTTGAAAAAATGCCCATGGCTCAAGCACTTGCCTATAGTAATAAGGGTCTTAGTCAAAACGGAACTATGGATGAATACAAGAACCGTATTCTCTGATATGAAATGAGACGTCATCTAGGAAATAGAGTAGCCGAGTGGCTGCCAGAAGATGAAGATACGGTAGAAGACTCGCGACTAGGATGCAATACACTACCAGCGAGTAATTCCACGTTGTCGCAAGAAGACCAGCAGGATAATGGGCAGGCTTCATTGGAGGCACCAGAGAATAACCGGCCATCTCCTCGTCTACCAACAGGCCAAACCCTAGGATTCTATCAAGATCCGATGACAATGCTACCGCAGGACCAATCCTCGGTACCGGCAGAAGCCACCGCCATGTTACCTTCAATTAGGCCCCCGGCTCATCCCACGCCCCCAAATTCCATGCAACCTCGGGCACAATCCACACAATACCCGACCACCGCAACCCAGAATCAATTAGCCAATCAGGTGAATTACTTGAGTCATATGGAAATTACCCAACCAGTTGGGCACGGAGTTATTCCAACGACTACCACGGCCCCCATGTTATTTAATCCAGCGATAACCAGTAGCAACACTACCTGTCCTTCAGCCACACATGTAACGACTACTACTACGACCACCAGCCGTCAAGCCCCTTGCAGCTTTCCTCCCCATCCAACTCCCACCTCATGTGCGTGCACCTGTATTCATAACCCTAGTCCTCCCACGTTCTACAGCTATAATCCTTACAATCATTCACCACCTATGCCAAGAACATTACCCCCACCCTTTTACCCAGCGGAATCAGCCATACCCCCGTCTCAACCACCTATCTTCGGGCAACCGGCAATTCCAGTATACAGCGATCTATATAGATCGACGATGGATGCCTCCATATTTTACAAGGAGAAGCAGACAAACCAAATCTTCGCCAACTGGCACGTCTCTTTTAAAGGAGATAGGAAAAAGGACCCGGAGTCCTTTCTCAATAATTTACAAGGGTGTCGAGTAGCTTATGGATTGACCGTGGACACGATTATCCGGGCGCTGCCGGCGGTACTAGATGAGGAATCCTATCAATGGTTTAGTAGGGAAAATAAAAACTGGCGTTCATTCGAAGATTTAATAGATGCTTTTCGGTTGCAGTTCTGTATGGAAGATGTTCAGGAACATCTGAAAGTAGAGATAGAAAGGCGAACGCAAGGTTCCAACGAAGATGTCAGTACATATCTCTCTAAACTACGAGACTTAATGGACCAAATTCGACCACCAATGACCGTTAAAGAACAATTGAATAGAGCATATAGGAATATACACCCTAGTTATCGACAACGGATTTATCGAGATCAGTTTAATAGTTTTATGGAATTACAGAAACTAGGTAAAAGAGGAGAGACTCGCAGAGCCCAAGATAAAGCATATAGGCCCCCTCCAGCTCCAAATGAGTCCTTGTTCCCTAATACTGCATGCACTGGAGTGAAATCATCACGGTTAACTAAAACTGCTTCCATAGCCACCGTTAGTTTTGGAGAAATTCCGAATTATGATAATTCCACGCCAATATTAGCCCCTGTTACTACGAATCGCACTGATTTCGCTTCAGCTAGGCTCCCCGAATCCAAAGAACTAACTAACAATGTGAATTCCCAGAATGCCCCGAAACCAGTTAAGAATCAAGGACGACGTTACTCCAGCGGAGTAGAAAAAAGTAATCAGCGTAGCTCTAATCCTCAAGCTCAACCGGTAAATGATAAAAGCCAAGTCAACCCTCGACCTCTGCTGGGGACAGTAAGTGGTGGAAGAAAACTGCATCGCCCGTGCTTTAGATGCGGAGTACTGGGACATTGGGCGAATGAATGTCCTCAGCAGATGAAGTGCTATGGGGGCGGCCAACCAAACGTACACATAAAGAATTGTGTAAAATGTGCTCAACCGGGAAACGAACCACGGAGGAATCATTAAGAGTCGGTGTTTCTTCCAATACGACGAATCAGACTCTGCCACTTCTGACGGAAGCAACAGCCAGACCGGTGAGTTTGGATAATTCTGAAAGAATAGAAAAAGTATTACCTCGCCAACCAGAGGTGGCGCAGAAAGTCCAGAATGAGCGAAATCATAATATAGAAGAAAACCATATAGTGCATAGTACTTGCGGCCTGGTCAACAGGGTCGACCAGTCTCAACACCCGGTAATGGTTAACAACTCTGACGTAACCACTCCAGCCATCAACAAACCAGTGTCGTTAATACAACAAAATATAAATGTCATTGGAGAGAACCGACAGTTTTTAGTATTAGCATTGAATGGTCGAACAGTTAAGGGAATGCTTGATAGTAGGTCGGTACATTCGTACCTAGGCATGAATCTGGCAGCTGAATGGAAAAAGAAGAGTATACCGCAGACTACGCAAGTGAGTGTTGCGGACGGCAGTGCAGTCAATATTGAGGAACTTAAAAATATTACAATAACCATCGATCAAGACTCGCAAACTTTACCCTTCCGTATATCTGAAGGCATTTTATACGAATGCCTACTAGGTATAGATTTTATGCGTTTAATGAAAATTAGTATTGACTACGAGAACGACACCTGGTGGACCCCAAGAAAAATTCAACATCAATTTTATCCTTATAATACTGATCCTTTTAGCTATACTGCTTTAGCTACGATTAGAGGTCTAATACGGCCCACTGAAGCTGAGCAGAATCAAATAACCCAAGTTTTGAATGACTTAATCCCGCCTACGCCAAAGATTTTAGGAGTCACTAATCTAGCTACACATAAAATAAATGTCCAAAACCATGAGCCCATTCGACAGAAAATGCGAAGATATTTCCCTCATATGTTAAAAGTGGCCCAAGAAGAGGTCGATCGTATGCTGCACGAAGGAATCATAGAACCTTCCAATAGCCCCTGGAATAGTTGCCCCGTTTTAGCTCCCAAACCCAATGGAAAATATCGATTTTGCATTGATTAGAGGCAAGTAAATGACGTCACAAAGAAGTTCGCCTATCCTATCAAGAATATGGATGATATTCTTGATAAATTAAGGTGTGCTAAATATATTTCTAAATTGGATTTAAGTCAAGCTTACCACCAGATACCAATGGACCCGAATAGTAAGGAGATTACCTCATTCAGCGAACACTTGCTATGGTTAAGTACAGTGCTATTAGCCTTAAAAACCGCAAACCTACAAATTAACAGAGAAAAGTCAGAGTTTTGCTGTTCGGAAGTAAAATATCTTGGATATATCGTTAATGAAAATGGTCTAAAAACAGATGAAGAAAAGATTCGCCCCATTCTGGAATATCCTGCGCCAACTAATCTTAAGCAATTACGAAGATTTTTAGGAATGGTTGGTTGTTATGCACGATTTATTCCCAATTTAGTTCAAATCAAAATCCCATTAACTGGTTTGACGAGAAAGGCAACTCGATGGCAATGGTATGAAGAGCAGGAATTATCATTTCAGCAACTTAAACAAGCACTCACTAAAGCACCTGTTTCAACACGTCCCAATTTCGATTACCCCTTTATCCTGCAAACCGATGCAAGTGATTTCGCCATAGCAGGTGTATTAATTCAAGATATCGATGGAGAAGAAAACCCTATTTACTATATAAGTCGAACTCTAACTCGCACAGAACGTAATTATACAGTATCAGAAAAGGAATGTTTAGCAGTTATTTGGGCAGCGGAACGTCTCAGAGCGTACCATCAAGGAACTCCGTTAACAGTGATTACGGACCACCACAGCTTGCTATGGTTGAAAAATTTAAAGGATGCGACGGGTCGACTAGCGAGATAGCATACGAGATTGCAAGCGTTCGACATCGAACTAGAGCACCGCAGAGGCAGTCAATTAAAAGTACCGGATGCTCTATCGAGAGCACAAGAAAGTATGATAAATATAGCCTCTATAGCACCTATTGATACGAACGATAATTGTTATCGTCGAAGAAAAGAAATGGTTCAGCAATTCCCTGCAAAATATCCTGATTTTAGAATAGAAAATGACCTCCTTTATTTTCATCACCCAAATGATAATATAGACCCTATTATTCCAGACTTAGACGCCTGGAAATTAGTTCTTCCCCTTGCTGATCGTGAAAAAGCCCTTTTTGAAGCTCATAATACTCCTCAAGCAGGTCATATGGGAATGGAAAAAACCTTTACTCGTTTAGCTACATATTATTACTGGCCAGGGTATTACCACGACACTTGTCAATATATCAGAGCATGCCAAGAGTGTCAAGCTCATAAACAATCTCAACAGGCTCCAGCCGGCTTAATGGGAGAAAGATATATTCAAGGCCCATGGACAGTAGTCTCAGCAGATATCAATGGCCCAAAACCACCTTCGAAAGCCGGTTATAAATATATTATAGTATTTGAAGATTTATTCACTCGATATGTAGAATTAAAACCCCTTCGTAAAGCAGACGGTAAAAATGTAATTCAAGCGTTTGAGGAACTTGTCATTAATAGATGGGGCTGTCCACAGTGTCTCATCACTGATAACGGGTAAGAATTTAAAAATCAGGTTGTAGATGCCCGACTAGAAAAATATGGAATTAAGCACTCTACTACTCCCCCTTATCACGCGCAATCAAACCCTGTAGAGCGTGTTAACCGTAATCTGAAACCCATGATTAATAGCTTTATAGATCAAGACCATCGTGATTGGGATAAACACTTAGGAGAATTTAGCTTCGCTCTCAACACTACGGTACATTCGTCCACTAAATTCACTCCAGCTTTCTTAAATATGGGTCGCAATCCTATTCCTACAATCCTTTTCCGCAAATCCATAGACAACCCAAAACCAATTGAGCAAGGAAACATCACAGAATGGGCTGACAGAGCAAAAAGGTTACCTGCGATACATGACTTAGTTAAAAAATATGCAGATAATGCAACTGCTCGTCAAGCTAAATATTATAATAAGAATCGACGGCATGTAACATTTGAACCAGGAGATCTCGTAAGTCGTAGAAATCATGTATTATCTTCAGCCGTTGACAAATTTGCTGCAAAGTTAGCGCCAAAATTCATTGGCCCAGCCAAAGTTATTAGAGTGTTCTCACCGGTAGTATATCTAGTGGAAGACGTCGATACCAAGCGACAAATTAAAGTTTTTGTCAATGATTTAAAATGATACATTCCACCAAGACTACCACGAAATCGTAATATCTCACCATCACTTTCAGACGATGCAACGAAGTAAACCAACCAACCTGCATCAAATAAGGAGAGCAGTCCGTACAGGAATAGGTCGAGGGGTCTACCAAGACCTCACATTTTACCCGGTCCAGGAGGAGCCAAACGCGGTTGTGGGCGACCTCCTAAATCAAAGGTGCCGTAGAACAAAAGCGTGTATGAGAGGAGCTCGTCACTTATGCGATGCAGGAGATGAATTAGACGGGCCTGCACCAAGTTCACCAAGTCTCCAAGAAAAACGCGAAGACGAGTCAGCGATTTCCACCTCCCCACAATCAACATCTCAATCCTACCCAGCTCCTGTACCCCAAGCATCTTCCTCCAACTGTCTACTAAATTCTTCACCATCCACACTCTTCCCCACACCCAAACCTACTCTGTCTCCATCACAAGCAATCTTATGCCTCTACTCCATCCTTCCCTCATTAGCAACCATTAATCCCTTTGAGCTTCCATCACAAAAACCTTCTCCTATTTCATCCATTCACCCTTGTCACCAAATCACCACTCAACCCAGTACATCCCACGAACCCGTGTCCTTAATCCCTCCTTTAATGTCTTTAAAAATATCCCCTCCAGCAAACCTTCCCGTTCCTAACCCTCCTGCCCGTGCAGCTTCACCGCCACGTCCGATAGCCGACCACGAAAAGCCAACAAGAGAGACTGGAGCAGCCTGACCTCACTGTTGGAACTGTGGTCATCCTAACCACAGTTAGACCACGTGCCGGGGCCCAAAAAGACTTTTTTGTAGAGGTTGTGGTCAACCTGGGGTATCTAAAGCAAACTGTCCAAAATGTTACGAGAAGTGCGTGAATAAACGCCGTTAAGGCTACATTACCAATTACCTAATAGTGTTTAGTATAAACAACCTTGATCTTACTTACACGACCCTTAGAGATATTAAAATAATTTACGTAATGCCTAATTTTTACTAACCATTTGTATCCAAAGTCTCATAGTCATTTTACTAACTTTACTATCATATACAAACTTGTCTTTCAATCAAAATTACAGCTAAATAACCTGATAATTTTTTATTAATTTTTTTTGATATACTAATGCATTCAGCTTCACTGGTGCTATAAAAGTTTACCTGTCATAAAGACTAACCGAAAACTTGCTGCAATAAAAATAAAATATTAAAATTAAAATCAGACTATGCAACGTAACAGCACCAGAGCGTCATCTTCCAGTAAGTAATTAGTTTTTCACTTTATTTGATAAATTTTTAACATAACATTGTAATCATTTTTTTTTGTATGGTATGAGTGAGATATGATGTAAGAGCGGGTTATGAACGTTTTTGACAGCGTAGATTTAAGATTTTTCTTTATTGTAAAATTACTTTGGGGTAAGCCAGTCGCAGCGTGAATAGTTGAGCCCCCACACATACAGCGCGTTACATATACAATTAAAATTTTTTTTTATTTAAGATTATTAATGATTGCAGACGAAGAATGATAAAAATTTGTTTAATGCTTATTACACTACACACCGATGTAGATAACACCGGTTATCTTAAGTTAAGTTCCCCTTTTTACCTACGTTTTTGTTTTTTTTTCGCCCTTTTACGAAAGTATTCGGTTCCACCGTTCGGTGGGGGGGGAATTGTAACATGGCAAAATTGCTATGTTACTTAAACCCCGCTTTTATAATACGATAGTATATACGGCAGAAGGAAGGCCTGAAATTCGCGCGCGGTTAAGAGAGAGACAACGCCGGTCAAGCTAAAGCCAACCCCAAGCCACTAACTATATCCGCGTGCACAGCACATCACGAAGCCGTAATATACAGTAAAGCTTAACCAATGTGCCTAGTCTACGCATAGCCTGACTCTAGCAGTCAAATAGACGGAAAAGGCAAGAGTATAAGGTGGCGCGCATAGCGTACCGTATGAAGAAGGAAAAGCATCCATCTTGAGATGCTCATTCCTTCTGCCGTTCGTCTACAGGTCGGTCGACGTGAGTTTTTTTGTATTAGCGCAGCTAAGTGTGTCGAACGAAACGCTTTTTTTTACAACTCTCGGATTGCGATCTTTGTGAGAACAAGAGAGTAATTCTAGCGTGAGTGTGTGAAAGCATAAATGCTTTATTCTAGCCTTGATTTGTATCAAGCTTTACGAGTTTAGATACATCGTGATTTTCCCTTATTCTGTGCGCGTGTGTGCTGGTGACCACGTGCGCGGTATTAGTTAGTGCGCCCGTTTTTCTTTTTAGCTTTCGTCAAGCTAATGTATTATGTAATTTAACAGCAAACTACCCCATAGTAATTTATGACGCGCATCGTTGGCTCTCTTTTCGCCGCGTTGCAGTAATAGTAGCCCAATTAAAATAACGTACGGAGTCGCGTCCGTTAACGCGACTGGCGCCCTTTCGAGTGTATAGCTAGTAGTTGTGAATTAATAAAATAAATTAAGTTCTGATATTTCGGCTGATTTCCATTTTTTTTATGTTATGTGAATGTTTCTAGTATAAGAACCCGGTAAACCTCTAGCTATACATCTAGCTAATCTTGTACGGTCACCTGATCCCCATGGCCGTTACAATATATATATATATATATATATATATATATATGGGACATTTTATGTCAACTCGCACGTACTCGCAAGCACAGGTTTTTCTATATATATAAGACGTTTCATGACAACTCGTACACACCTATCTAAGTACTTTTAGGTCTATATATGTGAGACGTTCCATGTCAATTGACATGCATGTTTACACGCGTTCATGTACATGGGACTTTTCACGTCAACTCGTAAGCATAATATAAACATATATATGTACATATATAAACGTATGTACGCGGCATTATGCTGACTCATACAGTACAGCCTTTGTTTGTGTCCTGCACGTCGCGGGGTGTGGCAGTCTCTAGTATCCTTCCTTTGTTACTTACGATATGTTAAATCGAATTTTTAAAACGTGGGCGAAATTGGGCGCGTGTAGAATTCGTCTCACTCAGAAAAATAGGGTCCACAAGTAAAAAAAGAACTGGAGGGTCGCTAGTGTAATTTCGTAACCATTATATATATTTTTTTTTTTATATATATATATATATATATATATATACATAAGGGACATTTCACGAAGAATCACACGTACACACACACACAGGTTCATTCAAGTTTATATGGAACATTTAATTTCAACTCATACGCGCACGCACATGCTCACACATACAAACACATATTTAATTTTATATTTATGTATATATATATATATATATATATATATATAATTGAATATGTGTTTGTATGTGTGCGCACATACATATATACATATTTTATATATATATATAAAATCAAATATGTGTTTGTACGTGTGAGCATGTGCGTGCGTGTATAACATTTGCAACAACTTCAAAGTAGTTATTAAACTATAAGTAGAATTTTAAAAGTTTTTGCTGTAGATGATGTTTAAGTTGTCATTAACACCTAGGTATCCAAAGACGGCGATCATGGGTACCACAGCATAGTAAATAACTATTTTTTAACAAGTGTTTACATCGAAAAGGTAAAGTATGTATCTATATATATATATATATATATATATACACATACTTTACCTTTTCGATGTAGACACTTGTTAAAAAATAGTTATTTACTATGCTGTGGTACCCACGATCGCCGTCTTTGGATACCTAGGTGTTAATGACAACCTTAACATCATCTACAGCAAAAACTTTTGAAATTCTACTTATAGTTTAATAACCACTTTGAAGTTGTTGCAAATGTTATCTAGCCAAACATGGATGTTCCGAGTAAGATAAACATTGTCTACAAGAAGATCTTTTGAAATTTAGCCATTATTTATTAATAACATGTACGTTTCCCGAGATGACATCTCACAATATCCAGGTGATCCTGGCTACCCGGAAGTCGTCTATATGAATGAATTTTGAAACTTTTCATACCGGTTATGAAGTTTACAGGCATTGGCAGGGACTACGTCAATTGGAACTTGGAAATTCTTTTACATTTAGATTCTAAGGTTGTTCAATTAGGTCGAAGAATACTCGGAAATTAAAAGATTTCAAAAGAACAATTGTTTAAGATTCATGCAACTTCCATGAAATATGTTGATTTACTCGTAGTCGATACCCATACATAAAGATCATTCATACAAATCATGTCGCATATAAATTTGCAGTAGTATCCCTACTAATTAATGAATTTTTCGTTCAAATAATGTCAGCGAAATTTAACTTCGAGAAAGCATATTACTATCTTAATTAGTGAATAATTTTAACCTTTTTTTATCAAACATCATTCCGATATACAGATAATAAGCGTTATTATTTAAATAATTTGAGAATTCATGAATCTTAGCAATTATTTACTTACCACAAAAGTCAAGAAATCATATTAGTAATTCATTTTATTTAAATTAAATCATTTAAAATCCATATGATTCAAATTCCAAAGATAAAGAAATCCTGAATCAGTTATGCATTCACATATAATTTCTATTCAATCTTAAACATTTTTGTTTATTTAACCAAACAATAAACATTCTTGCTATTTACATGAAATCATAAAACTTTTATTTTTTACAAAAATAAAAAGTAATTTGTTTAAATATCATTTGTCATAAATATTATTTCCTTAATAAACATAAATCATTAAAATCATTAGAGATATCTAATACTATTACTATACTATATAGGCGTGTAATACATATTATTTCATGTATGACACGCCTTTTTGTACTCTTTTTACAAAATAAATCGATATCTATCTATCTACTGTTGATACATAACCTATTATTAGAAGCATCTATGTTGAATTTTACTTCAGATAGATATATATTTCTATTTTTATTAGTTTAATACACACATTCACACTGTGCTTCATATCTAAATTTATTTATCGTTTGTTCGTTTACTAGAGTATTTATAACTTTAAACAAATATTTACCGATCAATTATTTTTTGTGTCTTTGTTTTGAACGGAATGTCGGAGTTGTTGAAATCGATTTTTGCTTTTTTTATTCTATTAATATTTTTTTAAATTAATTATCTAAACATATATACTGATTTGTGCGCACTAAAACTATGTTAATACTATTTGAATAAAAATTGGATATCAATATCTCGATAAGCCTAACCTCAAAATACTATAGATAGAAAGTTTGCTTATAACTTTTTATGTATAGTGTTTTGGTGTATTCCTTGTCCGCAATTGGGATTGATAATACGAATTTTCTGACTGTAGCGAAAGAACATGATTTGACGCACCATTTATTAATGAGCTGAAAATAAAAATATTATTAAGAGGCGGGGGATGGGGGAACTCCGACATACTGTTAATGATGCATTTCATTAATTTTACATTAAAATTTTTTAATGTCTGAAAACGATAAAAACGTCATTGTAAAAATTTTTGAAAGCTGTTCCTATGGATTATAGACAATGTCGGGTACAGCCGAGCATTGTAAAATACCCCCTATGAAAAAACATATGAACTTACTATGGTTGTAAAAAATTTCAAAATTTTTTTTTGAGATTGACGTTAAGAGGCGGTCGGAACCATTTGCCACTTGGTGGTGCTGCAGGTGAGAGAAGAATATAAAATATTTTTTTATACACTGATTTATAATTTATTATGGCAATAATATACTTCTAATGTTGTTAATAACTCTTGTCATATATATGTAGAATAATTATCAATGCTAATCTCATTTGAAAAGTCTAAAATATTTTTGTAAAGCGAAAAATGCTGCGCGTAATAGAGCCGATGTAAACATGTGTATTTTTCTTAAGTGTGACAGAGAAAGTAATACTAAAGAATGATGAATACATATGCTCACGCCAGCTCTATCTCGCGCTGCATTTTTCGCTTTGCAACAATATTTTAAACTCTTCAAACAAGATTAGCATCAATGATTATTCTACATATATATATGGCTAGAGTTATTGATAACATTAGAGGTGTGTTATTGTTTCAGAAAATTGTGAATCGCTGAGTAAAAATAATTTTACATTTTTTTCTCACCTGACCGCAGCGCCCTCATGCGGCAAATAGTCCTGACCGCCTCTTAAGATTAGCAGAAATAACCAGAATCTTAGATTCCATGAAAATTTCTTTATAATTAATAGACGATATGAAAAATTTCAAAATTTATTCCCTTGACTAACATTCAGATTTCCAGGAGGATTGATAGGCATCCACAAAAACAAATATGAATTTGATAAACAATAAGCAATGATACTACAGATGACATCAAGGTGTCCAGAAACATCCGAGTACCGTAAGACATCGACCACAGATACATCAATATAAAAAATTAATGATGTGATATCTCTCAAATTAGGCTACAACAGCAACATACACTGCCGCTCACAAAAATTTGGCCACCTTAGAAAAAATTGGAAAAAATTAAGTTTTCTATCTCTGCGACAAATAATCGAATCTTAAAAATTCTAACTGTGTTTATCGATAAAAAATTTTCCATAAAAACTAAAGCTATTTTATGTCATTTTTTTCATCCATTTTTAAATTTGTCCCATTTTGTCAAAAATTTTCGGAGATTAAAAATTAAAAATAGAGATGAAAACTACAATACTCTACTTCAAAATGAGAGGTTAATAACTATTGTCTATTTTTAAAAGAGCTATACTCATTTATGTTAAAAAAATCCTTGTTTTTTGAACAGCTGATATCTCGAAAAGGGTGCTTAAAAAAAGAACTTCAGAAAGAAAAAAATGTTGTTTTTTAGTAAACAATCCGATTTTAAAGTTCAAATACAAACAAAAAAAATTTTATTCTCCTCATTTTTCCTATAGTAAAATATTTTTTATATTTCCAACTCTATTAACTGTGTCGTATCAATAATACGTCTATTTATAATTATAAAAAAAGAAAACAAAATAATAGAAATTAATAAAAAAGTGAAAGAATAGAAAACATAATAATAACAATATTTTAGTACTTGAAACGTTTAATAGTGGTTTATTCATATTTTAACAATAAATATAAAGACATTTGATTTTTTTATAAATAATATCGATATAAGCTATAAATTCCAAGTTAGTTTAATCACAATACTATTCATTTTATCATTTTAACATAATTTTTTTCAAAAATGTAACAACTTTATCACTTAATATTTATAAATAATCAAAATCCATAATTATCATAATCACAAAATTATCACTACTTTATCATTTCGACATAAACTTCTTTAATAATATAATGAATAAATAAAAAATTTTAAGAAAGCTTCATTTTTTATGGATAAAAGGTTGATATTTCAACTTTCTTATATCGAAACTCACGTTTTTTGATGGTTTTTAGAGTAAACTTCAAAACCCAGTTGAAATTTTTAAGATTCGATCATTTTTCGCAGAGATATTAAACTTTGAATTTTTTCCGATTTTTTCTTAGGTGGCCAAATTTTCGTGAGTGGCACTGTATATATATATATATATATATATATATATATATATATATATATATATATTTCTATTATGTATATATAATAGAAGTATGAAAAATTATCAATAATACCTAATTATCAACGGGGGTCCAATGACTGATCACGAAGGGGGAAAAGGAGGAACAGATTTCTATAAATACATAAGTAGTTATTAAAGATCAGATTGACGGCATTATTTAATAACAGGATAAGGGAGTAGGAGAGTACTCAGGACTGAAAAACGCAAGTATATTGGTAACTCGACATGAAATGTTCCATTTATACCCATAAACGTCTGTATATGCGAGCAAGTTGACATGACATATATCTAAACCTGGGCGTATGTGCGTGTATGTATGCGAGATAACATAAACTGTCTCAAAAATATGTTGATATACATGTGAAAAATTGCCATAAAACGTACTATATATATATATACCTGTGTGTGTGTGTGTGAGTGTGTGTGTGCGCGTGTAGATTAACATAAAATATCCCATGTATATGTGTACACAGATATACACACACACATATATATATTCTGTAACGTTTGGCTTCTCATCCACGAATGAACTCGTTGTTGCCGTCGGCATCAGACTTTTACTTTTACTTTTACTTTTTACTTTTACCTGAAGGTTGATGCTGGAGATGGTCGGTCGGTGGTTCGCGGAAGCCAAAGTTCAGAACTTACAAACTAAATTGATTTTTACTGAGTTCAATGATAAGTAAAAATCGAATTCAATAATAAAGATAAGAACTGAATTTAATAATGAAAAGTGCATAAACGTAAACGGTAATTGATATTTATAAAAAGGTAAAAAAAATTAACTATTGCATTTTAATAATAATCAGATAAAATGAAATAAACAAGCTTAAAATTAAAGTAGTAATGACGGGGCGTAAATAAGTATGAGTCGTGCAATCTTATATTTTTCACAATAAACATTCTTTGCATTTAATGAGTTGACTTGAAATTAATACAAAGTTAATGATCAGATAATCTTGGAAAAATGGCCGGAAGCGGCGGCGGGCAGTTAATCAAAACAAACTAAGACTAATTTGTGTTTTTAGGCGGTCGGTATTAATTAATACCGGAGACGCGGTTCAACTAAAATTATACTTATTAATAATTCTGATCGGTATCGGTTACAAACTAGAGTAAAAGGGAAAATCAAACGATTTACAGGTTACGATACTACCGGCTGTGAGTGTGGTCGGAAACTACTTTACCGGTAGCAGGCGATCGGAGCGGTGTCTCGGTGACACGTGGTACAGGATCCAGATACAGGTCAGGAGTACTGAAAAACAGGACAGGTAACCTCCAAGCTTCGTGTTAACTCCAGCGAAGACGTGGAGGGGGTATGCTAGACGTGGGATTCCCATCGACTAGTGTTGAACCCTACCTCTGACCGAGAAGCTGGAGGTGAGCGGTTAAGAAGACTGCGTAAAGTATATCTTCTAGTACACAGCCAAAGTTGAAGAGGAGCCTCGACTCTTAGTATATACTCCTAGAGAGTTAAGGAGAGTGATAAGGAGACTGCGTAAAGTATATCTCCTAATACACAGTCATGTAGGATGGAAGGAAACCACTCTATGCAATCTCCAAGAGAGTGGAAAGGGAAAGGTACACTATGAAGCATGCAAAGTTCTCCCCATAATACATGCTCACAGTGGAGAGGTTGGATAAGCTCTGATTCGAACAGGCCGGCGACGGCTCTTATAAGCCCTGAGGCTCTCTATTCCCGTTGCGGGAGTGACGCCTCGTAGCAGTTGAGCGTAGAACCCGGTTTAAGCGCGATGCTTAAAAATTGCATCGTTGCAATTCATAAGCCCATGTGTGTGCGTGCATGTGAATTGACAGAAACGATCCCACATATATATAAATACAAATCTCCAGTATATGTTTAGATGTATTTGCGCGTTCGAGTTGACAAAAAATGTCAAATATATGAAAACCGGTGCGAGCGTGTTGACATGATACGTCCCATATATGTAAGCCTAAGGGCACTCGAATAGGTGTGTTGGAGTTGTCATGAAATGTCCCATATATGTAAACCTGCATAAGCGTGGGTAATAATTGACGTGAAAAATCCTATGTATATTAACGTGTGTGCATGCATGCGAATCAATATAAAATGTCCCATATGTATAAAACTGTGTGTGTGTGCGTGCGTTTCAATAAACATTAAAAATCCCATGTATATTAACGTGTGTGTGCATGCATGCGCAACGACATGGACTGTCCCACATATATATAAACCTGTGTGTGCATGGGTGCACATTGGCATAAAATATCCCATATATATATATATATTTATACCTAGCGTGCGTTCCAATTGACGTGAAGAATCCCATATTTAATAAAGTCTGTGTGCATGCATGCGAATCGACATGAAATGTCCCATGTATATTCATATAAACCTAAGGCTACTCGGATGGGTGTGTGTGTTGTCATGAAATGTCCCACATATATAGAAAAGCCTGTGATTATGAGTACGTACGAGTTGACATGAAATGACGCGTATATATAAACCTGTATGTGCTTGCGTTCCAATTAACGTAAATAATCCCATGTTTATTAAAGTCTGTGAGCATGCATGCGAATAGACATGAAATGTCTCATATACATACGAAGCCTCAGACTAAGGGCGCCATTTGTAATGTGGGAATTTGTTCCCTATCCCAAAGTTACTATAATTTCAACTCTACAGTATCACCTCTGAATAACTATCAATTTCATTATTTTTTTTTTTTTTAAATTTTACTCTGAACATAAACTCTGAATTTATTAGTCATCAACTCTCTTGGGTGGATTCTAATCGGGTCTTCGTAGGCAACAATGACGAAACCACCGATGTAAACCAGCAACAAATGATTTATATATTTTATAACAATACGATGTTAATAAACATTTAAAAAATACCAGAAAGAAGTAATTTTCACTCTATATTTATTTAAGTAAATTTAATATCTTATTTGTCCGGAAATTTCTTTAAAATTGTGTAAAGTGTAAGACAATTGTGTGATTAAACTCTGGCTCGACTGAATAAACTTTTCAATCAATTATAATTACATAAAATCAAATTAAACACGTGAAGTTAAAATTAAGTTTGAAAATGGCGGCTAAAACCGACGTTAAATATGATGAGCAAAACGGCGACGCGCACTGACTCTAAGTTTCTACTTAATTAATATGTAAGATGGAGGACTCACCTTAATGATCAAAGCGTTACTCTCCAAAAATACAAAAACTCTCTGAAATTCAAAATTTCCTTTGCTCACTTAAACAACTCCTCAGTTCTCTCGAAGATGCAACAATTGGCAAAATAGCAGATGGCACAATGGCAGCGTAGTATTCCTATTGAATCTCAAACCAGAATAAAATGGAGTCAAAACTCAAATAATGGCTCAGCGAGCAGCAGAAGAAAAATTCAACAAGTGTAACAACCAAGCTCCAATAGAGAAGTGTGTCGATGGAGCGTCTTTTCTCGAGCTCCTTCCTCTTCATCCCTTCTTTAATCTATAAAGTCATAAATAAAATAATGGTTGATTGGTTATTAATCCTTTCCGTATTTGTAATGTATCAATTACAAAGGATATTGACTTATAACCAATCAACACCTTTCCTTTCAGCGGCTTCGCTGATGTTAGCGCCCTCTCTTTCTCGCGCGCACAATTAAAATTCATATTAAGAATCTTCCATATACTAAGTCTTGATAATTCTGCATGCTATGGTATCACTATCTCCCCTCTCCAGCGCTCAGTTTCACCTATCTTCTATCACTCTTGCTCTCGATTTCACGTATCTTCATATACAAGACTTACACCGCTTAATATTCTTACAATTGACCATGTATGATATTTATTCCACTGCTATTTCTACAATTACCCATGTATGTATAAGCCTGATATATAAGCTATAGCTGGCTCCCCTTTTTTGCTGATCCTTTACTCTTCTTACGCATGACTCGATTTCTGTTGCGAGTCGGTCACTTACCGACGCTCGCCCTTTACTCTCGAGCACGTGTTTCTAATGTTCCGCGCCGATTTCCGGTTTCGCTCGTCATCGCGTACCGCGAGTGTATTGTGCATATGTACCTATACACCGGGTGTATGTGTGTGCATATGTACCTATACACCGGGTGTGTGTGTGTAAGAGTACAGGTGACAGTGCCGCGGTGTGCACGTCGTCATCAAGAACATAAGATGGCGACGCACAAGAGCACTATCACAGCTTATTTTTCTACACGTGTGTTCTCTTCTTTTTATATGTTATGTCTACTAGTGTTATGACGGTTCAGCCTTCACCGTAGCTCAACTCTTAGTGCACTATGAAAAACTGATGGTGACTGTGGTTCTTCCTTCACCACGTGTTCTGAGTTGAAGTAAGATTCCCCTTTATCTCTTTCTCTCTCTACCGGTAAGTCGTCTGCCCTTGTTAATCCTCATGTTCCTCAAAACAAACAAAAAGACAACTGATTAATGTCTTCAATTAAGTTAATTAATAACACAGCCACACAAAAAAAAAATGTCAAAACCCACGGACCAGACCATATATACCTTATGTTTTTGAGATCGCTGATTCCGAATCCGTGGTCCATTTGACCCCATCACCTCAGGGTAAAGGTCAGGTCAAGGTCAAATTTACAAAATTAACGGCAACCAAGGTTTAACAGTATACATATATGTTTTTGAGGTCGCTGATTCCGAATCCGTGGTCCATTTGACCCCATCACCTTAGGGTCAAGGTCAGGTCAAGGTCAACTTTACAAAATTAACGGCAACCAAGGTTTAACAGTATACATATATGTTTTTGAGGTCGCTGATTCCGAATCCGTGGTCCGTTTGACTCCATCACCTCATAGTGAAGGTTATATGAAGGTAAAATCGACAAAATTCTTGTAAAACAAACCAAACTTCATGCCATTTATTTTTTCTTACTATACCTTCCACGTTTCTCATCAAATGATCGGTGCAAAGGTTTCCTATTACGTTTTTTCCCAGTAGTTTTACAATCTCTTTTCAACATCCAGCAGTAGTCGGCCAGCATACTAGCATCCCATCTACCTTGATAACGCTTCTCCATTACTTTAATGTCTTGGTGAAAACGCTCTTCCTGTTCTTCGCTATAATCGCCACAGTTTTCAGGAAAACTATCCAAGTGATTGTGCAGAAAATGTAGTTTGTAATTCATTAGGCAACCCATATTCCCATAGTTCTCAACCATTTTAGATACAATTACTTTGTAATTTGGGCTTCTGCGATTACCCAAAAAGTTTTCAGTAACTTCCTTAAAGCTAAGCCATGCAGCTTTCTCAATGTTTGTCATGGAACTAATGAACTGGTCATCAGCCATCATTTTTCTAATTTCAGGACCGTCAAAAATACCTTCCTTCAATTTTGCATCTGATTTACTTGGAAATTTACTTTCCAAGTATTTGAAGCACTGGCTATCTTTATCTAAAGCTTTAACGAATTGTTTCATCACACCAAGTTTTATGTGTAATGGAGGAATGAGAACTCTTTTCGGATCAACCAATGGAGTAGCTACAACGTTACTCTTTCCAACTTCGAGAGATTTTCTTTCAGGCCATTTATGATTTGTATAGTGCTTTGCACGGTCTCTACTATCCCATAAGCACAAGAAACATGACCATCAGGCCAATCATTAAATTTAAGGTCTGTTCCACCAAGTATTAATATAAAAAAGGCTCTAAATAGCATACCGAAGTTTAAGGGAACAAATTGAATACTTTTTGTCAGAGCATGAAAACGCGCAACTCAAATAGTTCCTCAGCACCTCGAAAAAAATGAGTACAATTATCGAAAAAGAAACTCAAAGACAATGCAAGGAGTATGTCGCGTTCCAGCACAATAATTTCGTAACGTTAGATGAATTCGTTGATAGACTTAAGTCCGTTTTTGCTCCCACGGAAACTCTATATAATTTGCGAGGTAAATTCAACCGAATTTATAAGGGAACGAACGAGTCGTTGCTTAATTTTATTGCACGAATTGTTGACCTTAGAGAAGCCAATATAGATCGAAATCATTTTAACATCAACAATGAATAAACTTACGATAAACTTTGTGAAATCGAAGAAGATATGATCGAAGGATTTCGAGACGGCTTACTACCGGAATTCCAGAAAAGACTTAGAAGCTTAACAAACGGAACTTTAAACGAAGTATTCAACGAGGCAATCGCAGTTGATAAAGAAATTGATAAAACAACCTGAAGCATGGATATAAGATCAACGAAAGAAATAAAAATCCATATGAAAACAGACGAGATACGAAAGAAGCAACGACTGTAAAACTGGATGTGCCACGAGCAATGACATCTATTTACGGAAGATACAACCAGACTACCAGCTAATCAAATGTCAAAAGCAAAAGTCATGTATGTGCCTATTGCAAAAACAAAGGTCATGTAAAAGAAGAGTACTGTAAATTAAAATGGGTCGAAGAGAATCAACAAAAAAACGAGACGAACGCTCTAGTGAAGGACGCTCCTAGAGCCAAAACCGAGAAAGCGCGTCCAGTGAACGCGATTATAACAGAACTTACGTCTGCTCCGTCACTTTAGAAGAAAGAACGCCAATCGTCATCGTGATTTGATGACCGTCACAATTTCTCCACAATTTCGTTAAAGCTATGGTCGATCCAGGTGTGCAACCCAACATAGCCGAAATAGGCGTCTTTCGCGGCAACGTAATGGTTAACGAATCGAACGGACCATTGTTGAAAGGAATATCAGAAACCGATATACCTTCGATTTGTATGTGTATCATCGACATATATGGATCCCCAACAGAGGTCATTCTAGTTGCCAATGATTGTCCAATGAAAAAAGAAGCAATTATAGGTTCAAACTTCTGTGAGCAGGACGGTGCGAGCTTTGATTTGTATCGCAAAGCACTAATTTTCAAGGACAAAATCTTCCCTTTCGTAAATTTAAAAGACGTTAAAAGAATACCAAGTTACTCTCGCAACTGCAATCGTAAGTTTCCCACTAAACAATCCAGGAGAAGAATATGGCTATATTAAGAAAATAAAATTTATGGAAAAACGCATAGTGGCAGGAAACGTCATGGCAATCAACGACGAATGCTACGTTAACATAAAAGTATTTAATTCAAATATCTTTGATAACGATCTAAAAATAACACTAACACTAACTCTAGAACCAACACAGAAATATTATCAGCATCGTAATAAGAAAATTTTTAAAGACAAAGATAGCACACTCTTCATGGATACAGAAAATATAAAAGCAGTTAACGTCACAAATCTAACACCTTCCCTTGCTTCTTTGTAGATCAATGTAGACGATCCAAGGTCAGCCGATGAATTAATCAACGACTTAATTGTTTTAAATATGGTCAGTAATACGATTTATTTTTTCAGATACGCTACTCAGACAGTACTATTTGTTCATCTTCCGAAGAAGATGTTCAAATTTAAGAAATTATCATTTCTATACCCAAGGTTCCTATGCAGGTGTTACCCAATTTTGCAACGTCATGTATCGAGTCCGGAAATGCTTCGAGCGATGCGGAACACGATGACGCTCCGAACTCTAACGCAAACCTAATGGAATCCCCGAAATCCAGAAACATCGTACGCAAAGTCCGAAAACTCCCCGCGCAATACGGTAAGCGATGGTGACAATGTGCAACATAGCACCTACGAGACTTACGCTAAGCACGAAGAAGCTCCGCGCAACACGGTGAGCACAAGTCTAACAAAAGGGGAAATTGGAATATCAGATAACGAAAGCGCAGAAACGACTAAATAAGATATAATAATTAGAGGTTTCTTTCCAGGTGCAATTTTGCTGGACTATATCAAAATAAATCAGGTAAATTAACCGATAGAAACTTATGTAAATTACTCCGATATAGAACCATGCATCAATAGAACTATTTTGGACACAAATACTGTCACTGAATTCGGGAAAAAAGCGAAGCAAGGCTGCAGAAATTTATTGAAAAAACCGCTGATGTTTTCCATAGCATAATCAAGCATAAAATTGAAACTTACGACAAAAAACCATTAAACGTAAGACAGTTTCTTATATCCCAAAAACTGCAAAAAGTCGTTTACGAGCAAATAAGTAAATTGTCAGAATCAGATGTAGTCGAAAGAAGTAAATTGCTTTTCAACAGCCCTCTCTGGGTTGTCAAAAAGCAAGACGGTGTCGACGAAAAGCCACAAT
This sequence comes from Anastatus disparis, assembly GCA_017163975.1. Classification (NCBI taxonomy): domain Eukaryota; kingdom Metazoa; phylum Arthropoda; class Insecta; order Hymenoptera; family Eupelmidae; genus Anastatus; species Anastatus disparis. The sequence goes on along the minus strand of JAFFSR010000396.1, from coordinate 59,103 downwards.
GGAGAGCTGCAGTCGATTTTCAAAAATCAAATGACAAGATCAAGCCATATCCACATTCAATCCCATATATTATACATTTAGTTGAGCAGCTCAGTGGGGCTCGATATTTTACTGTCGTGGATATGTATTAAGATTTCTATCAGGTGATGGTTAGAAAAGAAGACCGTGAGAAAACAGCCTTTCCTACTCCTTATGGTCACTTTCACTCCAAAAGAATGCCTTTCGGAATTCAAACAGCAGCAAGTACTTTTCAATAATTAACCAATAACATATTAGTGCATAAACCGTTAGATCTAAGCTTGAAAGAAAAAAGAAAGCTAGGATCTATTGATAAGGACATATTGTTTGCAGAAAATCTAAATGATCCAGATGAATTATTTTTGGAATTTACAGAAACCTTATGAAAATTTAACCTGAAATCAAATCCCTTAATATGGTACCAATTTTACGATACATCAGCGACATTCCATGGTCACAAGATTAGTCATAAAGGCATGAGACCAGACCCAAGTAAGACCCAACCTGTTTGAAAATCCTCTCATCCACGAAATGTTAAGGAAATACGCTAATTTCTTGGTCTGTGAAATTATTATCGACGTTTTATCTCGAATTTTGCAACAATCGCAAAGCCATTGACAAACCTTTTAAAGAAAGCAGTAGCTTTCAATTGATAAGACAAACAGGAAATAGCTTTTGAGACGCTCAAAAATCGCCAAATTAATAAACCAATTTTGCAACATCCAAACTTCGGAGAGGAATTCTTTGTAACAGTAGACGCTTCAGACTACGGTAATGACCTATCTCAAAGAAAGGAAAATTCAGATTTAGAAACGAGAGATAATTTTTCCATAACAAAAGACAATTTGACCTCTTTAATAACACAAAAAAATCAACCTCTCGAATTCAGGAGCGTTTTTTCTGCAAGAAGAACAGAGACTTCTACCCCTGCAAGATATTACCCTCCCAAGAGCGAAAGTCGCTGAAAATCTATTAAATTTTATTAACACTTGCCGCATTTGTCAACTAAATAAACTCGTTAGATTAAGGTGAGACCACCTATGGTGTTGACAAACACACCGAGTTCTAGCTTCGAGAAAATTTCATTAGATATCGTAGGTTCATTGAATAAGACTGGAAATGGGAACATTTATATTTTAACAATGCTAGATCCACTAACGAAAATTTCTATAGCTGCCCCCTTAGGTTTGATTACAGCAACGGCAATCACCGATGCTTTTCTAAAACGATTTATTTTTATTCACGGATCTTTAAAGATAGTTCTGACGGACCAAGGTAGAAATTTTATTTGTTCATTAATGAAAAACGTCGCAAAAATGTGTAAAATTAAAACATTTACAACCACCGCATTTCACCCTCAATCCAATGGATCTATTGAGCGAATGCATCATTCGTTAAAGGAACGGTCAATGAATTATGTATCAAATATACAACAATGGGATGAATGGTATGAATGTGCAACATTTTCCTACAGAATCAGCGTTAACGAAGGACTTTAGCTTACCCCTTATGAATGCGTATACAGAAAGATAGTTCGTGTTTCATTACCGTGGGCGGTATTGGGAGAAAATACTATGGATACTTATTATGACTATCTAACTAGATTAAGATCAAAATTGTTAGAAATATACGAACTAGCTAGACAAAATCTGAAAAACGCAAAGAGATGTTCAAAAGGATATTATGGTAGAAAGTCAAACCCTTGTGATTTTAAAGTTGATGATCATGTAATGCTATTAATAGAACCAAAGAAGGATGAATTTCAGCCACAGTATGCCGGGCCACATAAAATTCTTGAAATGTTGGATAACGGAGAAACATTAAGATTTCTTTTAAGAAGACTACTAAAATTGTACATCCAAATAAACTGCGCTTAACGAGACTAAGATCTGAAAGTTCGATCGATAATAAGTAGAGCTATACATTTGACTGAGAATTTCTTGAAGTGAATACACGCAACAATTATTAGCATAAACCTGCATGCTTTTACTCTTTGACTTTTTTGCTTTATCATATATACACATAATTTTTTACGCAATAACGAATCAGAAAAGTTTAATAAAAGTTGGTGAATTCACTTTATTTCATCACGTATCGATAAAATTAACCTTCATATTTTGTACAAATGCTTATAATTTCAATTCATTGCGCAATGCGATAGTCATATCTGTACCAGCGTGAACAAATCAGTCTACATATAATTTTAGGTTAATTTTCTCTGTTATAGGAAGATGAACAGCAAATTAATAGTCTTTTCGTGCGCTTATATTCAAATGACCGTCACTTTTACGGCCCACGAATGCGGATCTGCAATCCCCAACATATCAACTACAGCATTCACAGACGTCGGAGACACGTCTATTACGCTGGCACAGCCACAAGACAACGCCACTACCTAACCATTACCATATTTTGTTGCTAATTTGTTGCTAATTTGCTACGCAAAAATCAATTTTGTTGCTCTAGCCGTTCCCGAGAAACACGGGCCGTGCTAGCGTAAGTCTTAAGGCCACTGCTGTAAATCTTATTCTAATTAAGATATTTTAACTATTCAAACGGCATAATTTGTTGCTAATTTGTTGCTGACAGATGATATTTTCCAAAATTCGAAAACAATAGTATTTGACCCTAATACCGACATCAGGCCCAGTTGAATTTCAAGAAATCAGTTATTTTTCAGGGTATGACTAAAACTAAAGAGTGATAATTTGTTGCTAATTTGTTGCTGATGATTCCACCTTGAAATAATTTTTTTGCTCCAGCCGTTCCCGAGAAACACAGGCCGTGCTAGCGTAAGTCTTACGCTAGCAAGGCCACTGCTGTAACTCTGGTTCTAATTAATATATTTTAAAGATTCGAACAGCATAATTTGTTGCTAATTTGTTGCTGAAAGATGATGTTTTCCAAAATTCGAAAACAATAGAATTTGACCCTAATACCGACATCAGGCCCAGTTGAATTTCAAGAAATCAGTTATTTTTCAGGGTATGACTAAAACTAAAGAGTAATAATTTGTTGCTGATTTGTTGCTGATGATTTCACCTTGAAACCATTTTCTTGCTCCAGCCGTTCCCGAGAAACACGGGCCGTGCTAGCGTAAGTCTTACGCTAGCAAGGCCACTGCTGTAACTCTGAATCTAATTAATATATTTTAAAGATTCGATTGGCATAATTTGTTGCTAATTTGTTGCTGAAAGATGATATTTTCCAAAATTCGAAAACAATAGTATTTGACCCTAATACCGACATCAGGCCCAGTTGAATTTCAAGAAATCAGTTATTTTTCAGAGTATGACTAAAACTGATGAGTAATAATTTGTTGCTGATAATTCCACCTTGAAACATTTTTTTTGCTCCAGCCGTTCCCGAGAAACACGGGCCCTGCTAACGTAAGTCTTACGCTAGCAAGGCCACTGCTGTAACTGCTGTAAGTAAATGATTTTTGTGATACTTATTAAGTGCATTCATCATTTATTTTTCTTTTAGACACTGTTTGCTTATCCGCAGTGTTTAGCACGTTATCAAGTTTCAGCACATTATCACAATATTCAAGATGATTCAACTGGCTAGGATTAATTTCTAAGTTTTGAAAAAGATCACTTCTTATATTTGGTGATGAATTTGATTAGCTTGAAATATTTAATGTATCATTATCTGTTTCTAGATTAGACAACACACTAGCATTTATGCTGGAATAGATACTATCAGAAGTTTCAATACTACTTTCAGATGATCCAAGATTACCTGAACACTTATTTTTGACATTTTAATTATTATTTACTGTAATATCTTCAATAGCTTGTGAACGTTCTCCATTAACTGAAGCAATTGCTTTTTGAACACTTTTAAGACTATTTAGAAGATGCTGATATGGTTGCGAATAATTTATATTGACAATATCAAATTCTTCATCGGGATCTATATCATCGAGTGTTACATCATTTAAAGTCGTTGAATCTGGAGATGGAATTTTTGTTATTGATTCATTCAGATTATCTATAGTTAGAATTTTAAAATTTTTATCTTCTTCAGAATCTGAAATAATTTCTTGGATGGTAACAGTAGATTGTGGAGCATTGTCATACTCATAAAAAGTAATGTATTCTGTATGACCTTTATCATTTAAATTATGTTCTTTACTATAAGAAACTATTTTTTTGTACAATTTAATCATTTTCACTATTTGAAAAAGGTTTTGCTTTTAGCGAATCACTGTCTGAACTTGAAACATGTGTTTATTTTTATTCAGGTATAAAATTTACTATTTCTTCTTTGTTTAAATTTACTATTTCATTATCTGAAAGATTCTTCTTTTTATCTAGTTGTCGAATGGTTTAATCATTACTTTTTTTCTGAAGGATAATCTTAACATCTGACCAATCGATATGCTCCATTCTACCTCGACTTTGATAGTCGAATATTGAAGTATTAACTTAGATTCATTTTGTGGGTTAATGATTTGTGGTTCTTTGATATGAAGTGCACCTCCTCTTAGTTCAGGATCAGTGTCAACTTTATTATCATCTAAACTTAATAAAGGCTTGTTAAATCTTTTATTACCTTGGCGATATTTTTTATAATTATCTTCTTTTATTTTTTGACATCTTTAAAAAAACATTTTCTTCTGCATTAAAGAATTTTTCAATAGCATTTTTTTAGCTTCAAATGAACTATCACTTGTCGTGCTGATAGATTCACTATAATTTGACACTCTCATTGCAGTATTTGAGGTGGTTGGTATTTTTTCCTGGTCTTTATTGGGCTTAGATTTACTTTGTGTGGTAGCATTTTTGAGTCTTTGCGGAATCAAAAATCAAGATGATGGAGATGGCACGCTAGTATTGGAACTGTTTACAGTATCGATAGTATCATCTAATATCACCATTTTGTCAATTATTTGAAAAAAAAAATAAAAAATATAATGCTTTATACAGTATATATACAAAATAATTCAATTTGTGTATATCAATATCATAACCCCTAAGAAACAAATGAAAACTCATCAATTTCTTACCATAAACTATCACAGAGGAGCTAAATAAATTATCACAGAGGAAAAAAAGAAATAAAACGTTTCTTAACTCATTTTCTTAATTTAAATAGATAGAGTTTAATTGCACGCATTCATATGAGAACAAACATGATGCATTTTAGGAACACATGCAGACGAACTTTGAGACGAGTATAAAATTATCAACGTGATACGCGTAATATATGTGCGTTCATAGGTGTTAACCTAGGTGTATATACGTGTATACCGAGCTATTTTTATACACGTATACCTCGTTGTCTATGCTCGTATAGCGAGGCATGTAAACGTGGCTAAATAGCGCAGCATACTATTGTACCGAGCTGTTTTTATACACGTATACCCCGTTGTCTATGCTCGTATAGCGAGGCATGTATACGCAGGTAAATAGCGCGGCATACTATTGTACCGAGCTATATTTATACACGTATGTCTCGTTGTCTATGCTCGTACAGTGCGGCATACTATTGTACCGAGCGGTTTATACCGTGGTGTATATTTAGCGCGGTTAATATGCTAGTATACCGAGCTATTTTTATACACTTATGCTCGTATGGCGAGGCATGTATACGCGGGTAAGTAGCGCGGCATACTATTGTACCGAGCTATTTTTATACACGTATACCTCGTTGTCTATGCTCTTATAGCGAGGCATGTATACGCGGGTAAATAGTGCGGTATACTATTGTACCGAGCTATATTTATACACGTATGCCTCGTTGTCTATGCTCGTACAGTGCGGCATACTATTGTACCGAGCTGTTTATATCGTGGTGTATATTTAGCGCGGTTAATATGCTAGTATACCGAGCTATTTCTATACGCGTATGCTCGTATAGCGAGGCATGTATACGCGGGTAAGCAGCGCGGCCTACTGTTGTACCGAGCTGTCTATACCGTGGTGTATATTTCGCGCGGTTAATATGCTAGTGTACCGAGCTATTTTTATACACGTATGCTCGTATAGCGAGGCATGTATACGCGGGTAAATAGTGCGGCCTACTAGTGTACCGAGCTGTTTCTACCGTGGTCTATTTTAGCATGGTTAATATGCTAGTATATCGAGCTGTTTATAACGCGGTGTATATTCAGCGCGATCAATATACTAGTATACCGCGCTGTTTATACCGCGGTGTGTATTTAGTGTGGTTGATATGGTAGTATACCAAGCTGTTTATACCGCGGTGTATATTTAGCGTGGTTAATATCCTAGTATACCGAGCTGTTTATACCGCGGTGAGTATGCGCATGTAAATAGCTTGGTTATTTGCGCGTGTATGCGTACTGAGATTACTAAGCAGAGGTGTGTGCGTGTGTTAATAGCTTGGTTATTTATACGTATTTGCATACTGAGGATACTACTGTAAGCTCATACCTAGTTATTGATACGCGTATACAAGGTTATATATGATCGTATACCGAAATATGAATGCACGTGTTAATAGCTTGGTTATGTCGTATCATACTATGTATATAATATTACATCGAGTCAAGAAGACACGTGTAAATAAATAGGTTATATCGTATCATACATGCACGTCTAATGCGATTGACGCTAGGGCTATTTCTGAGATTTTGTATAAAATATAAGTATATCGAGAATACATCTTTTAAACGTTTAGTTGTAGCAATCGTATTTAAAACCACGGGATTTTTCACGAGTGTAAATAATTTATGCAAGCTCTTTTCGCATGCTACATTTGCTAGAACGATCTTTGGTTGATATTAAGTATTTTCATAATTAATCAAACGGTCACAAAAAAAGCTACTGTGTAATAATGAACTGTTTACTATGTATGGCTTGTTATACGTATTTATTCCTATTGTATATAAAATACTTGACAAATAAAAAAATATCAAATTGTTATTTTGTATCGTATGGTTGATACAAGAATAATCATGAACCACGATTCAGCATACTGGAGCAAATTTTACCGTTATTAATTTATCACAGGTGGAATTTTGAATTGTCGAACTTCCATGCTACTGTGAATACAGCCATTGTTCTTTAACAAATGAAACATCGTGTCCGGATATTTTTGTCAAAGCTTTGTGAATAGGTTTTTTGATAAAGAACATATGCTGTTTAACACATTCTTTAGGAATATATTCTTGTATTCTGATTCAACAACTTTACATGCAACATTTTTTTTCAACATAACTCTGTAAGTATGAAAAATTAAAGTTATTTGATCATTTTTAGTAATATACATAAATAAATAGTAAAGCAACATTAATATATTACCTGTACATATTACAGACACCTAATCCAATAAGTTTACGTTTATGTTTTTCATAAACATTATCCGGAACTTTGTTCTTTAAAATATCACATCTCGTTTGTTGAAAATAATAATCATAAGCTATTACATCTACTTGTTTTAACTTACGAAGACTAGATGGCTTAAATCTTAATCTAAAATTGATTTTATGCTTTTCTTTTCCATCAAATTTATATCCAGGATAATACCAATTTTTTATTGAATGATTTCTCAGTGCAAAAAGATGTTCATATCGCATTTCTATCAACACTTTGAACGATATTTTTAGATTTATGTTAAATATATTATTTATTGCAAAAATAAAAACAAAAACTTGAAATTAATTTTTTATTTAAAAAATTTAATATTGTGCATCCACAAGGACAATAGAACGCGCCTATGCTTATACATATTTATTTTTGAAAAACTATACTATGTTAAAATGGATAATTGCAGTTGTCAAGGTAAACAAATATTTACTTAATCTTATCGGACTTTTACCTCGAACAGCATGAAAAGGTTAAACGTTGTATTTAACGTAAACTAATTACAATTGAATATTTTAATCTTAAATAAATGTTAAATATGAAATAATTTATTTTACTACTTGAATAAATTCAATATCTGCAAAGAAAATCTCTCGTCGTGCGAGCATCGTAAACACAATATGAAAATTTTCGAGCTTTATTATCAAAGTGTAAGCATTTGTAAACGTCATCAACTTGGTGTACAATTTTACTTTCGTGAAAACAATTAACAGTACAGTCTTCTTTAGCCGAGCGTGAATTTCTAAATACAAAGAATAATTATGTGAATTCTGTTCGCTTTTCACTATTGAATTATTCAACAGAATACATTGCGGTTCAAAATCCTAATTTTTTTTCATATTTATGGATCTCGCACGTGGCAGCGTAGATTTGCATTCTATGCGAAATGACATTATAATTTTTCCATTTTAAATACCAATAACAGTGCAATATTAACTTAGTGGTAAGATCTCGAGGAACGAAATGTACGCCCGATATCCGCTTATTTTTTGATTTAAAAAGTCTTAAGTTTCAAGACTTAGAAATAGATACAAAATAATCATTTTTATTTATAATTTTTTATTTGAAAAATATTAAATTTTTAATTATTTTCATTTTAACATAAAAAGATCAAGTTAAATATATATGAAAATAATAAAAATATTTTATATTTCAGATAAATAATTGACGTTTAAAAATAAAATAAAGAATCAATATATTTAAGGTAATTATATACCAATATTTTTTATAACCAAATTTATTCTCTTAAGTATTGGAGTCATCAAACAAGAAGGTTTTTTAAAAAAATATTGGTAAAATTTAAATATTTAATTAACGATATAAAAACAAACACTAAATGATTATGAATAGTGTATTAGGGGGACATGAGGGGTTATGAGGGATGACTTGTAGAGCGAGGGAGTGATTTGTGGACCGAGGAGTGGACTTGGGTAGGAGAGGGGTGACTAGGGTAGAGGGGGGAATCTTTTTTTTTTCTGTAAAAAAGACATTTCAAGAGACATTCTTACGTTATTTTGAGGGGTGACTTTTGATTTTTTTGGAGGAGAAAAAAAAATGAGGAGCAGGAGTGATGGGGTAGTAGTGGGAAGAGTGATAGTAGTGGTACACAGAATGAGTAACAAATACATTGATAAAATAAGGTAAATTTAGCTAAATTATCTGAGGGGTGGGGGGTGAGTGACGTACGAGGGGTAGCAAGAGGGGTGACTTGAGTAGTAGAGGGGTGTCTTTTTTTTCTCAAAAAAGATCATTTTTAGACAGATTTTTACATTATTTTGAGGGGTGGATTGTGATGTTTTAAGCATACAAAAGAGGGGAAGGAAAAATGAGGGGTAGATGAGGAGGTTTTTTTTTTATATAACTATATAATATAGGGAGATATATAAACCTGTATGTGCGTGCGTTCTAATTGACGTGGAATGTCTTACGTATGTATGTATGCATATATAAATATAAATATATATACTATTGGGGTACCCCCCTGCTTGCGCTGCTCGCGAACTCCCGTGCATATTTATACTAATGAAAATATTAGTCAGGAATGAAATTTGTACTGACAAAAATTATTAATAAAATTAATATTAATTATATATTTATTCAGACAGATTTCCACACCACCCGAAGAGGTACTGTCAATAATACCTTACAATTAATAATTTATAATACCAATTAAATAATAAAAAATGTACAGTATTACGGTGCGTTGGTTTTTTTTGTTTTATTTTAAATAATTGAATAAAATCAATGATAATAATTTTAAGTTATTTTAAGATATGTTATAATTAATTAAAATTATTCCATTTTTTTATACAAATATTTAAAATAAAACCATGGTTTTCTTCGCCTGTAGCCCTACACAATCATGAGAGTCTATATTCCTTTCTCCTTAGACTCTATTTACAATCTATCCTCCACCATCAGTATTACATATTTAAACAAAGTTTTAAAAGTCATTTTATTATTTGTACAATTTGTTATTATATTATTGTTATATAACAATTTTTCAATTAATATTCATCTCTTTTAAATCTTCGTTCAAGTATGTTTATTAGAATAATTATTATAACTTGATATTTTTAAATTAAATATTATTGTAACATGTCTTACAATAATATAGAACAGAAATTTTTTTTATTATAATTATTCTCAATTTAAAGTTTAATACCTGATTAAACTCTGTTTTTTAATATTATTATTATTTAAAATTTTTTATTTACTTCTTATATTTGAATATTAATTATTGTTATTTTTTTTAAAATATTTAGTATCTTTAGTTTATATACTCGAAATTAATATATTTTATTTTATTTTTTATAAATATTAGTTTTATCTAAAGTATATATTTCACAATAAATTTTAATATCATTATGATAATCATAATATTATTAATTAATATATTTCATAAATAAAACGATAAAATTAAATAATAAATTTTTTTCCTTATCTATAAATTATTTTAATTTTATTTTTGATATATCTTAATTTTATTTTTAGTGTTCTGAATGTATAAAATATATATATATATTGTTTGTTAATATCCTTGACTTTCTTGCTAATATTAAAAAAGATATTAAAATAATTTTTACAAAATTAATAGAATGTATTTTCATGTTTGTTTTTCTTAAAATTATCGATTATTCATCTAACAATAAATAATTTTCAATATTATTCATTATTTAAAAAAATCAATATAATATGATACATAATAATATGAATTTTATTAATTCTTTTTATTTTATAAAATAATTTTTTATTTATTGTTTGAACATTTTATTATATTTAAATTCAATTAAAAATGTAAGTTATAATAGGATTATATTTTTTTTTCTTGTAACTTTTAATGCCATTATCATAATTATCATAATATTAATTCAATGAATTAGTAATCCATGTACTTCATGAATGAAATTGTAAAGTATATATTTTCTATTATATTAAATTTTATTTCTTTCTTTATAAATATATCTTAATGCAATTAAGTCTTTTTGATGTATGAAATGTATGTTAATTTTCTTTTTTAATATATTTGATTAATTTTCTGTTATTATAGAAGATATATTTATTATTTTTATTGATTTATTACTTAAACATATTTTATATTATATTTTATAATATAAAGAAAATTATATTAGCAATACGTAATAAATATCTATAATATATTGTATTATGAGATGTGATATAATATTCCATTATTGGATCACGTGTTTCTAACTTATATTAAATAATTTTATTTGTCATATATTTATAATAATATGATATGTTGTTCCAATTTTGAAAATGAAGTTTTTCATTTTCAATACCAATATAGTTATTAATTGCGTTATTTAATCTAGATATATCTGTATTTTCATTCAAATTTCCATATATTCTTCGTACTGCTCTTGAAATCTTTCAATTTCGTTCATTTACTTATTTAAATCATTTAATTCTTCTTGATGTTGTAAGTTTTCTACAACAATGTATTTATTTGAAACTGGATCCCATTCCATTTTATAATGATTTAATTATTATTAGTATTAATTAAATTCTACTTTAAATAATTTTGTTATTAATTTTTTTTTATATAAAATTTAAAGTATGTTTTTATTTTCTTTTTTATTATTTTATATTAAATTTTTTTTATAGAAAATTTAAAGTATGTTTTTATTTTCTATTTTATTATATTATATCTGAAAAAACAAATGTTTTATTAGTATGTAAGAAATATAAATATATTTTTAATATCAAAAAAATTAAAGTTATTATTTTTTTTTTGTTATTTCTCTAGTACTTCTTTCCATACTATATTGGTTAATTCATTTTTATTTTCTAATTCATTTTGAATATGTATTTTAGAAGGATTTTTACTTCTTGAAAGAGCAACATATAATTGTCCATGTGAAAATGAAGGTTTTTTTACAAATATTCCTACGTTTTCAAAACTTTGACCTTGTGATTTATTTATACTTATAACAAAAGCTAATACAATAGGGAATTGTTTTCTATATAAAATAAATGGTAAAGACGAAGATTCATTTGTGCTTAATGTAATACGCGGTATAAAAACTTTATTCCCTTTATTTTCGCTTGTAATTACTTCAGCTTTCATATTGTATTTAAATAATCTTGTTATCTTTAATCGTGTTCTATTGCATAATCCACCTTTTATGTTTAAATTTTTAATCAGCATTATTACGGCATTTATTTTTAAATTAAGTTCATGTGGAGGTTATCTTTCTCTTATATTATTTAACATTTCTATTGGATAATTTAAATGAATATTATCATCTGTTTGATCAAAATCCTAATATGTTGCATAATCAATACTATAATATGTCATTGTTTGATTAATAATTAAATGCAATATTTTATTATTTAAAATATTCATATCTACATTATGTGTGCTTAAAATAACATTTTTCGAAAAACAATAATTATTGTTAATGTTTTCATAAATTTTATTACAAACATTATTAGTTTTCCATTTTTCTGGTATAATAAATATATCAACTTTTCCTTCTCTGATATCTAATAAAAATAATGAAAAATTTTCATCATTAGATCTTACATTTTTTTTAATTTAAAAATATGAAACATGGGCCATAAGGTCGAATATTTTATAGTTCTATAATTGTATTTTTATTTCAATGTTTTAATACAGGTAAAATTTGACGACAATCTCGACCTAAAATAATAATTTTTTCTCCAAAAATTTCATTATTATGACAGACATCTTTTAATGTTTTGTCAACTATTTCTAAAGCTTTTTTAGGATTCATTGATGTTTTGTCCCATATAATTACATTTGCTTCTCTTAATTTTTTCTTATCTGAATCAAATTTAAAAAATGCACTTTCAATGTTATTTAAATCTAACAGTAATCTTAAAGTTCGGTGACTGGTTAAACCTTTTAGTAATAAAATTGAAGCAATATCTATCCAAGCCATTGATAGGAATTTTTTTTTTATTGTTATAAAATAATATTTTAATATTTAATATAGAAATGTTTTTCCAGAACCTCCTGGTCCATCTATAAAAAAAAATTTCCTGATTATTATTTATTATTTGTTCAAAAATATGTTTTTGATCATTTTTCAATTGTTTGTACATTTTATCAAATTTTCTTTTGCTAAAAATTGTAATTTCATCATTAATTTCTTCGTTTTTCTTGATATAGTTTTCATTTGGTTCAGATAAACTAAAATTTTCACATGACATTTCTTCTGAATTTAATATTTGATTAATATGGGATAAAGCTTTATTTTCTTTATTTTCTTTAAAATCCTTTATAAAAAATTTTTTATATTTTTCCCAAATAATCTTACCTTAAATATTTTCACATGATAAAAAACATGCAAAAAAATTTACGTAATTGTACTGGTAACATAACATGGCATGCTTCTTCAAAAATATAATAAATTTGTTTTTCGTGTTCTATTAAATTCATTGCGAGAGAAGTTTCTCTATAAGTATTATAAGTTACATTTTCGTTACTTCTTGAATCCTTAAATGATGTTGGACCTTTTACCCTGTTTAATATTAATTTAAAAAAAACGTTCACTATCTTTTGGTGATACTACATTTAATTTACCAATGACTATATTTTTTCTAAATTTTGATCTTTTAATCCAAGATTTAGTCTTAGAATTAAAAATATAATATTATGGTATATTATCATATTTAATTTCTTTAGCATAATCATCTTTTTTATTTAATTCAAACCATGCGGTCAATGTTGTTTCATATTTGTTTATTGCTTAATGTATATCATTTTTATCAAAAATTATTTTTTGTTGATTTTCTGTATGAATATTTAATCTTATTACTGCAAGACTTCTACCGCATAGTGTAAATTCTTGTAATCGCCATGCGGCCTCCATTGCACTTAAATATCTTCTATCTATGTATTGAGTTATTTCATCATAAACATCATCTTTATTATTTTCTTCAATTTTATCTTGTTTTATTTTACAGTAAGCTTTATCTGCACTTTTATAAATATAATCATAAATATATTTTATACTTTGTATTGACACACAAAGTTCAGTATTGATATGAGCATTATATTTTGCTAACAAAAAACTGTTGTAAGGAACTACCATTGAATTATCAACTTTTATAATTTTTTTATTATTTTTTAAATTATACGTATGATTATCTAAAATATTATTTTTTCTTTTGTATTGTGGATATTTGTTTTCTTCAACTATTTTAATTTGATGAAATGATTTTGTGAATTTTTTTTTACATATAGTTTTATTTTTATCGTAACAAGGTGATTCATCTGTTTGTGGTCTATGTAACATGTGTTTAATTACTAACTTTTGTAACTATTTATTTCCTGTTGAAGGTATTTCTGCTGAAATATATTTATCAATATTTTCTGGAGTTAATATTTTATGATTATGATGTAATGTTATATTAATATGCGCGTGAGGTGACCCTTTTTTTTTAAATTCAATCGAAAATACATAAGCTTTAACGGGACCGAAAATTTCGTTTTTTATAATATCATTCAATAACATTTTAAATTTTATATAAAATAATCTTACTGTGATATTTGGAATGTCATTGGGAGTTGTCCCTTCTGGAAAATTAAAAAAAATTTTTTTTTTAATTCTTTCCATTCAGGATTACATGTCATTGTTGTAAATAAGTCTGGTTTTCCTTCTGCTCTCATTATTGCCATGGCATCTTGATAATATTGCTGCATATATCTAGGACTACCACTATATGATGAGGGTAAAATAAAAAGATTTCCAATTCTCTCTTTGTTTTCAAAATTTGTTGAAACATTTGAAGCACTATTTATCACATGATCTAATAAACCTTGATGACATTCAATGTGTAATTGTTTTTGAATATTTCTAAAAAGATTCATTCTATTACTTTTAACCATCACATATGCATGTATTATGTATTGTTGTGTTAATCTTCCACAATATAAAATAGGGTTAAAATTTTTGAAATTTTGTCTAAAATGGATTCTATACTTATAATATTATAGTATTGTAAGGCAATCATTATTTTAAATATTTTCTTTTTCATATCCTATACTCCAACCTAAATCTCTCGCTGGAAATATGAAAGGAAAAACCATTGGATCCACGTGATGAGATAATTTATTTAAATAAGTATGAGTAATTTCATCTTCAGAAGATAATTTCGGACACACACGAAGATCATAATTATCTGGAATTCCTGAATTAGATACTATGATAGCACCACATTCCGAAGTTAGTGGCTTATTATGAAGATGATGTTGTTTATCATTTTTTGCATAAAATACAATTTATAATTTGGAATATTTTGTATATTTGATAATTGATGTAAGGTTTTGTAATTCTTAGCCATAGGATTATCATTCATTATCTCCGTTAAAATTAACATATGTTCTTTTGTTAATTTTCCATTAGTTTTTAATCGTTTTTTAATTGCTACTGTATTATCGTAAATATATAACTGTCCACACGTAGGGTTGATGTTGTTAGTAGAAATTAATGTATTAGGTGCTGGATGACAAATTCGTCCTTGAATTTTTAAATTATATATAGCTTTTCCTTGGTTTTGATTGACATTTGCATTAAAAGTTGCAAAACTAAATAAATTATTATAATATCTAATTAGGAGCGCCGCACAGTGGTCTCTTTTTGAAAAAAGCTGGCCAAAATTATAAAGGCTCGTTTGATCGTGGCAAGAGGAAGTATATGTATGTTTTTACGGTTACTGAACTCGAAAATGAAGTGAAAATGCAATTTTTCCTCTTAAATATTATAGATACTAATTAGGCAATATTAATTGACATATTAACCCTATAAAAGTATAAAATTTATTCCATGCTTCTTACACCATGCCTTTTTTGAAACATGCGTGCACGCGCTGTCCACACACGCATCCATATGTGTGTATATATATATATATATATATATATATATATATATATATATATGCTATATACTTATGCATAAATCCAATACTTTTCAATAGGATAATCAAATAAGCTAATATGCAATGTATATTCTCAAGTTTAAGAATTTGATTTAAAATTTACTATTATTCAGTTTCGGAATCGGAAAAATCAGAACAGTCAGTTTCATTCTCAGAATACAAATTAATATTATTGATGTCAGTTAACATTGCTAAGACATCAGCAGGGATTTTTTTCTTATATTTTTTTGCTGAAATGTCTAAAAGCGATATAAATGGATCGGAATGCAATAATAATCTTTGAAAAATGTCTCTATTCGTTTCTATTCTTGAACTCTTTTGGCTAAAAGCTCTTCTGTATAATCTGCACAGCTTATGACTGCTCTCTAAAACTTCTTCAGTGAAGCAACCTATCGGTAGAACACAATTTTTCACTACTGAGGCCCCATGAATTAATACTTTGTTAATTGTAGGAGGCATATAGTACCAGGGGTATAAGTTAATATACAGTTTTGCTGTTTCAAGACAATATTCATGGGAAGCTGTATAATTAATAATAAATCCACATGAGATTGTAATTAATATATTGTGGAACCTCTCTATTAATATCTTATCGATTCCTAAAATTTTAATGTAATTAAAATATTTTATTTTAGAAACGAATAGAAACAAAATTAAATAAATATTTCTACCAGTGATTTCAGCAGTCTTGACATGATTTTCAAAGAACTTTCTAGCAGTATTGCCATCATTAGAATTTCCAAATCCTTGTTTTGGAAAATTAACTTTAAGTGATAGTTCTTTTAAAAATTTATTTTGAATTTCTTTTTCCTAGCTTGCATTAAGAGGATATCGTAGTTCTGCTCCTCCTAATAATATTTTTATTCAAAGTTCATGAGTAAACAGTGCGTCAAATCAAATTCTTTCACTTCAGTAAGAAAATTCGTAAGATTAATCCTTAGCGCGGACAAGTCAAGAAATTTATCAAAATAGTATACATAAAAAGTTATAAACAAACTTTCGATATATACTATTTTGAGGTTAGGTTTATCGAGCTTGATATCTAATTTTCATTCAAAGTTCATAAAAAAATAAGAAGCTAAATTGAATTTTTAATTTAACAAAAATTATTGTATTAATATAGTTTTAGCGCGGACAAGTCATTATATTTGCCCAAATAGTGAATTTAAAAAGATGTCAGTAAGATAAAAAAAGCAAAACTCGATTCCAACAACTACGACATCCCGTTAAAGGTTTTGTACCATCTTTTTCTGTTGCCTAAAATTAAAAGTATAATGTAATTCTGAACGGTTTCGGATTATAATTATACAATTATATTATAGTGTACAATAAAAAATAATTTCTTTTTAACATTTTCTATATTAATTTTAATATTAAAAAAGACTTACTCTCCACTTTTTAAAATCTAGCCTATAAGAAATGTGGAGCAAACAGTCGAAAAAATGAATGTATGAGTGCAAAATCAGAAGACTGAATTGAAGTGAAGCTTGATTTTCTTCTTTGGTTGAAATCTTTTTCATATCGTTCATTTCAGAAATTTCTATTCCACAAATATTACAGCTCATACTAGAAGAGTTCGTCAAAGCGTGGGACACCTAAAAATGAATTTATGACGTACTACTATAAAGTGCTTTTAAAAATTAATCGTTATATAAAATTTCTTTTAAATACCTTACTGTCAACCATAGTGAGATGGATCGAATATGAAATTTTAAAACCATTTTGATTATAAGGCATTAACGGCAGGCCGGAGTAGAACCTGATACCGACCGAGTAACAATTGAGTTGTTTGTTATTTACTAAAGTATTAATCGGTGTATCTTCGAAATAAAGGTTGATCGCAATAGATATTATTATTATGAATATCTATGCACAAGAAAAAAAAAATCTACCAATTTGTTTTTGAGAAAAGTAAGGAACGCCGAAGTAAAAGATTATGTTTATAATATTTTCGCGTTCCTTACTTTTCTCAAAAACAAAGCGATAGATTTTTTTTCTTGTGCATAAATATTTTTTATAATATTATCTATTGCGCTTAGCCTTCAATTTGCAGATACACCGATTAATACTTGAGTAAATAACAAAAATGCCAATTAGACAAGAACAGCGAATCCGGCCTGCTCTTAAATTTAAAATTTGATTATCTATAACTACTTTTTCTTGTTTTGAAATTTCATTTGATTCACGAAGCCATTGCATTCGTACTGGTCGACAAAAACGAGTAGAGGCTGGTCTGGGATTCTCCCATAAAATTTTCTCGACATTAATATTTTTTAATTGTAATGGTACTATTGATGTTAAAAATAAACTTTCATCCTCTACATTAGATTCATTCCATGACTGTTTATAATTAGAGTGTCCAGAGCTACCATCAAATCCATATTTTAAAATTAACAAATATTCCTGTCCACAGGGAGTAATCGAGTCAGACAAACATAAAGCTTTTAGAAGTCTTTCACTAATGTGATCTAAAAGAGATTGTAACGGAACTTCACAAATTTTTTCAGATATTATTATATCTGATGGGTACGTTTCTTTTTTTGCAATTAAAACCCTTTTATAACTTGGGTAAATGTTGTAATTGCGTTTTTTCGCTCCATAGTACATTGAAAGATATTGTCTCTTACTAAGATTATTATTAATTATAAATGCAGCAGCTTCTTCGGGTGTATATTTTTGTTGATTACCAGGATTCTGATTAACATTTTTCCAATTCTTTAATATTTTATTTGAGTGACTAGGTGAATTCTGAATAATATCTTTTATCAGTTTTGCTCCTGATTCATTGCCCTCTGATCGTAAACTCATTCAAGCTGCTACGCAAAGCTTATCTGCATTATTTGAAAGTCGCAATTCTTCTGTCTTCCGTCTTTTACTCCGATCACTGCTTTCACAGAAGCTTACAACTTTTCTACCAATATTACTATTTTCTACAAGAATAAATACATTTATTTTTATTTCTTACTAATAATATTCAGTATGAATTTTTAATAAATAAAATTGAAAAATATTGAGCTTATAAAAAATACTAATTATTTTAGTTACAATTCAAAATTAAGAAAAGGGTCAATTTTATGTTAGGAAATATTATATCTGTTCTAATTAACAAACGTGAGTGACAAATCTGAAAAAAATTTACTAAAAACGTTTAGTTCTATTAGAGATTATTACATAATTTATTTTTTTTCTATATTTATGCTTGTTGTATTTTGCAGTAGTAGTGCACTAAAAAAAAAATTTACTAACAAAAAAAATTTTTTTAATTTTCCTTCTTTTTTAAAAGTTGAGATATATTTTTATGTATCTTAACTTTTCAAGCCTAAGAAATATTTTTTTATATAAAGAAATATTCTTTTGAAAACATGAAATATTACTTTTACGCATAGAAATAATTTGTTACAAGTAAATTAAAAATATTAATTCAAATAAATGTTTCAATAAATTAAAGTTCTTTAGTCTGCAATATAAATTTTAATTTATTTAATTACTCAAACGTTTTTTAATTCAAAGAAATATTTCTTAAAAACAGTTAAAAATTAATTTTCTGTGATAATTGTTGTAAATAATTTTTGTAAAAAATTTTTTTTTACTGAAGTGTAGATTCAAACAAATATTTTATTGAATCTAATTGATTTTATATGTTGACTGTATAAATCTTGTTACTACATTTTAATTTTTGAAATAGGTTTGTCGGAATTATTAACTAATTTGTTTGATTTAAAAATTACCTCTTTGGATTTAAAACGTTATTCAATGTAAGATATTTTTTCGTTTTTATGTAACAATCATTTTAAATTAATGTCAATTATTTTCATTCAAAAAAATGTCGGCATTGTTTTAAAGAAAGTTTTACTGACTTTCAACACTATTTCCAAAGAAACGAATTTCTTAAAGTTAATAAAATATTTTTCTAAATTCAAACATTTTTTTTTCTTTGAGTCAGAATAATATTTTCTTAATAAATATTTTAAGGTTAATTTTTTTGAATTTAAAAAATATTTAATTGATTTAAAAATTGTTTATCTTTGATTCAAAGAAATACATTTCTTTAAGCCGTATTTCTTAGATTCAAAAACACCGTCTTTAAGTCAAAAAAATTTTTTTCTTAGTGTATAAATCAATATTGTATAAAAATTTTATAATATTACATCTACCTATCTTAAAACCATTATAAGGTCTTACTTACTTGGAGAAGCAGATTTATTACAATCAAATACGATTTCTTTATCTAGCCAACTTTTATTTTGATTAAGAAATCGACTGTTCATACGATTACTTTCGTTCCACTTGATGTAATATTTATTGAAAAAATTTGTTAAAAGAGAATATTTTACGCTCCGAATTAAAGTGTCATCAGTAGAAGCATTAAATTTTTGGATTATTAAATCAAAGACTTCTTTTTGTTTTTTATTTTTAGATTGTGCACTACTTTGAATGTAGAAGTTATGTATTTCCAAGCGCTTTATTCGACGCATGACAATATCTACTTCAGTAATAAATAAATTTATACTATTATTGTGTATATATTCTACTCAATTATTCTTTCAATTAGTACTTGCATACGTATTTTACTTTTATTTATTTCAATTAAAAGAAATAATATGTGCTACGATATTAAAATTTTTAGTGTAAAACTTTGCTTATTGCACTCTGTAAATGTTATTCTATAATTATTCTATTATTATTCTATAAACGGTATTTAGTTTTCGAAATTTTCAAATGAGCTTGGTTAGTATACGCAGTCAGATAAAGTTCACGTGAGCCTTATAAGAGGGCGCTCGAAACATATTTGAACTTATAGAGTATTTATATTTTTTGCTTAAAAATCGATATTATTCGTTTTCTTTATTATAAATCATTATTTTCACCTTTTAACATAAAACTTAAGAAGAATTTCTAAAAATTCTTAGAAAGGGCGTATTTTATATTAATTTTTGACAAGCTTATAAAATTATGTTTATTTCAATTAATGTGACTATTTTAGACATTCTACATTTTTTTTACATTTTGCGTTATATTTTAAAATAGGGCAAGCTTAGGCAGGAATTCCTGAATGGTATTGAAAATATATATATATTCACCTAAAAGAAAAAATGCGAAACCAAGTGGATAAGTGGGGATAACCATTTTAAATTTCTTTTTTAATATGAAAAAAATAATAAAATTGACGATATATTGATCTACAAAGGTCGCACGTTAAGTTGATATTATTAGTTTTTTTTCTTGTGTAAACTTTTAGTTTATAACCCATATTATGTCAGAAATATAGCAGTTAAAAGATATTTCATTAAATATATCATTTATTATGTGCATCATTTTAAATAATTACGTAAAAAATAAAAAAATAGAATTAATACAAAAATTCATTAAGTTAACAGCTCTGTCAAGAAAGAAAAAATTACTCTAATTATAATGTAATCGCATTTTTAAATGTTCTATTTAATATACCTTAAAAACATCAGAATAATTCGACAGAAAATGAAACTTCAAAAATTGACTTTTGGCCAGCTTTTTTCGAAAAGAGACCACTGTGCGCCGTGGCGTAACGGATAGAGCTCTCGCCTTCAACGCGGTAGGCACGGGTTCGAATCCTGGCCAGGCACCTCTGACTTTTTTTCGAAAGAAAATTAGTGTATGTGCTACCTATATCGCGACTCTTAAAGAATCCGATCTCATTGTTAGTCACAAAAGTGGCTGACCATCCATCGGTAGTCGAAGTTTTTAGTATGGTGGGTCTGACAGTCTAGCCTGATGTTATGTGTTAATCGGGTACCGGGCTGGACTCCCTTGACTTTACTATACATAGAGGTTAATCATATAGAGGACAATATCCTTTATATATTGATCTTTTTTTTTTAAATTAAAAAAAAAATTATAATATCTAATCATATTTCTAAAAACACTATCATATAATAATAAATATTTCAATTTTTCATTATATTTAGTTAATAGTGATAAAATAACTTTTTCTTGTCGACAACAATTGATTTTTTTTATTTCTTCTTTCCGAAATAAAGCACAACAATATTTACATTCGTAACTCATTCTACCTAAATAATTTTTCAAATTTTTATTTATGTTATTTTTATTGTTTATATTATTCTTTAAATTTAATTTTTCAATTGATTTTTTTTTAACAATTTTTAATTTTTATTTATTATATTATAAAGCCTATTTTTACTTTTATTTTTTTTTCTGTTTTTATTTTTTTTTATTATATTAGTTTTATTAAATTCTTCATGTTTTAATTTTCTTTTAAGAATATAATTATTATTATTATTTTTATAATTTAAAATATCATAATGACGTGCATCATATGATCCAGTAAAAATTAATGATAATCGAACATGATTAGAAAAGTTCCCAAATGTTTGTATTTTGTTTTTAATATGTACTTTAACATATACATTATAA
Source organism: Anastatus disparis (assembly GCA_017163975.1). Taxonomy (NCBI): domain Eukaryota; kingdom Metazoa; phylum Arthropoda; class Insecta; order Hymenoptera; family Eupelmidae; genus Anastatus; species Anastatus disparis. The sequence continues at coordinate 36,907 of JAFFSR010000396.1, read as the reverse complement.
AATTCTACAAAACTTCGAATTTCTATTTCTGTTCCAAAAGTACCATTATTTGAGATGTACTCAAAATAATTATTACTATTTATTATATTCATATAATATTTATTCCCTATTACATGTTGTTTATATTTATTCCAATTATTAACAACATTTCTAATTATATGTTTTCTTATAATCATATGTTGATTTTCACTTTTATGTAAAAAATACGAAAAAGATCAACTTAAGACAAAAACAAGAAAACAAATTTAAGCTCACCTGAAAGAAGAATCTTTTAGATGTAGGAAATTTTTTGATAAATTTTTCTGACCAAGATAATGACTAATTAGCACAAAGTAAAATGTGCTTTACTTTTAGGCAAGTACAGCTTGGATACAAAAAAAGTAAGCTTAAATGTTGGAAGTAGAAGTTTCTTATTTTTTTTTGCTTAGTATGGGTGGTGTGGAAAGTTGCCTAAGGAATGTAGGTATTAGTTGTTGGAATGTAGGTATTAATGGTTGTAAAAATAATTATATCAACAATCTATAATATTGGTAACTATGTATTAAATATATATTCCATTATATAGCCTTAATTAAGTATTCCATAAATATAAAATTTTAAAATTCTTTTCTTAATGTTTTATAATGATTTTATGAAGAGTGTATTAGGGGCATGAGGGGCTATAAGGGGTGACTTGTGGAGCGAGGGGGTGATTTATGGAGTGAGGGCCGACTTGGGTAGTAGAGAGGTGACTGGGGTAGTGAGGGGTATCTTTTTTTTTTAAAATAAAAGACATTTCAAGAAACATTTCCACGTTATTTTGAGGGGCGACTTGTGATTTTTTGAGGAGGAGAGAAAAAAAAGAGGGGTAGTAGTGGAGGGGTAGTAGTGGGAAGGGTGGTAGTAGTGGTATAGAGAATGAGTAACAAATACATCGGTAAAATAAGGTTTATTTAGCTAAATTATCTGAAGGGTGTATGAGTGATGTACGAGGGGTAGCAAAAGGAGTGACTTGGGTAGAGAGGGGTGACTTAGGTCGTGAGGGGTGTCTTTTTTCAAAAGAGATCATTTCTAAACAGATTTTTACGTTATTTTGAGGGGCAAATTGTGATGCTTTAAGCATACAAAATAGGGGGAGGAATAATGAGGGGTAGGACAGGAGGTTTTTATTTTATATAACTATATAATATAGGAAGATATATATAAACCAAAAAATATACGGGTCAAGGGGTGCAAGTTGACATGAAAGGGACCATGTATGTATATATATATATATATATATATATATCAACTTATCTGTATGTGTGCGTGCGGGTCGACATGAAGTGTTGCATATATATAAGCCCAGGTGCGTATGTATGTGCGCGTCCACATATGTTTTTCTATATACATATCTATGATAAAAATTCCTTAGTACATTTAATTAAAAAGGAATTGTGGAATTTTTAATTAAAGCCCTCGAATTAACAAATCATAATCATAACTGACGCTTTTTCAATTCACAATTACATTTTTTTTTGTTTATTAAAATATATTCAATTAAGAATTCCTTTTGAATTTGTGATTCAAGTATTTTCAATTCACGATTACATTTTGATTTCTTAATTGAAATTTATTTAACTAAGGATTCCTTTTGATTTCGTAATTAAAGCCCTTTCAATTCACGATTACATTTGGATATCTTAATTGAAATTTATTTAAGAATTTCTTTTGAATTTGTAATCCAAGTCTTTTCAATTCACGATTACATTTTGATTTCTTAATTGAAATTTATTTAACTGAGGTTCCTTTTGATTTTGTAATTAAAGCACTTTCGATTCACGATTACATTTTGATTTCATAAGGGGATGTAGAATGGACACTACACCTGTACTCATAAATATTCACTACACGGAGAGAAAAATCATGTTATAATTACATGAAATTTCAAGTGATTATTACATGATATTTCTTCACCGAATATTATCAAAGAAACAAGTGATTTTTTGATGATACTCATGTTTTTAATAGATGATTGGTATCCATCTTAAAATCAGATACAAAAGATGTTATTTTTTCTTGATGGTCAACTTGAAATTACGTGGGCTGCCAAGAGAATGAACGTGGCGATGCATCATGTTAAAATTACTTGCGACTCACGGGATTTTCACGTGGCACTCAAGTGAATTCAATGGTGGCGTGACCAACCGAGTAGCGCGTGCTTTGCAGGTAGTGGGGAGAGAGAGAGTAACCAAAATACAATCTTATTATGATGGTAAAACAGCAATATATATATTTAAAAAAAATTAAATATTAAATTATCAATATTACCTTTGAAACTATTAGGAATAAATTTTAAACTCAAAATTTAATTATTTTAAACAACTGGGGGGCAGATAAGCATGTATCATTTCGCACCAAATATATCTCAAAGCAGGTTTAGCCTAGTGCGTAACGTTCGTGGTTTTCTTTTCGGGTGTGCGAGTTCAACTCTCGGTCAAGGCCACTTTTTTCATTATTTTAATATTTTTTATTAATTATTTAATTTATATTTTCTTTTTTCTAATATTAAAATCAAATTAAGTATGCTCATTTTTTTAATTAATATTTTTTTAAAATAAATTATTTCTTTTACGTAATAATTCAAATAGTTAATAAATAAATAATAGTGATTTATAATACTATAATTTAATTTATTCATAATGTAATTTATAAAATTGACATAATAAATAAATTAATCTATAGTATTAATTCATTTATGTTATAGTTTATATTATACATCAATACACACACATATATATTTATGAAGACAAAATTTAACTGAAGTATTATAAATATAATTGTTATTCATTTATTAATATTTTTAATTATTACGTATAAGAAATAAATTATTTAAAAAAAATATTAATTAAAAAATGAGCATATTTATAAATATAAATAAAATAATTAATACAAAATATTAAAATAATGAAAAAAGTGGTCTTGACCGAGAGTTGAACTCGCGCAATAAAATTAATTTATACTAATCAAAGAAAATATTACATTTTATTAAACACATCGAAACCATCTCTTTATTTTTGCCTCTTGTTGCTAATTTTGGGAAGAAAGTCAATTTTTTAATTAGAAAAGGACAGAGATACAGTGGACTCTTGAAGATTTTCTTCTTTACATCACAAACTAGTACGCCCCTATATCTTTAGCACATTCAACTCTACTAAAAAAAGAGTATTCCAATCTTGAATTGCTCTTGACAAAAATAAAATATGAGGACCAAAAATGAAGAGACTTAAAAATTATATTTATAATAAAAGGACAACAGTCTGGATTCACTAAGTATCCATGTTATTTGTGTATGTTTGATAGTAAAGATAGAACAAATCACTACAAAAAAAAATTCGGCCACCAAGAGAGATTCATTTGAACCTGCAAAACAGAATATTTTTCAAGAAATTCTCGTGGATCCGTCCAAAATTTTGATATCACCTCTGCATATAAAGCTTGGGTTGATGAAAAAATTTGCCAAGGCATTGGACAAAGATGGCGAATGTTTTAAATACTAAAAAGAGGAATTTCATGAGAAACCAGTTGCTAAATTAAACGAAGTCATTTTAGACGGTCCTGAAATCCGTTCTTTATTTAGAGATGAAAACTTTGGCAAAAGTATGAATGATGGAGAAAGCAGCATGGTCAAGCTTTAAAGAAGAGTCAACAAAATTTTTGGGTAACTCAAAAGATGTGGACTACATAAATACTGTAAAAGAATGGTACGTGATTTCCAGAAATTAGACTGCCTAATGAACTTAAAAATTCATCTTCTTGATTCTCATATTAATCAATTTCCTGAAAATGACGGTGACTTTAGTAAAGAGCAAGGTAAAAGGTTTCGCCAAGACTTAAAAGAATTTAAACGCAGATTTCAAGAAAGGTGGGGCTTAAATATGTTGGCAGATTACTGCTGAATGATAAAAAGAGATACAACTTCGAAAAGGGGACAAAAACGTGCTAGAAACCCTTTACATCGATCATTCGACGAAAAACGTGTACGTAAGTGAAAATCAATTAAATACGACAATATCTTAAAATTAACAAAAAATACCTCATCGGGGCTCACTAGTATCACTGATGATCAATTTTGAGTCCAATTTACACACGACATTCCAAGTTCATCTTGTTTCCATATACTGCGTCACAGAAAACCGTTAAAATAGTATTTAAAACAAAGATCTTCTAGAAATTTATCCCATATGTTACTTGTTGACGTCTCCTGGGAGTGGTTTTTTTAAAAATTTAACATCAAGTTCATGATCAGCGACCTTTAAAACCCCCAGAATATTATTTATAATGCTTACTAACTATTATAAAGTTACAGAATCAAATTTTATTTACTTTGCTGATTTTGTCAGTGAGATTTAGAATTTCAGGGTAAATTTTCAATTTACAAGCTCTAAAAGAATTGCCGTAATTTATTTTCACAATAAAGTGTCCCAAAATGATGTATTTTTCAAGCCATAATTTGAAATGAAGCAAATATCCATTGTTTGAATTCTGTACTATTAACGGCATGTCGGAGCTGCAGCAATCGAGTTTTGCTTTTTTTATTTTATCAATATCTTTTTAAATTCTTAAATTAAAAAAATATAATGACTTGTCCGCACTAAAGTTATATTTATACAATAATTTTTGTTAAAATAAAAAATCATTTAGACTTGTTATTTTTTTATGAGTTTGGATTGGAAATTAGATATCAAACTCGACAAACCTAACCTTAAAATACGACATATTGAAAGTTTTTATTATAACTTTGTATGTATAATATTTTGGTGGATTTCTTGAGTTGTCCGCACTAGAGTTTAATCTTACAAATTTTTTCTTTGTAGCAAAGAAACTCGATTAAACGCATCGTTTATTCATAAGTTAAGATTGGAAATATTATTAGAAGGCGGACAGCTTCGTCATGCTCTTAAGGGCACAAAACACCTTTTTTTCGGTCCCACCATCGAATTTGGGTTTATTGCTTTTTTTTTATAGGAAATTTACTGTAGAATGAGCTCCAACAAGTTTTTTTACTCTATCTCATTTAGTTCCATTTTTATAAAGAAATTAGTAGAATCAACTTTTAATTGATTTTTTTGTTAATTTTGCTATTTTGAGATTTTTCTCAAATTTTTAGCTGATCTTATTAAAACACTATGAGAACTTATTTTTTTATTACTTGATTCAATAATTCATAAATCATCAATTAATCTACAAAAAGTTTTTACTAAAAGATTTAATTTTGTTTTTATTTATTAAGTCTATAATGATATAATTTTTACAAATTAAAAAAATTTTGAGAATTATTTTAAATAGAATTTTTTAAATTTTTATTGATTTTTTTTAGGTTCAATAGAAAAAAAAGAGTTTATTTTTTTAATTTTAACAAAATATTTATCTTAATTCAAGTTTTGAAAAGTTTTAAATCCATATTTTATTCTGTTTTGATTTTGTAAGGAAACAAGTGGCACATAGTTATTCGTGTAATTTTTTATCAATTTGAATTTCGCGCGTTTGCGTTTTCTGCTCGTATCATTTCGCTACATGACAGTCAGTCTCAGTTATTTGTTTGGTCAGTTTGCAGTGAGTTTGTTTACTTAAAGTGCATTTAAAAAATTATTTGTAGATTTTGTGGTTTAATTTACGTAAAATTATTAATTTTTAATAAATTACACGTTCGCGAGTTATTTCATATTTTTTTATGTGCGCCTGAAATTCTACTTTTATCTTTATAGAAAGTGTATTTGAAGTGTAAAAAGCTTAAATTGACATTAAGAATACGAACCTCAAAAATGTAAAATAATGAAAGAGATACCAGAGGCAGATTTCATAACCAACATCAAGATAGAAAACGATCTACAGAAAGATCTAAAAAGAGGCCAAGGAAATTTCTTAGTAAAAGTGAAAAAAATTCTCCTGAAGCTAAGAGAAGTAGACCCTCTACTTCTTTTTCTAAACTGAAAAGAATAGAATTTTCAAGTTCCAGGGCAAATGATAGAAATGTTGATACCAACGTTCTATCTTCTATGTTGGAAAAATTGTGTTGCAGTGTGTGCCATCATAAGATTAAATTTATTGAAACCTCTTTTGGAGGATAAGGATTCAAAATTAATATGATTTGTGATTTTTGTGATGAATAAGCAACTGTAAACTCTAACAAAAGAGAAAGTGCTATGGGCAATACGTATAAAGTTAACAGATATAATGTTCTTGCTGTTCGTGTACTTGGCCATGGACTTGCAAGTTTGTCTAGTTTTTGTAGTTTAATAGGTTTATCAAAGCCAGTGGCCTAGTCAGAGTTCAGTGCTATAAGTTGTTAAATAACAAAAGTATACGAACAAGTGGCAAAAGGTTCTACATCTAAAGCTGTTAAAAAATAACTTGAATCGACTTCCCCAAATAGTGCTGATCTTGATATAACTTTCTCAAGATGTTGGAGAAATTGAACATCGAACTTGGAAATGTATCTGTCGAGTGGATCAGGACTTTGAATGATAGAAGATAATTCAATGTAGAGTGATCAAGTTAGTCTCATTCGAAAGAAGCACATACTCTGAAAAGAAAAGTACGAATAGGTGTGATGGATTTCTATACACCGGGTGCATATAAAATTCATGTAAGTGTATTATTACATATTTAGATATAAATTCTATTTATAAATATTAATATTAATTAAAATATAAATTTTAAATCTAGATTTTATTTCTCAATTTTGAATTTGAATTATGAAATATAAAATGATTACTCCATATTAAATATTATTTCTTAGTTTCCAGCTGATTCAAGGTTAGTACGAGTGATTCTAACAACCATCAGAATAACAAGTAACTATGTATTTGTTGATTCTTACAACAAATACATAGTTTCATTGATGAATAAGGGTGAGTACTGACAAAATATCTTATAATAAGAAAGATTATTTTTATTGATTATTTTAATAACATATCTTTTTGCATTCCAGCTTGATCGAGTCGAATAACAAGGTTCTTTTGCCTGGTATCTCTTTTTTATATTGAAGGCTAATATAAATAAGAGATACCAGGAAAAAATTATTCTATAAAAGATAAGTATAGCATTAATAATTTTAAGATATAATAATTCAAAACTTTAAAGCTATTTTTCTCGAATAGTGAATTTTAAAAATTTTAGGTGCTGCCCCGTAAGATTTGAGCCAAACCGCTGGATGGATCGGACTTTTCCAAATTGATTTAACTTCAGTATTAGCATCATTCTGGCGTGATTGGAGGGTTTTGAAATCGAATGACTAGAAGTTGTTAAAAAATCCAAAAATAAGGTAAAAAAATTAAAATTTATTTAATAAATTAATATGTTTTGTTGAAAACTAAAAAATTTTTTGTTTTTCAGGAATTCCCTCATTCACCCGAGAATGATGCTAATACTGAAGTTAAGAGTCGGCCGTATCGCTCTATCCTTGCCTAATCTAAATTTTCGTTATAATTAAAAAATTAAATATTTATATACAATTAAAGGGATGAGCGCAATAGCGCAAAAGACGAGCAAACGATTCTATTTTATGAAAAAATATCAAATTTTCATTATTTTTCAAGTAAAGTACGAAACGGAAAACACAGTCAAACACAACCTCATATTTTCCGTTTCGTACTTAACTTCCGGCCGACTCTTAAATCACTTTTGGAAAAGTCAGATTCATCCAGGGGTTCAGGTAAAATCTTACGGTGAAGCCATTATAAGGACAAGAGTTCATCGAATGATTATGGGACTATAGCTAAAGCAAAATGAGCTTATAAAAGCTTAAAATAAAGGTATTTTAGTCTACTGTTAAATATTATTTTCATTTACAAAGAATTTGATTAAATCTAATTAATACATTTGTTTTTTACAAGCAGGGGGAAAAGATGTTTTGTGCCCTTAAGAGATATTAAACAGAAATAGTACATTACGTAACGGGTATGGAAAGGCTTTATTTACGAAACGAGAAGTTTACGGCCCAAGCCGGAGGTGAGGGTCGTAATGAGTTCCGTTAAAATACCTTTCCATGCCAGTTGCGAACTGTATTTTTCGCTATAAGAGCCAAAAAGAGCAAGGAAGTTGCGATTTTAGAAAAGTACATATTTTTTTAAAGAAATGCGTATTATTTAAAAAATTTTGTGTCAAAATATTCTCAAAAAGTACCACTAAAATGTTTCAAAAAAGTACTGCTTTAGTTAAAGTATATTCTTGAAGTATGTACTCGAAGTACCAACTTTAAGTACGTACTTATCTTCAACAGAGAACAGAGCTGTGCGCATGCACCCTTTGCCACTACTCTTGAGACCGTGTGCACATCCTTACAAAGAATGTTCTGCTACAATAATATCTATACGCATATTACTCTTTATATATCATATTCTACTCAGCTATAAACTGATGTTTGAACAAACGTAATGTATATTCTTATTTGTAGTTTATTGTGACAGAGAATTTTTATTGACATTATTTCAACGTAATATATGGGCAATTTTAAAAAACTTCATTCATTTTGGTCACTCGATTTTTAACAATTAAAAAGTCTATAATACAAGTTTCTGGGGTGTCACACACTTTAATATGGGCTTAAATTACTAGTTGTTTAAAGTAGAATATGTAATTAAATTTTGGTATTGATTGGAAAATTGCCCTTCACGGTATACAATTTTATACGTCAAAAATGATACTTTTTTTTATATTTTTCTACGTGTGTTTCTTGAGCTATAAAAAAGGTGCATACTTTCGATCATTCTCAAATTTTAAGAGCATAATAAATACGGTAAATACAAAAGTTTAAGCCTATCCTAGTACATGTGCCCTTCTTTATAAAGCTGTCAGATATTTTCAAATATAGTTTTCTTTATATTTTATAATAATGTAAAGAGTTTATACAAAAGTAAATCTACGTTTTAAAATTTTTTTGTATCTGTGAATACTGGCGTATACTAATAAATTCACCAAAACTTATTACTTTTCAATTCAAACCAATTTATGTAACATTAACTATTTGATTTTATATATTTTAATTCTTTGTTTGAACTAGATTTTGTTTCACACATTCTGCAACACTACCTATATAAACAGAATATTTTAATTTTGTATCTTCACTGCTTAATAATGATTAAATAAATACTCTTAGCAATACAGTATTATTCTATGGATTTTTATTATTAAAAATTTCTGTAATAAATAACACACTTTAAAATTGTTTTCAAATTTTTTACGTTGGATTATTTATAAAAAACTTACTTGGTCACTAATTAATCCCGACCAAGTGCAAAGACCTATAATTTTAATAATGTATCAAGAATGTTTATAGTAATTATAAAAAGATTTTATATAACTGCGATGAAATAGTATACTAAATAAACTTACTCTATAATAAAAAAAATAAAAACACATTAAAAAATAGCTCTCCTGCTAAACAACTCCATGCTTTCATTAGAAACTAAAATTATGAAATTTTGCACTTTTAAAATATAATTATGGAGATATATTACGTTGAAAAAATGGCAATAAAAATTCACTGTCACAATAAACTACAAATAAGTATATACATTACATTTGTTCAAACATCGATTTATAGCTAAGTAGAATATGATATACAAAGAGTAACATGCGTATAGATATTATTGTAGCAAAACATTCTTTGTAAGGATTTGCACACGGTCTTAAGTAGTGACAAAGGGCGCATGCGCACAGCTCTGTTTTCTGTTGAAAATAAGTACGTACTTAAAGTTGGTACTTCGAGTACATACTTCAAGTATATACTTTAACTAAAGGAGTACTTTTTTGAAACATTCTAGTGGTACTTTTTGAGAATATTTTGACACAAAATTTTTTAAGCAATACGTATTTCTTTTAAAAAATATGTACTTTTCCAAAACATTTTGATATGTACTTTTATTTTAAAAGTATATTCATTCTTAGGGAGTATGTACCTTTATTCAAAAGTACGTACTTGACATAAACTTTCTGCAAGAGCATGAGAAAAAATATATCTTATTGTAATATCTAATTTTGTCGAAGATAATTATAAAAACATGAGAAAATAATTTTTTCGCCATTCTAACACTAAAATCGCAACTTCCTTGCTCTTTTTGGCTCTTATAGCGAAAAATACAGTTCGCAACTGGTGTGCGAAGGCTTTTTTACAAAACTCGTTAAACTTCTCGTTTTGTAAATAAAGCCTTTCCATACCCGTGACGTAATGTACTATTTCTGTTTAATATCTCCTAATCGTACAGAATTCAAACAATGGATATTTGCTTCATTTCAAATTATGGTTTGAAAAATATATCATTTTGGGACACTTTATTATGAAAATAAATTACGGCAATTCTTTTAGAGCTTGCAAATTGAAAATATACCCTGAAATTCTGAATGTCACTGATAAAATCATCAAAGCGAATAGAGTTTACCGTAGCGCTTCGCAATTCTGCCGCATGGAGCTCTACCACGCTCTCTAATCTTTTGCATTTTATAACATTAGTTACTTATCAGGAAATCCTTTTTTTTTTCAATTTTGCTCTAATAAATATTTTTGTTAGGGCTAAAATACCCTTTGTTTAGAACTTGTATATCCTTCATTGCATAAATAGAGATTATTGCCGTTACCTACATGCATTTTCGATGCTGATTATTTCTAAACATTCGCAAAAAATGTCAAAAATAGCTAAACAAAATAACAGCTTTTTGCATTTTTGGAGATGTAGCACCAATCGAAATATTCTGAAAAAATTCAGGTAAGTGTCTTTGAATAAAATGCAGGAAATTAATGAAATTCAGCCCTGCAGCCTCCTCTGGAAAAAAATGAGAAAGATTTTAAAGAAAAACTATATTTTTTTGATGACTCGGTATCAAATAAACATCATTAAAAAAAATTCACATAATTTGTGAATTAATTTACGACTTCCATGATTTTTTTCAGGTAGATTGACCGACTAGAATCCATGAAATAAAATAAAAGTCGAAAAAACGATTTTTTCAAGGTATGGGGAGGAGGAGGGGGGAGGGAGGTCAAAATATGATGAAAACTTTTTTTTTAATATCAGAAATATAGCAGTTAAAGATAGAATCATTTTCGGAGTTTAGGCATTTTCGATCATCTTAACGGGGGGTACCCTTTAGAAAAAATGTAGGCTTTTTTCGTTTTTTAGTCTTTTTAATTTCATATGAGGAGTTACATAATAGTTGTAAAAAATATTCAAGACATGGTTTTCGACGTATTTTTTCTTGTAGAATTTAATTCAGAATGATTTTGTTCCCGCTCTTTTTATTTTATAATTTCGAAAAACCCTCAAAAAATAGTGTTTTTTTCTCATTATCCTCAAAACATCTTGCAGAAGGCTATTTTTTCATAGCAGATTTAGATTCAGCGTCAAAAAATACGTAAGAAAAAGTATGTCTGGTCAAAAGCACAGACATCTTTTTTTTGTGGGCCTATGTCATTCGTACGTATTTTGATTCATTGTCAACCTATTTATCCTGAACAGCTATAGAATGATATTAAAGATTTTTTTTAAAAAGATTATAGAATTATCTATTGTAATAGGGCTCAAAATCCAGCTTATATTTGCGAAATATTAACCCCTTTAACTCGTAAGGAGTAGGTAAGCTGTAAGGATTCTGGAACAGGGCGCTACTAGCACACAAAGTGTGCCAGTCGCACCCTGTTCCAGAATCCTTACAGCCATTTTAGATGTGTATGACACACCTACAGCTTTTATAAGAGTTCTTATTTATCAATCATCGATGTAGTTGTAGGTAAAGTCGTTGGTTAATCTTTTGACTCAACTGTCGATAGGATAGATCATTGATATAACATGCATATTTTTTATAAAGTAAGTATTTTCAAAATTACCTACTAGTTGAGACGCAGTTTCTAAAATTTTGTATACTTAATGTTAGTGCTCGATGATTACACTTTATTAGAAACTTTTTCAAAATGTTCCTTCCATTGTGTTTTATCCTTTTTATTCTCGGAAGGAAGAAGTTTTGCATGTTCTGAGGAGTTGCACCCCTTGTTCGTTGAACTTTGACTCTGCCCCATGTTGAAATGAAACTGAATCACGATGCGTCTCCTATTTATAGTCAATTTTATTCCCACTCCATAAACAAATTTTCCAATGTTGGGCGGCATTCGGTAAGATATTTTTTCATAAGTCTAACGTTATGAAGAGCGCAACTAGCCTTATAGGCTCCATTATGATTCGGACAAACTGTCACCATTTTTATCTCATTCAATGGCGGAAAACCCATTTCTGCAATGTCACGAACATTAAATTTAAAGCGTTCTAACCATGCTTTTTTAATAGAGCCCATTACTAAGACTTTAGTATCATTACGTAATGCTTCTCTAAGTATTTTACCGATTTCAGTATATGGAATGTCTCCTGAATTCCAAGACAATCCGTGATAGTACTGCTCTAACCAAATATTTTCTCTTTTATACTTATCCGATAGTCGACGCCAGGGATAAGGTTTCTCAAATAGAATTACTAAATGCTCAGAATTACCTTCGAGAGGAACTATAGCCAATTCTTTGAGTATATAGTCGTTGCCAGGCTGTTTGAAGCCTTGCATATCTACTAAGTACTCCATTAGACGAGCTTCTTCAGGTCACGGTTGACGGATTAAACAAGCTTCCTCACGCTAGTGCTGACAGGATTATACTGAACGATACGATCGTGCAAGATTAGGCAGTAAGCGGATGTTCCAGCTGGAAAATTTTCTCTTGATTCAAATTCCAAACGCACGTCCACGGGAGCAGTTTTTAGTGATTCATTTTGCTTAGAGCAATCGATCACAATCAGAGGCATGTATCTGATGTAATGTTCCTTTTTCAGCATAGGCTCGATGTCTTTTTCATATTATGCACTTTGAAAGTTGGCATACATGTCATATAATATTGCATACTGATTGTGGCTTATGTGCATGTTTAGATTTCCATATGGATAGTATTGAGAATTGAGAAATAGCTTTACATTGCTGATGTAGCACTGGATCAAAACGACTTGCGTTAACATTTCTTTGACTTTTTCGATTTGTTTGAAAGTCTAGTATAACAAAGCGGGGTTTTTCTAATTGATTAAAAGTTTTGACAGCCCATACTTGTTTAGATGTGGTAGAAAGCAGTGGATATTCATACAAATCCCAACTACGAAAACTCATATCAATGGGTTTATCCTTTTCAATATGATTTAATAGTTGTATTTTATAAGCATTTGATACTACGATGTAAAGCATGAGCCACTCTATCTTTGTTAATTGAATTTGGAACTCTTCAAATTTTTTTCCTTGAGCTGCTGCTTGTGTCTGTATTACAGCATTCAAGTCATTTCTCGACCTTGTCAGAATGAGTTCATGTTTCACATTTACTACGATTTTACGATAATCTTCAGCAAATCCAAGAATCATGCTCAGAGGAATGGACACATCAAAGTAACCTGCAGTGTTTGTCAATTGCAATGTTTCTTCGACGTCAAGCCATTCAGCGTTTTCAATAATCAAATTTTAAACGAGATTGAGGGAAATCCAACCTTTCATCAGAGTAGTCAAATCTACATGCTTGCATTTGTCGATTTCCACTGCATTGATCTCATAACGTATTCCTTCTTATGCTTGCTTTTATTGCTTTTAACTATCCTACCACAAATATGTAGTGAACTGCGTGATGGTAAGAGGCAAAAATCTTGATGTTGAATAGCAATGCGAATTTCGTCGCTATTATTAAAGTTGGATGCTGAATATGGTTGATGTGCGTGTATTTCGTAATGATCTACAGACTCATCAAACTTTACGGGGACTTTATGCTCAGTATTCCTTCCATTTTTATTTTTCTGCAAACAACAAAAGAAAACACAAGTTATTTTCCACAAGCTACGACTCTTAGGCCGAGACTCTTTAAGAATTGAATGTTTCGCCGTGTTAGTGCTTTGTCTGCTTTTCACCGACCGATGACTGGGCACCATCGTGAACTGTTTATATAGTCTCTTCCAACTTTAGAATTGTATAAGATTCCCATTACGTTTGTTTCAGATGTAATCTGACAGTAATTATTTCTCCTCGAAAATTAACTAATTGCCCGTCTTGATCGACTAAACGCACTTGAATATAACCTATGCTTTTGACGGCGATCGGAAGGTAAATGACTGGTGACGGAACTTTAATGATCTTATATCCTGGCGGTACTGCTGAAAAAAACTCGTGTATTGTGCGCACTCGTTGACCGTTTATGTAGGCACCCGAGGTGATATTACACTCAACTCATAGAGCGTTGACTTTTAATATAGCTACTGGTAGATCGGAGTCGTGAGTAATTTCTGCTGGGAGAAAGTCGATGGAGTGGCTGCACGTTATTTCACTGCGAAGCGTATTACTATTAAGTTTTATACTGATTAAGATACCCTTTGAAGCTAGTGCCTCACGGAGGTAGTATTCTATATCTGCTATTTCGTAACTATCTGTAGGTAAAAGAACTTCTTCTTTACCAACGTAGAATTTATTACCACCAGCGTCAATGTTTGGTATTAAATTAAAGGTTGAAAGTCCAACCAATCCTAAAACGAAGTTCTTTTCCTTTGGAAGCTCGATCGGTGGAAAATACTGTGCTTCGAGTATGGATGATTTATTAGAAAGACTCAACGTCAAAGAATTCTCCATGCTTGCTGAATTACTAATGAGTTAGTGTCTGTGCATACTCATCTTATATAGCATTTAGTTTGTTACTCAAGAACATTGAGCACAGATGACCACAATTGAATGAGTTGAAGTTCTGATATCTTTCCGGACTATACTTTATTTCATCGACTCCTAAATACATCATTAAATTCCAAGGCGGTTGAAGATCACCAAAACTATCAAAATAAACAATATCGTTCCCATGCTTTTGATACGCTATCCAATGTGTACCCGGTCCGTCTGCATCATTGAGATTAACTATAGCTGACTCATGATAACGTGGGCCGTTTTCCGGTAATGCATTTCGCATAAATACTTCTCGAAAATTTGAATTTTTAATATCTTAGCGTATTTTGTGATATCTGCATCGGTAAGTGCTCAGTTCGGTAACCTTATCTCGAGCAACTTTTTTTTTCTTAAACCTCTACCATTGAATAGCTTTAGGCGAAGGCCAAGTCCTGTCTTATGCGGTTTTAAATAAAGACCTTTACCGAGAGCTATTTCTTCCATTTTCTTATTATGTCTTTTATTCTTCTTCAAAAGATTTTTTGCAGCTTTCGCATCGTTAACTGCTTTGGCTATTCCAGCAGCACCTCCTGCGATACCACCAGCAGCACTCAATCCAGCCAATAGTGGCATAAGAAACGGTAAAAATCCACTAATTTCAGACGGAATAGGTAATATGCGAGGAATCTTAATGTTCTTTTTACCACCAGCAGCTTTAATAGCTCTGCGTGCACCCTTCAAGGCTGACATAATGACTTTACGAGCACATTCGCTAGGAACGATTGACTTAGCCCTTTCAGAACCAATGTACATTACAATGTACATTGACATTTTTTGGTTTTTTTGAAATTGTGCAAAAGTGGCTTCAAATTTTGTAAAAAAAATATGTGTATTAGATTGAAGTGGACTATTTCCGATCTCAAACTGAGGGCCTAAGTTATTATATCTTTGATAGAAACTGAGAAAACTTGAAAAGAAAAAAAAAAAAAAATTTTTATCGCAAAAATTGCTTAATAAATGAACACTTATCATCGCTAAATGGTTATCAGAACTTTTCATGATGAAATAATAATTCCGTTCTGAAAGGGTTAGAAGCAGCCTTCACTATATTATTTAGACTTGTCATGGTTGTCTTCTTTTTCTTTCTTTTTCTTTTATCTCTTCTTTTTTTCATTCCCATACCAAATGTAGAATTTAATTCCATAGCGTTTGTAACAGCGTAAGCAGCCGCTTTTTCTCCTAATGTTGCGTCTTTAGAAATTACCCTTTGCAGGGCTTTGTTTGCTAATTCTTTATCTGCAGCGTTTCTGGCTTCAATGTTCTCACGATTTTTTGAATAAGCTATATCATGTTCCTTTCACGCTTTGTCGAGTGGATTGATACCTGGATCTCCTCGAGCCAACCGCTTAGCTAATTTTGTACCAGAACCACAATACTGATATCCAGGAATATAAAGTTCGATTGGAAGGCTGTTAATTAATTTGTTAAGAAAACCACGCCCACGTTGACGTTTTCGATAGTGTACAATCATCACCTTACGGAGACTACACAAAGACTAATGCTCATGAGGGTATATAAGCTCTCTATTTATTCTAAATCGAACAGTTGAACTCTTGATTGAATAGTAACCACATGAAATTTAAAGAGCAATCTATCAAGCTCCCGATAGTGAATTTTGACACTGTCGTAGAACAAGACAAAAAGCCGAAGAGACATGGAGAATTAATTCCAGACAGCATTCGAGCTGTGTTTTGTGGACCATCTAATTGTGGGAAAACTAATAGTTGGCTTGCCATAATTGCACATCCTTGCGGACTAAGATTCGAGAATTTATATGTCTACTTTAAGTCTCTTAATCAACCAAAGTATAAGTTTCTGAAGCAGCTTCTTGAACCAATAGATGGCATACAATACTTTCCATTTAGTGAACATGAATCAGTCATATCACCGGATGAAGCATTACCAAATTCTATAATGATATTCGATGACGTGGCCTGTGAGAAACAAGATAACGTCAGAGCATATTTCTGTATGGATGAGCATAAAAACGTTGATTGTTTCTATCTCTGCCAGTCTTACGCTCACGTACCAAAACATCTTGTAATAGATAATGTTAATTTATTGGTGATATTTCGGCAGGATGACAAGAATTCAAAACATTTATATGACAATCATGTAAATTCAGATATGACTTATGTGCAGTTTAAAAATTTATGTTCACAATGTTGGTCGGATGATAAATGTGGTTTTTTAATGTTTGACAAAGATAGTCCGATCAACGCTGGCAGGTACAAAAAGGGCTTCGACTGTTTTGCTATAAATATAGAGCGTACTTAGTATTATTGTAACAATCTGCTATTGAACGCTGAATCGTTAAGATGACTGATTCTCAACGAAAGAAAGATATACTTCATCAACTTATAAAAGCATGAAATGCCGTTAATCGAAAATATAATTTGTTGAAGTATGGAAAGGAGAATTTCGAAAGAGCATTAGAACAAACTTTCAAACCAATAGTCGATCCACTACAGAAACTCGTTCAAACATCTGCTATTCATCCTAAAACCAAAGAAGAAATCTTGAACGATACTGCTATACATCAAACGGACATGGAATTCGAATCAGCTCAGAGTGAAGGTGACGAAGATGATCATGTTAACAAATACCTTCTTAAGCTCAAACGAAATAAAACTACCGATTTGGATAAGATTTATGGTGTTCGTAAAGAAGGCAATGATTATCGAATAGGAGACTCGTCTATTCACTTTGAAAATGATCTCATAAGGGTCAAGGATGTCAAATGTCCGAAAACAGAAGGGTTATTAGAACTACTTTTTATAAAACAACCTGATCTAAAAAAAGTAAGTTCGGATGATAAGCAAAATCATAAACATATTCTTGAGGCTACAAGTGCTCATAGGAAACGTTTTAAAAGTAATGAATCGCTCCGTGTTCACAAAAACAGTAATAAATTTAAGACTTTAATAGCTCCTATGCTCAAAACTGGCTCTGGTTTATTACCTAGATACAAAATTGCGAGAAAAAATACAAAATACAGGACTACATCTATTGGGATGATCCCAATGAACTCGTTGATTGATTGCGATTACTCATTGCTAAACAAGAAGCTGGAAATCCAAGTCATACTAATGAGATTCACTCTATCATCGAAGAACTGCGTGAAGCTGCCTATATATATTGAGCTGTAACTGAATCTTTGATACATTTCCAAGATGAGTGTTGACGTGTTTGGACGCAACCTTAAACGAAGTGAAGGTGGTCGAGGCCCGCCTGGTGTAGGATTTAAAGTCACATTTGATGGTCAATATGATTTGGATAACAAGAGGTTATGCAATGTGGCATCACCTAATCAACCAAACGAAGCCGTGAATCTTGGAACTTTACAGCGCATTATACGAAAAGAAATAGAAAAAGTCTTGAATATTTTGCTTCCTTTGCTTCCTTTCAAAAGAAGTGATCATAAAAATTTGGATAAAATTGTGGATGAGCTTGGGAGTAGGCTTCTTCAAAACGATGAGGAACTCGAAAGTATAAAAGAAGCATTGTTACAACTAATTCATAACAGTCATTCAATAACTATTGATGCAACGACAAAGAGTAGTGGAAGAGCTTCATAAGCCTGCTCGTCGAAATTATCCTCGGCGGAAGTTCGATGTGCGATGTTTAGACAAAACATGGCAAGCAGATCTAGTGGAAATGCAACCTTATTACAAAGAGAATAAAGGCTTCAATTACATGCTTACCTGTATAGATGTATTTTCAAATTATGCATGGGCCGTTCCTGTAAAGCAAAAAACTGGGAAAAATGTTACAGAGGCAATGGAGTCTATTCTGCGTAAGGGTCGAGTACCTAAAAATTTACAGACAGATAGAGGCGAGGAATTCTATAACATGAATTTTCAAAGTCTTATGAAAAAGTTTAAAATTAATTTATATTCAACGTATAGCAATCTCAAAGCTTCTATTTGTGAACGTTTCAATCGTACATTGAAAAATAAAATGTGGCCACAGTTCAGCCTACGTGGAAATTATAAATAGCTCGATATCTTACCTGAATTAACAGCAGCTTGCAATGATACAAAACATCGAACTAGCGGTATGAGGCCAAACGAAATCACTGCTAACAACGAAGGAGAAGTTCTTAGACGCTTTAATAAAAAAGTTATTTCTACTAAAAAGGCTAAATTCAAAGTCGGTGATAAAGTGAGAGTGAGTAAAGTTAAACAATTATTTGAGAAAGGATATACACCCAACTGGTCTACGGAGATATTCACAGTAAGTAAAGTCGCAATGTATCCTGACATGTATCTTGTAGAAAAAGTTGTTAAAAAACGTGGTGATAAATTCTATGTATAGTGGTTGGGATTCGATAATTCACACAATAGCTGGATCGATAAATTTGATATTTAAAAATAAATAAAGAGAAAATGGTAAGGGCCCCCACCTACGCTCCCTAGCTGTGAGGAACAGCCAATGAATTCTTCATTTGTTAATCTTATACAGTGAATGAGTTCACTGTATAGGATTAACTTTAGACTCGTTTTCCTTTCCACGAATTTTCTCTTTATTTTATTTATTTTATTTTTATTTTAAACATATTTTTATTCAATTCATGTTTTATTTAATACATATTTTATTTCTTACATTAAACATAATTAAACACAAAATTCAAATTTATGATCTCCAAGATATAATAAAAATAAAGCATACTTATTAGCCTTTGCTGCCATTTCTTCATATAAGTTTTCATTTTTCTCAAGTACCTTACATACTCGTTCTGGTAGGAATACTTGAAATTCTTGATCAATTATAACGACGATTCTTAGCCCAAATTTTGTACTCACTTTTCTAATCTCCGTTACCATGTATTTTGGTCCTATATCCAACTCAGATAAACTTTTCTTTGGAAGATAGGTGCTGGCACAAATTCTATTCAACATAGCTAAGTCGATTCTGAAAAGCAAGAAATTGCTATGCTTTTTATAATAAACAAAAAAAAATAATCTAAGTACTTACCTTGCAATATAACTATTTTCTTTCCTTAGACTTTAAGAAATTTTTAGACTCGTAGCTTCTTGTTCGGAGGATGTCCGTCTTCTTGCTCGTCGACTGAACGAATATGCTCTGTACTCGGTGAGCGCTCCTTATGTAGACCTTCTCCCTTCTCAGTAGCTGCCCCTACTGCTTTATGCAGTCCTTCTCTCTCCTCAGCTGCCTCCACTACATCTGAGATTGGCTTCCCCTCCTCTTTGAATAACATCGCTGCTCGTAGAATATTTTCATCGTCCTCGTCAGGCATTATGCTGTAATGCCCCCAAGGAAGTGTGTCAGTGCTGTTTGAAAGCAAGACACGTTTGTCATCATGAGGACTTGGAGCTATTTTCTCTTATCTCTCCGTTTGAATAATGTGACATTTAGATCGTATGTTATTTTGATAACATTTTACTGTGAAGTTGTTGAAAAGACAAGTTCGATAGTTTTCAAAGTCGATTCGTGTTTTTAGAACAGCTGCTTTGATCGCTTTTGCCTTTTTAATAGGTTTCACATTCTGGATACGAATGGCATATATTTTACTACGTAAACCAATGAATTCCATCATTACATTCCCACTACATTCATCTTTCATAATGCTGATGACTTTTTTATTCTTACAAGGTAATCCAAATTGATTTTCTACAGGATAGTCTGACGTATCGAACTTGTCAATATCCTTCTTCATAATTTCATATATATTCACTCCTTGAATCTCATATATAAGACTGTCTGTATCTGTGCATAAGAGCTTACAACGATCACCAATTTGTTGTTTCATATAAGAATAGTGAAAATCGTAAAGAGTGTCTTCGATATATCAAGCACGCAAAGTCCAATGTAGATAGGCTTTCTAATAGCGATCGATGTTCGAGCAAGTTGTACTGCAACTAGATTTTCATCAAAGATTGAACGACTGTGAAAATTCGGTTAAGCGATTAATGCCTCTGCACCATAACGTCCAGTCCACTTATTAACAAGTTTTACGTCGCCTCGTTTTCTCTCATTTTCCATGGTTTTGCCGTATACCGCATTAATCATGAGTTTTAAAAACAATTATTCAAACTCATTTCGTGCCTCTTTTCTCTTCTTAGTGTTGAGATCAACATACGATTTTAACCAAGCACTTTGCCGAAACTGTAGCACGCGATGAACCTTTTTTAGAATGAGCCCATGCTTAATGGCTTGCTTGAATGCTCTATAATGTATGACATAGCGTTTTTTATCATGCAGAGTAGTTGAAAGTTTCTTCTGCTTACCACCACGAGGAACTTCATGATCTGGACAAAAAGGATGACAAATGGACGGAGCTGCATGATGAAGAAAAATGCGTGAATCGATGGCTAGAGATACATTATCATGGAATACCATGGTAATCAGGCATGATTGCTCACAGTCAAGTAGACCAAGTATTGGAAGGTAGTTTAAAAGATGCTGCAAGCATTTTTGTTAAGGGTCTTTAGAAGAAAAAGTGGTTAGCCGAAATTTTTTCAAAAAAGTAAGTATATATTATAAATAAAATTAAATGATACTTTATCTAATATAACACAACTTTGCAGTTTTATTTGTAATATGGACGAAATGGAGTGTCCTTCATTGAGGAATATGGAAAAGAATTCTGTAAATTGTATGCTTTATGAATTATGCGGGAAACCAACATGTGCGGTAGAGAACGTATACGCCCTCAAAGATTGGCTATTTTCTTTTTTCACTCTGCAGCAAACTGCTTTACCACCTACAGGAAAAGAAGAACAAGATGAAGGAGACTGCGGTTGCGGGAATCGATCACCTTTAGTTTCTCTATGTATAGTTAATAAATAAATAAAAAATTATAAATAAAAAAAAAATTTGAAAGAGAGAATGTATGGAGAGGAAAGTGGATCATTCAAACATATCCAGAAATGTATGAATGATCCTACAATGGGTTGTTCCTCACAGATAGAGGGCGTAGGTTGGGGTTCTCATCTCTCTCTTTAAACAATTAATATTTACTGTAATTTTTATATAAAATTCATTATCATCTGTTCTATTTATAAGAAATTAAAACAAAAAAACGAAAACACTCCGGATTATAAAATGTAGGTGAAAAAAGGCAAGAGAGAGGAGGAAATGAGTAGGACATCAATACGATTACAATCTTTTTATTACAATGCTTTAATATTGAACAGAACTCGAATATAATAACATACATAATTCATCAAATGCCATCTTTAGCAGAGATTCGCTCGCGCTAGCACGGTAGACCACGAAACGACCCCTCGCACGATGGAAATTAAGACCCAACAAAGGAATTATTAATCAAGAATTATAAAATAAAACGGTGAACTATCAATTATCACTAATATCTCCCTAAAAATTAAAGGTTTAATAATTAACCGTTAGCAATTATAAAGGGATAAAGCTCTAATAATTTCACCCTCAATGACTGGGGTTCAGCCCCAGTATCGAAAGTGAGAGAAAGAAAAATAACCGGATGTACCTAAGAAAACACAAAGAAAAAAAAGGACTCTTCAATCACTAACCTGTAAGATCAGACGGGTGCAGCCCACCCGCGTCCTCCAAGTGACTCTCCGATGTACCGGTAAGATCAGACGGGTTCAGCCCGCTCGCGTCCTCCAATGGACTCTCTGCAGAATGTAGATGGGTTGAGCCCATCTGCTTCGTACTAATGGGTGCAGCCCAATGTAAAGCACTACGCCGTTTTAACACTTAACACACCAATAACACTATTAAAACTCACAACTATTCATTCACCATTGTACATCCGTTCATCAGTCCCAATACTACCAACACCATTAGAACCTGCAGACGTTCACGCACTACGGCACATACGACTACCCGTCGCGACGGACCATGGCTTACTGCTGCTGTCTTGAGACCGATACGGCAGTGTCGCCGACCCAAGTCGAGCCCCCACTCCTTCAACAAGCGCGGGCAAAACTCCCGCCCGAACGCCGCGTCCATCGAAGCCTTTAGCACGCTTTTCCCAAATAACATAAAAAATTTTTTTTTTTCTATAAATTAATATCATAAATTTGTATTATGCACATATATGTATTTACGTGTGAATATTTAAATAAATTTATATTACATAAATATACCTAATCACAAGCTAATATTCATGTATATAGAAGCATACCGGCATCTATTCCAATACTTACATTTATATACACAGACACAACGCGCATATATACAGGCATCTATTCTAACGCTTACATTCATATACACAGACATAACGCATATATATATATATGTATATATACAGAAGCATACAGACATCTATTTCAACGCTTACATTCATATACACAGACATAATGCGCATATATATATATAAGCACACATGCATCTATTCCAACGCTTACATTCATATACACAGACATAACGCGCATATATATATATATATATATATATATATATATATATATAAACATACAGATATCTATTCCAACGCTTACATTCATATACACAGACATAACGAACATATGAGCATGCTATCAATTATATATAAAGAAGCATACAGACACCTATTCAAAACTCTAACACTCATATACACAGATATACACTCATGCATACATTTATTTACATTCATACAAGGAATTAAATTATTGGGTTCATTAAAACATATTTTATTATAATTACAATGTATACAAAATTAATATATTCCATTTGCAATATAAAATTCAGTCTATATAAAAACTTACTCTATATAAAAATTTAAAAAATAAATCCATACATAAAATAAAATTTACATAATAAATAATTAATAAAAATAAAAACTAAAAATTTCACAATCAGAAAATCTGGGCCGCATCTTTTTTTTTCCTCTTCGATGTTGCCACGCGTGCCAGTCTTGTAGGTATACGAATCCAAGGTGCAATTGATACCTTTAATCTTATCCATCCCTTGGATCTTCCTTTCCTCTTAATTTTGAAATATCGCTGTTGCTGTTCTTGCTGCTGCTGCTCAATTTCGCTGGTCATGCCTAGATCCGGCATATGATGGGGTGTTGTCGGTGGTGATGGCGGAGGCATGCTTGCAAGACGTAGCCACTAGCTACATGCAATACTGGACGGCATCATTGTATTAGTATTGCCGCAATAGTGTAGTCATTATGATTGTTTCATTTCTAAATGTTCCTAATAATTGACGATTCTTATGTATAATAATATATTTGAATTTTTGACTAGATCATAATGGTTTATGTGAGTTATTCTGGTTTTTTGAATATTATGTAAATTTATTCTCTTGCTAAATGTATTTTATATTTGTTATTTATATTATTTTAGTGACTTGAAAAGGGTTACTTTGAAATGTAACTGAAACGTTGTCAACACAATAAAACGATTTTTTTCGACAGTATAGCCCGTTCGTTCATTGAATTATTTTTTTTTATTTCATAAATACACTACATATTTTTATATACAAATACTTTATTCTTATATAATTTTCAGTAACACGGAATAATTATACATTCAAATTTCATTTTTTATTGAATATTTAATTTACACGAATTCCACTTATTAGAATATTCTTTTATAAAAATAACACTATATTTTTTATAAAGAATAATCTATCATTCTCACATTTTTAACTAATAAAAAGTTATTCTACACTATACACAAAACTTATTTCACTACAAAGAGAATCATAAATCTTTCACGTAGAATAATGCCCTCATTCATGGGTGATGTATTTTCTGCTTTATGCCTTAGAGAACACACATAGGTAATAAAATTTTATATTTTTCTCGAACCTTTTTTTTGGAACTTTTTTTTTGCTTGAAACATGAAAACATTTCCATTCATTTCACTAACATATGTGCAGAATATTCCCGTAGAATGAAAAAAAAACCGATACGTCAAAATAGCTGCACGTGCATCTGTTTATATTTTGTTCGAAACCGACATACACGTGATGATGCTATTCTACTTTATCGGTAAGCAGACAATTGTTGCTTGACTAATCTAGGCTACTTTCGGGAACGGTTGCGCTGCGCTATATACAGTTTACTGAAGTAACTGATCAGCAGGTACTTCAAAAGAGAGTCACTCACCTTAATTGGTGCAGCAGTTGTACTAAAGTTATGGGACATAGTAACAGTAAAAAAAATTTTTCTTCTATACGAGAGACATTTCAATGTCATACAAATAGTTGATTATTGCATTTTCATCATTAACTAGGTTGATGACTGGTAAATAGAAGCAATTAATACTTCATACAAGTGATCAACAATCTACTTTATCGATAAATTGATTTAACTGGCTCGCCATGCAGTTACGCAACATAGAAAAGGTCAATGATCTACTTTATCGATAAATAGACGTGACTGGCGCGCCATACAGAGCACGCAGCGAAATCTATCAATACACATCCAAAATAACTGTAAGGATTTTGGAACAGGGCGCGACTGGCACACTTTGTGTGCTACTAGCGCCCTGTTCCAGAATCCTTACAGCTTACCTACTGTAAGGCTTTTATAACTTTTCGTGCCAAAACTGGTAGCCACAAATACTATGTTTAAGTGTACAAAAATATTGTTTTCAGGGATTTTTGGCACGCTGATTCCATTCCCATCATTATTCTTAAAATTAAAAATATATGCATTTATGATACATAGCCAGTTTTGGCACCATGTTTTTTTGTGCATTTATCATAATACATAGCCAGTTAAGGGATTGATTAAAGGATGCCGTTCTATAACAGATTTTTCTTCTATGTTTGAGAGTATAATGGTGGATGACGACTATTTGAATAATGTTTCAGTTGATGGTTATTAACTTACTGGGAAGCAGTTTTACAATCGATGAATGTAGAACAAAAATTTTTTGATGATAAAATATTACATATTTGTAACAGTGATAATTACGACGGATGTAAATTTTATTTTAACGTACCTGGTGGTAGTGGTAAGACATATATTCATAACACTATTTATAATTTGTTAAGAGGCTGTCGGAACCAAATCGGTGACTTAGTTCAGTGCTTACTATAAATGCTTATAATGATTTATTTATTCATTTGCACGACAAAAATATAGTCATTTTCTCTAACCATAATCATAATGAATAATTTGAAACGGTTACAGCAACAAAAAAATATAAAATATTTTCATGAAGCGAAAAATGCAAAATTGAAATCTATTGCATGCAAATTACAGCCGCATCGACTGTTAGATGGCATTTTTCGCTTTATGACAATATTTTATATTTTTTTGTCACTGAAACTATTTCAAATTATTCTTTATATACATGGTTAGAGGAAATGACTATATTTTTGCCGTGCAAATGAATAAATAAATCATTGTAAGCATTTATTGTGAGGATTGAACTAGTCACCGATTTGGTTCTGACCGCCTCTTAAAGGGATAAAATAAAAAAGTTTGTTGTATGGCTTTTACTGGTACTGTAGCTACTTTGTTGCCTAAAGGTATGACTGTTCACACAGCATGATGATTACCTTTTCCTTTATTACCAGATTCTTTATCAAATATTACTTTCTAACCGAAAAAGGTGAATTTTAAAAATGTACAGATGTATTCATTCGAGATGAAGCTCCTATGTCACCTTGATATGCAATAAAAGTTATAGATAAAACATTAAAAGATATGATGAATAATGATTTACCTGTTAGAGATAAAATGATAATATTTGGAGGTGATTTTCGACAGTAGAACTCGAAATGAAATTGTTAGTTTATTTATCAAGAAAAGTCATCTTTAGAGTATATTTCATGTTTATTGATTAACTCATAATATGCGAGTTGCAAATAATGAAATAGAATTCGCTAAATTTTTTCTCGATAAAGGTAATGATATTCTTAATGAATTCGTTACGGATCCTAAACATTGTATAATAAGCAATGTTCGTAGTGCTAAATATATTTTTAGTTATTTGATTAATTATAAGTTATTTAATGAAATGTGAAGAAACCTCTTCAAGCTCGCAAAGATCTAATATAGTTTATACTACAAAAGGAAGAAACTATGAAAAAAAAAATGAAAGAGGTTCTATTAATGTGATGTCTCCAGCAGTCGTAGCAGCTTTTGACAAAGCTAAAGTTTCTGACAGAGATGCTGTTTTCATAACCGGTCTTATTGCTAATGAATTGAACATCGATCTTGATACTTTGATCCTCAATCGTAAATCTATCAATATTGCAAGAGCTGAAATAAGAAAACACGAATATGAAAAAATGAAGCAATTGATTGAAAATACTCGTATGGATTTCTTAATAGTTCACTGGGATGGTAAACTTATTCCAGATGATATAACTTGCAAGAAGGTTGATAGATTGCCAATTTTAGTATCCAGCGATAAATTTACAAAACTCATCAATGAGCCAGCATTGCAAGATCAAAAAGCAAGTACGTTAGCTTCAGAAGTTTATGCATCTTTGAAAGATTGGGGATTAATAGAATTAACAAATGCAATCTGCTGTGACACAACAAATGTGAATTTAGGATGCAAAAGCGGAACAGCGATGCTTTTAGAAGATTTAATGGAAAAAGATTTGCTCTATTTAGCTTGTCGTCATCATGTTTTTGAGCTTTTATTAAGAGCAGCATTTGAAGTGAAATTTCCTGGCACTAGTGGTCCAGCTATGCCGATGTTTAAAAGATTTAGAGAGCAATGGTCTAATTTTGATTTGAATTCTTTTGAAAATGGACTACCCGGACTAGAAATATCTTTGAAGGATAAAGTTCCTGATGCGATTCAAAATATAAAAGAATTTTTAGCAGAAGAGCAGCCTAGAAATGATTACAAAGAATTATTAGAGCTCTGTTTAATTTTCTTGGGCGTTGACGAAACCATAACTTTTAAAAAGCCAGGAGCAATTCACCATGCTCACTGGATGGCTAAAGCTATCTACACAATAAAAATGTATTTATTCAGAAAATCTTTCAAAATGAGTAAGGGCGACGAAGCTAAATTATATGCTGTATGTAAATTCATTGTATTTAAATATCTCGATCCATGGTACACCGCTCCTTTAGCTATTTCCGCTCCAAACAAAGATTTGAAATTGATAAAATCATTAATTGATTTCAAAGATATCGACAAAAGCATATCAGATGCTACTTTACATAAATTTAGAAACCATTTATGGTACTTGTCACCAGAACTCACTATTCTTTCACTTTTCGATAATGATGTTGATATCAGTACCAAACGAAGAATAATTAAATCACTCAAAAACAAACCTACAGATGACGATATTTTGAAAAAATTTGATCCATCTGATGAGGGCATTCGATCATTGTACGACAAAACACTTGATTATTTCACAAATAGTCAAAGTTTGAATTTTTTTATTAGGTTTAATTTAGATAAAACATTTTTAAAACAGGATTGTACTTTATGGGAAAAGAATCCTTCTTACTTAGAGTGCCGTGAAAAATTAAAACATCTTGTTGTAGTGAATGTCTGCGCCGAAAGAGCGATTCACTTAGCTGAAGAATATGTCAATACTCGATCTCGTGATGAAGATCAAAAACAGTATTTACTCCAGTTTATTGATGAAAGTAGAAAAAATTTATTAGCCAGTGCTGATAAAAAAAAAATTGATTAAGAAACTGAGAACAGAGTGATGTAAGAAATTAATAAAATGTATTTATAACATATTATATATTTTTGTTTACTATATTTTTTAAAATATATTGTTTGCTTTTATTAGAAATTTTAATTGTGTAATATTAACTTACAAGGAGAGTGTTTCACCTTCGGGTCACCGATTGGGCTCAAATTTGGGGAATGTTTTCTAGATGCAGAAATATGAAGAAAGCCAAAATTTTAGAGGCCAAGACTCAAAATTTCTCTAGTTACAGGCCATTGAAGAAAATCACGAAACAAGTTACTAGATTTTCAAACGCTTATAGTTCCACAGCATTGTTAGCTAGAAGGTTTGTACCTTTTTTAAATGAAATCTAAGCTCAAATCCTTTCGAAAATAGCACCTATAGTATATTCAAAATATTATTTTTTAATAGCCAAAGTTTTGTGTCAATGAGAGCGCAATGAAGATTTGAC
Source organism: Anastatus disparis (assembly GCA_017163975.1). Taxonomy (NCBI): domain Eukaryota; kingdom Metazoa; phylum Arthropoda; class Insecta; order Hymenoptera; family Eupelmidae; genus Anastatus; species Anastatus disparis. The sequence continues at coordinate 8,163 of JAFFSR010000396.1, read as the reverse complement.
CTTAATTTTCTGTTTAAAACATTAATTAATAATAAAAGCTGAAATTAGGTCTAATCTTCATTGCGCTCTAACTTTGGGAAAAAATAATATTTTGGGATGCCTTAGGTGCTATTTCGAAAGGATTTGAGCTCAGCTTTCATTTAAAAAAGGTATAAGCTTTTAGCTAACAATGCTGAGGAACTATAAGCATTTGAAAATCTAGTAACTTTTTTCGTGATTTTCTTCAATGGCCTATAACTAGAGAAATTTTGAGCGTTGGCCTCTAAAATTTTGGCTTTCTCCATGTTTCTGCATCCAGAAAACATTTCCCAAATTTGAGCCCAATCGGTGACCCGAAGGTGAAACACTCTCCTTGTTAGATCTTTTCACAAACGAAATAAAGTAGTTAGTTCACAGATTTCATACTTCGATTTTTGTACCAACTTTGAATGATCATATCTCGGTAATGAAAGCACTTGGAAACTTGTATAAAAAATGAAATTAAAGGTTTTCAACTCTACTTTTGCAAAGTAAAACTCATTTGCACTTCTAGTGACGAAAACCCATCTATAAAATTGAAAACACGAAAAAAAAGTACTTTTTTAAAAACCTTTTACTGAATTAACAAGCTACATCTCGGTGAAAACAAATTATTTTGCTTCTAAAGCACTATGGGGGATATTTTTTTTACTGACAGAAATGATTTATATGCGCTCAAAGTCCCAAAAATAATTTAGAAAAGAATTAGAGCATCAATGTACGAAAAATTTGGAAAAAATGAGAAAAAAGCGTTTTTTTAAATTGAAACGTGTTTAAAACTTTCTATACCGGATTTTTTGGATTCATTTATAGTTTTTGGATAGTAACAACCGATCCCCGAGACGGGAGACGATATTCAAGCATTTCGGAAAATAAGCGCCACCCTAATATATATATATATATGCGACATTTCACACCACCTGAGAGCAAAAAAATAAAAATCGCTGAAACTCTGAGAAATTATTCTTATTATTACCCAAAATGAGTAAAAAATTTTCGAATAAGCACTTCAAAAGATATAATTATTACAACTATGATTCTCGTACTTTGAAATTATACAATTGTTCGCGCTATTTATTAAATCGCACTATATTCAGTTTATTACAAATCAATTAAAATTGGTAGAGTTTTTCTACCACTCGACTGAAATTTATTAAAATGTTTTAAAATCAATCACTATCTTTATTCTTTTATTTAATATTATAATAAAACATATTTTCCTTATAACAACAGCGTAATTAATTATAAATTCTGTCCTAGTGTGAAGCCAGGAGTTAACAGTTTTGTCATTGTTCCCTGCGAAGACCCGATTAGAATCCACCCAAGTGATTTAATTTTAAGATATTTATAGTTTATATTCAGAGTAAAGATAAAGAAAATAATATTTAAATTAATAGTAATTCAGCGATTTTTTTATAGAGTTGAGAATATAGTAACTGTGAGAGAGGGAACAAATTCTTACATTGCAATATATATATATATATATATATGCGACATTTCACACCACCTGAGAGCAAAAAAACAAAAATCGCAAAAACTCTAGGAAATTATTCTTTTTGTTACCCAAAATATGTAAAAATTTTTCAAGTGTCTAGATTGAAAGGATCAAGAACTACAGGACATTGAAATTGGGAAGTTTTTCAAAATTTTTGGGAAAGTCCCAACTTTATTATTTTTTTTTCTGAAAATCCTGATGTTTTAGAGAAAAATCCATAAGAACACTTTTTGTTGTAAATGAAGAGAAGAGTTAGCATGAATCTTTACAGACCTGAATTTTGCAGTTTTCTGATTGATTCTTATATATGTATAACATGGAAATTGAAATTTTTTATTGTTCGCCTCTCAAGAAATTGGCTATTAAGGGCTTATTATCTTCTATTATTTATTAACTTTAAAATAAATTTTTGATAGTTTAAGTCAGAGCCACCAATAAGGAGTTATGACAGTTTAAAATATAAATTTTCATGTATTATTTATATTTCTTATTAAAAATAGTCTGTCATAAACTCAACATAAGCATCTGGTTTCAATACTCAAAAACTATTAGAATAAGTTTGAAAATCACATAGTAGAATGTTATTTATCAATTAGAAGCTCAAATTTTAATTAAACAACACTCGTTATTATTATAATTACAATTACTTTTGAACGGCAAATAAGACTTTGAGTTATTTCAAACTCAAATAATTATTTTTTAATAAAAATTTACTCATCCTAAAGAGTTGTTTCATCAATAAAAAAGAATAATTACATATTCACTTTTTTACTTGGCTTAACTTTTTGTAAAAAGTATCTGTTAAATGGAAAATGATGATATAATTTTGGAACACACACTGTTAAAGAAAATGATAGTAGCTTCCATTACATCTAAATTCAGGTCCTATATCATCTTCTAAATGAGCTGTTACAATTGAAGCACTGATTTTTAGATTAGCATTCATGATTTCATTAATACGTTGTACACCTTGAGTAATGTTCATAGATGCTACACGTGTAAAATGGAAAGTTTTCAAGGTTATTCAAGTACCAGGTTCTTTAATACTTTGTGCAGCTAAAGCACTAACTGCAGTGCCTTGTTTAATTTTTGCTTTCATATATTTTTCCTTACTTTTATGAATAAATTCAACAAGTTCCGACACAGTTGAACGTACAATATACCTGTAAACTGGGGCATCTGGCTTAATACGCTGTCTAATCCTAGCAATTATAATTACAACTGTTTTTAAAAATTGAGCTTATTCTTGCTTAAATTCATTACTTACACAAAAATATTACAGATTATTATCATTATACAGAGGGACATAAAAAGTTCAGAGGTTACTTCTATAACACTAGGGCCATCTAATGGATTTTCAATTTTGTACGCTGATATACATTTAATATCATCAAGAACTCTTTTATAATCAACAAGACAGTCTCTGCCTCCTATGTACGTTGTGTCCGTAGAATCTACACAGTAAAGAATTTGAACAATATCACCAACAAAATATATAACTGTCATATCATAATGTTAACAAAGATCTTCTAAACTCTTACTAATCTTCTTTGCATGTATCCAGTTCCAGCAATTTTAACACACGATGAATACTATTAGCTTGTTGTCCTACACAAGCAGTCATTTGTGAAACATGAATAACACTTTCCTTCGATTCTGACAATGCCATAACTGAGAGACTATTACTAGGGTGAAGGTCTTTCAAACAGATTTTGCCAGCATGGTCACGAATAACTGAAAGTTTCTTCAAAATCATGGCTTTAATACTTTCTTCGAAATAACCAGGTTAACAAGGCAATCGACCACTTTCCATTTTATGAAGATACTTAGTACACTGTACATAACTATTGTTAAGTAATTCTTGTTTGGCTTCTAATCAACTGTGTCAAGAAAATGCCATTTGATTTTAGAATCAAGTAAAATTTTTCTTCCATATCTCTCTGTCTAATGTTACCAGTACCTACAATTTCTTCAATAATATTTTTCACAAAATTTAGGAGTTTTTATTTGTGAACAGTAACGATTGTCTCTTTTCATGTAAACAATATCCAGTTCTTATTTGTCAAAATATTAATCATATCTTGCTGATTTAAATTTTATACACTTCATACTATTAGAAAGTAAAAACATAACTTCGGTAAAGCAACACGCATGAATTTTTAAGTGAAAAATTAACTCAATTATTTACTGAATAACATTACTTTCTTGTGGGCCCGAATTGAAAGTCGATCCTCATACTCAATCTCAAACCTTATTCTGTCTTTGTCTATATCATAATATAAACTCATTCTATCTTTGTCTCTTGAGATTCAGACACTACTATAAATTACAGTCATTATTATGAACTATACGCGTAGAGATTTCCTTAAACCAACGATGCTATCTACATATTTATTAAAAAAACGAATTATTCATTAAACACGCAAATAACAAGCATTTGTTTGGTATAATAATATACTGGATTACAAAGAATATACCAAATTGTCCACCCTAACCTCTATGATTTAAGTTTTTCAAGGTTTTCTCGAAAACGAAGCAATAAAATTAATTCTTTCTCATCAAAGAAAATATTCCTCTTTTTGATACAAGATGCGGCTTTCCCTTCATTTTTTGCTAAAGTTATTAGTTTTTGTAAAAAAATCATTTCTTTGATTAGAAAAGGACAGAGATACGTGACCTCCTCTTTAAGGACAGGTGAATATGATTCTATTTATTTATATGGTAAAGAATAATAATTATTAACATACTAACATTAGTATGTTTTATACAGTGATCGCACACGCAGTAAATCTAACATAAATTTCGCTCGCATTACAATTTACGTATTATCTTGGATTTTTAACTTCCTTATATATCAACTTAGAAGCCCTCTTACCGCTTGCGAGATCGAAAATTAACGACGCCATCAAGCGGTAGTATCATCAAACCATCGAACTAAATGATTTTGTTAAAACAATAAATGTTTCTTTTAGATCAAATATGTGTTATTTGAATAAAATAAATTATGTAGTTGAATCAAATAGTGGATTTACTTGATTTTAACAAGTATTTAATCGGATTTCTCTGAAATTTTTATGAACTTTAGTACATATTTTGCTAAGGTATTCACTTAGCAAGACACGTATTTAAGACATGAGTTTGTTTGAGTATAAAGGATGATAACTTATACAAAAAAATATTTTTCAATAATATTAAATATTAATTTTGACATTATATTTCATTCGATTTAGTAAATATGTTATTAAATAATAATTGCTTGTTTCAATAAATATTTCATTAAGATAATCAAATAATTATTTAATCGATCTGATAAAGAAATTAATTAATACAACAAAATATTTAATTGGGACATGAATAATAAAATATTTAATTGTTAAAAATAATAATTAATTCAATTAATCACTGATTTCATAGACGCAATATAATTAAATATTTACTTAATATAATTAAATATATTATTGAACATTAAAGTAATTTAATAGAAGTGTCAATATAATATTTAATTAAATTAGTGAAATATATTCTTGTTTCAATAACAACTTGATAGAAATAATAAAATAAATATATTTGGTTTAATAAATATTTCATTGAGATAATCAAATATATTATTGAACATTAAAGTAATTTAATAGAAGTGTTAATATAATATTTAATTAAATCAGTGACATATATTCTTGATTCAATAACAATTTGATAGAAATACAAAAATAAATATATTTGGTTTAATAAATATTTCATTAAGATAATCAAATATATTATTGTACATTAAAGTAATTTTATGGAAGTGTTGATATAATATTTAATTAAATCAGTGAAATATATTCTTGTTTCAATAACAACTTGATAGAAATAATAAAATAAATATATTTGGTTTAATAAATATTTCATTAAGATAATCAAATATATTATTAAACATTAAAATAATTTAATGGAAGTGTTAATATAATATATAATTAAATCAGTGAAATATATTCTTTTTTCAATAACAACTTGATAGAAATAATAGAATAAATATATTCGATTTAATAAATATTTCTTTAAAAAAAATTTAATATCTGATTTTACGTTGCACCTTTCTTGACTTTAAAAAAATAATTTATTGGTTTTCTTTTTGTAAACTCATTGAAATCGGATTTGTTAATTTTAAGGAATCTATTTCTTTAAATTAATTGTAATTTTTATTGAAATGCTGATCAAATTTTATGTGTTATATACAACAAAATATTTCTTTTATACAATCACATATATTATTAATTAAATGATAATGTTATTAACTTAGTGAAGCATTTATTTACAATATAAGCTTCCTTAACTTAATCGGATGACCGTTAATTCAAGCAAATATTATATTGATGATTGATCAATATTTATTTGTTGTTATAAAAGATTTTGTAAATTTAACAAACGATTTACTAAAATAAATATTTAATTACTGTAACAAAATATATAGATAATTTACAAACATATTCCATTGTTACAAATAAATATTTTATAAAATTTTATCAGCTGCCTTAATGAAATTGATTTGATTAAATCAATCAAATAATTTAACCAAAACAATAAATTTTTCTTTATTTTAAAAAAATATTTATTTTTTTTAACTTAGGTATCAATTTTTTTTATCCCAACTAAATATTTCAGTGATTTAATAACCTTGCATATTACTTCAATCAAAATTAATTTTTATCAACAAAATATTTAATAACTAAATTTATTTCATTGACTCAACTAAATTTTTTTCTCAGTACAGGCCGTCTCCCTTCAAGTTCGATCTTTTTTGGCTGGCCTCTCCACAGGCTCGATTGATAACTCGCATTACTGCTTCGGTTATCATTTCAGCCTGTTCTGAGGCATTACCTCCTTCGGGTATTTCAATTAGGGCTCGGGTTCCTCGGTCCAGGGCTCGAGCCAACTTTCCAGTGTCCAATCTTGCAACATTCCAGCTGCAGTGGCGCTTATGTTTAACCGCCGTGACTGGCGTTTCATCGTGCACGTGAAACACGATGAATTGGTGATCGCTGGTTGTATAGTCCTCGATCACCCGCCAGTCTCGCACCTGGTCGGACACCCGCTCAGTTGCGAAGGAGACGTCTATAATTGTCTCCCTGCACCCGGGCCTCCTGAAGGTCGAGGTGGAACCGGTGTTCAATACCACCAGTCCCAGTCTGGACACCATATCCATCACTCTTTTCCCTTTGGAGTCCGAGTAACTCTCGCCCCATTCTATGGCTTTAGCGTTGAAGTCCCCCGCTATTATAAGCTCGCCCTCCATTTCTCTGGTCGCGTCTTCCAGTGCATCCAGCTTCCTCTGGAAGTCGCCGATGCTTTCGTTTGGAGTGAGATAGCAGCTGACGTAGTTTACGCCGCTGCACCTCGCCCAAACGAAGCCTTCGCCAGATCCATGGCACGCCACATCGATCCGACGTGAATTAAAAACCCATAAGGCCGCCGTGCCAAGATCATCCTTGTGCCATTCTGACCCATCTCTGTCCCGATACTGTTCGCTGACAAATACAAGGTCAACGTCTTTCTCAAGACAGATTTGGGTCAAAAGGTTCTGAGCCGTCCTGCTTCGCCAGAGATTAGCTTGCAGGATCTTAGCCATTCCTGCGGTTGTCTCCCAATGCCTACCGATAAGCCTTGCAGGCCGTTGAACCTGCAGCGTGGGCCACGGTTTCAGCAGATGCACCTGTTACATTGCACAGAAAGCATTTAGGTGCGGCAGAGCACGTCTGTGCCTTAGGCCCAGTCCCACCACACCGGTAACACCAATTACTCCTATCTGGTCCCTTACAAGTGGCGCTAATATGTCCAAACGCTAAGCATTTGTAATATCGTTCAGCGACTTGTCTCCGTCGGATCCTGCAATTGACCCACCCTATCTTAATTCAAGCAGTCTCGAGCAGCTTCCTGGCCTCCGTCTCTGTAACAGTGACGAGGGCCATTCTCTGCTCGGCTCTGTTTACCCTCGTAAGTTTTAGTGCAATTGGATCTTCCCTGTTTGGAAAGACCTCACGGAGGGCTTTTCGGACTTTCTCCTCATTGGTACAGCAGTCGATGTCCCTGATCTCCAAAGTGGACATAGGAGTCAGGGTTCGAAGACTAGCTTCATCGCCTGCTGCTTCCTTCAATGCTCTGACAAGTTCTTCGTTACTTGTCCCTGAGCCTTCTAATTCAATCAGAATGTCTCCTGTTCGAGTACGGCGGATGTTTTTGACCTCCGCTCCGTGCTCTGCAGGGTCGACTTTATTGCGGATCCCTCCTAATACGTCCGCATATGTCTTCCCTTCCTTGGGCTTGAGGACTATTGCCTCTGACCTGGTTCCAACTCCTTTTTTTTTACTCCCTCCTTCCGTTATCTTTTTTGATTTCTTCTTTTTCTTTTTCCTTTCCTTCTTCTTCTTCTGGACAAGGGTCCATCCCTCGCCTTGAGTAGCTGTCGATGGACCCGTGTTTCCCGAGATCGAGAGATTTGTCTCCTGCATATTTTCCTCTCTTTTCTTTTTGTTTTTGTTTTTCTCCTGTAGAGTTGCAGGAGACACAGATGCAGCTCTCTTAGCTGTCTGTGTTTTCCCTGTCACTTTGGGGGTCTCTTTCTCCAGAACCCTAGATTCGTGCAGGGTTTGGAGTTTTGCAATCATAAACTGCAT